>CM065818.1:140818643-141170143 GCA_033398695.1 Orobanche coerulescens
GTCCGCTCGTCCAAAATCTTGTGAACCTCCTTAGTGAACTGTTGATGTGCAACGGGTGGAGCCCTTCTCAAGTCATTCCGAGAAGCGTCAAGTATATCCTCACTATACTTTTTCAGAAAAGAGACATGAAATGTCGGATGTATTTTCAACCTATCCAGTAATCTCAAACGATAAGCTACATTGCCCACTTTACTAATAACTTCAAATGGACCATCGTACTTAGGAATTAAGCCACGATGTACCCCCTTTGAAGAAATCTTCTTCCAGATTTGTGGAGTAAGTTTCAACAAAACTTGATCACCCACACTGAACTCCACGTGACGCCTTCCCACATCGGCGTACCTTTTCATTCGACGCTGTGCTTTTTGCAAACTCTCCTTGGCATCATCCAACAATCTTGTTGCGTCCGGGCATACCGATAAGCAGCCGGACAACTTCCCCCAGTCCTCTGAACAGCGATCTCATGCGGCATTTGAGGTTGTTGACCGTACACCAACTCAAATGGGCTCATATTGGTAGCTGATGACTTGTGCAAATTATAACAAAATTGTGCCATGTCCAACATCTCAACCCAATTTCGTTGACTCGCCGTAACATAGTGTCTCAAGTACTCCTCCAGCAACTAATTCATCCATTCTGTATGACCATCAGTCTGGGGATGGTTCGCCGTTGAAAATTTCAATTGTGTTCCCATCATCTTGAATAACGACGTCCAAAACCTTCCCGTAAAACGAGTATCCCTGTCACTCACGATATCTTCCGGGACACCAAAGTACTTCACTACGTTCTTAAAGAATAATGCGGCAGCAACATCCGCAGGACATGCCTTAGAGGCAGCAACAAATATGCCATATTTAGAGAACCGATCAACCACTACAAAAATCAAAGCCATACCATTCACCTTTGGAAAGCCCGAGATAAAATCCATCGACAGTGATTGAAAAGGTTTGTCCGGAATGGGCAGTGGCTGCAGCAAGCCACCTTCCTTCTTTCTCTCCAGCTTGTCTTGTTGGCATACAAGACACGTCCGAACATAAGCTTCAACGTCTTCTGCCATCTTTGGCCAATAATACTTCCGAGACAGCAATGCATACATCTGTTCCACACCCGGATTTCCAGCCCACTGAGGGTCATGTGTCTCCCTCAGCAGTTCCCGTCGCAACGAACCTGCTGGTACATATGCTCGTCCACCTTTGGCATAAAGTATGCCATCATCTTGCCAATATTTCCGCAACTCGCCCCATTTTACTTGTTCAAGCAGCTTCAGATAAACCGAATCATTCTGGGACACTTCTCGGATTCTCCTCAAGAAATCCGTCTCAACCAACGTAATCACAGCAACATAGTCCTCCACCACTTTTCGACTAAAAGCATCTGCCACGTCATTATGCTTGCCAGGTCGATGTACCAAAGTAAAATCGAACTCGCCCAAGAGTTCTTGCCAACGAGCCTGTTTCGGGGATAGCTTCTTCTGTGTCCTGAAATATGTGTTAGCAACATTGTCCGTCACCACAGTGAATTTCGTACCGAGTAGGTAGTGGCGCCACACTTCCAAACAATGAATCACTGCTGACATTTCCTTCTCATGGGTACTGTACCGCTGCTCGGCATCCTTCAGCTTCCGACTTTCGAATGCTATCGGGTGCTTGTCCTGCACCAAGACACCCCCAAGAGCACGGTCTGACGCGTCCACTTGTACTTCAAATGGTTTATCGAAGTCTGGGAGCTTGAGAACAGGTTCAGATGTAATGGCCTGTTTCAATCTCTCCAAAGCTTCCTGACATTCCAATGTCCATTCCCACTGCTTGTCCTTCTTAAGTAAATCCGTCAAAGGGTTGGCGATCTTGGAATACCCCCTCACGAACCGACCGTAATAGTTCTCTAATCCCAAGAACGATCGTAACTCCGCAACCTTTGATGGAACTGGCCAATCCACAACAACCTTTATTTTCTTAGGGTCCATGCAGATTTTTCCTTGGCTAATAATGTGACCAAGAAAAGTGATTTTGTCCCGACAAAATTCACATTTCTCCTTTTTAACATAAAGCTTATTTTCCCGCAGCTTTATGAAAACCGACCGTAGGTGCACCAAATGGTCCTCTAAAGACTCCGAATAAACAACGATATCATCCAAATACACAACAACAAAACGATCAAGGAACTCATACAACACATCATTCATGAGATTATAGAATGTAGCAGGGGCATTAGTTAAGCCGAAAGGCATCACTAATGATTCGAACGACCCATATCTCGTCACGAAGGTAGTCTTTGCCTCATCTCCCAGGGCAACCCGCACCTGCCAATATCCCGACCTTAGATCAATCTTTGTGTACCATCTTGCTCATGCCAACTTATCAAACAGATCGAGAGCGTTTGGAATAGGGTACTTATTTTTGATAGTAACCTTATTCAAAGCCCTATAATCCACACACATCCTCAGCGTACCATCTTGCTTTCTCTGGAATAGAACCGGCGACCCATATGGAGCTTTGGAAGGCTGGATCAATCCTGCCTCCAACAATTCGTCAAACTGTCTCCTTAACTCAGCCAACTCCGCTGGTGGCATCATGTAAGGTGCTTGTGCAGGAGGTCTCGCACCAGGTTCCAACTCGATCTTATGGTCACAAGCACGTCTTGGTGATAATACTTTCGGCAATTCGGGTGGCATGATATCCCCGAATTTCTCAAGCAAATCCGCAACAACATCGGGCACATCCTGGTATACATCCTGTTTGATCTCAACCAATACAGCAAGGTAGGTGGGTTAGCCATGTCTTATCCCATCCTTGACCTGTATGGATGAGAGCAAACTCGTCTTCTTTCCATCCCCTTTGTCCAACGACACAAATGAACCCTTAACAAAGCAAGGACAGCTTTCATCTGAAATGAGTATACCTCCCAAATGCAGCATCACAGCGACTTTCGTCGACAAAAGGAATTCCATTCCTAGGATGAGATCAAAATCGTCAAGGTGAGTGGCTCTCAAAGGACACCATCCTTTCAACGGTCCAATCGCTAGATCCACTTCCGCAACGCCCTTGATGATTTGAGCCGGTGCATTCACGGTCTTCATCTGGCTACTACTCTTATTCATCAAATTCAATCCCAGCCTATGAATTTGATGATCAGCCACAAAGTTATGAGTAGCACCTGAATCAACGAGTGCCATTACCTCTTTTCCATTCACGAGAGTCTTCACATACATTAGACACGACTTCTGGGGCTTGCTTTGAATCGCACAAAGCAACTGCATAGGATTCACCCTGCACGGGCCATCATCCTCACTTTTCGCGTCATCCTCGGCCACAATTGTATTCAACTTCCCACGTTTCGAGCAATCTCGCATCCGATAGTCTCCACCGCATAAAAAGCAACCGTGGTTTGTTTTGTCCAGAACAGGTTGTTGTTTGGACACTTCCCTTGGCTTTCTGGCATTTCCTTCATAGCCTTTCTTCTTCTTATACTTCCCATTCTTATCCTTCTTGCTCTTAACGAATTTCTCCTTCCCGGAATCCTTTTTAGTTCGATTCTCGTCTGGAGCACCAATGACCTTATAATCCACAAGGCCGTCTACTGCAGCAATGGCTGATGGCAAGTCTTTGACCCCTTGTCTCCGCAATTCAGTTTGGGCCCAAGACTGCAATCCCGCCAAGAAGTTGAACAATTTGTCTCCCTCCGACATGTCACGAATATCCAGCATTAAGGAACTAAATTCATTAACGTACTCACGTACAGCCCCCGTCTGTCTCAAATTACGCAGCACACTCCTTGCCAACCACTCCGTGTTGCAAGGAAGGAACTGATCCTTCAACTCTTTCTTCAGAGTCTCCCAAGTCTGGATAGGTTCACGATTCGCACTAGCATCATCTGAGATATGTGCACGCCACCACAACTTTGCATCTCCCATGAGATACATGCTAGTAATCTGCACATTTTCCTTGTCGGGAACATGAGCCGCGTTGAAGTATGCCTCCATGTCCCACAAGAAGTTTTCCAACTCTTTGGCGCTCCGCACACCGCCAAATTTCTTGGGTTTAGGAACTTTCACCTTGGATGAAGAAGGACGGTCTTCACTGGAACTCGATCCAACGACCTTCTTCAAGACTTTCACATCATCTTTGATTCCCATCAACTTGGTATCGAGCGTGTCACAGAGAATACTGATATCCTCTTGACACCCAACAATTTTTCCTTCAAAAAACTCGGGTAACCCATCCAATGATTTCTGGGTACTCTCTGCCAACTTTCGAATCACTTCAACGGACTCATCGATCACTTGAAACCGTTGAAAGATCCCAGTAACAACTGAAGTTTGTGGAGGTGGTCCCACCAAGTTTTCCAACCCGAGAACTCGTGCTTCCAAGGACGCCACACGTTTCTATCTTGTCTTCGTATCAGCCATTTCTTCTCAAAGAAATTTCGTCAGAACCCAAATCGGGCTCTGATACCACTTGTCATAGGGTTAAATTTCGAGGTTAAATTTTTCGCAAATTTACACGCCTATGCAGCCTGATTGTGCATCAATCAGTCACCCCTTTTCCCTTTCAAACCCTCGTGTTTATATGAAACTGGAAAATATGAAAAGTAAAGCTCCCCACAAGCACAATGGAAAAACAGCATAAGCACCCACAAGTTTACAGGAGAATTCCTCCCAACTTTGCACTACTTCCAACAATTCGTACAAAGACCAAATCGGCCAAAGTTACACACACAATGGCTCACTCAACTCAGTGCTCACAAAATGCACTTTGTCTTTCCTGCACTCGTTTTCCTCTATTTCAAAATCGAGTGCCCTTAGACTATTTATAGGCCTAAGGTATGCAGAGGACAATCCCCCAACTGCTGGGACAAATGGACAAACATAAAACAAACACGTGGCATAACCATCCGCAAGGTTATGCTGCATGTCCAGCATCTTACATAACTGCTCGCATGGTTATGTCTCACTTCGTGCCACGTATCGGTTAATCGTCGTTAACCACATACATCGAGTAACCGTCGCCAACCACTTGCTTAGTTTTCGGACACCTGTATCCGCATGCCGCATGCACGCTCCTGAAAGTTCCTTCGGATAACAGTTCGAGCAATAACCGTCTATGCCACGCTGGAAAGGGCATAACCGCCGCCCAACACCGGTCTATGTCCCGCGCGCGCCAATATCTTGCGTTCCCTTGCACGCGGGGCATCAAGCCCACTAAGTGTCGCACCAACTTAACATTTCTGGTCCTTGTCGCCCACAAGTAGTCCGAGTCTGCATGACTCGTACATAGCCCTCGAATACCCGCATGGATCGACCCAACCTGGATTATGGGTTTGGATCCCTGTACCGACCCGTGACCCATTTTTAACCCAAGCCACATCACGTCCGAAACTTCCCACAAGGCCTTGGCCGATAACCGTCACTCGGCCAGCTCGCAGCCAGCTCACTGGAGCACCTCCCCCCTATAATAGGCTTAGAAAGATTTTCCCTTGTGATGGCACTGGATACTGAAAAGCTGAGGAGTCCACAAATAACCTCAACTCAAAGTCTGCCCAATTTTCACTTCCAATGCAAGTCCCGCATGACTCTTCCGAGCAAAGTCCCCAACATCTTGCCACGGAACCTCATTTCATGCTTTTCCTCCTTGCATGGATTTGGTGCCGCACCCTCTCGGCACCCCTCGACCCCTGGGCGCGCAGCCTTCCCCGCGTCCTGGTGCGCCAGGGGCCGAGTCATCGGCTAAGGGGCTAACAGTAGGCCACTATCCTACCATCAAAAGTTGATAGGGCAGAAATTTAAATGATGCGTCGCCGGCACTAAGGCCGTGCGATCCGTCGAGTTATCATGAATCATCGCAGCAACAGGCAGAGCCCGTGTTGATCTTTTATCTAATAAATGCATCCCTTCAAGAAGTTGGGATTTGTTGCACGTATTAGCTCTAGAATTACTACGGTTATCCGAGTAGCAGGTACCATCAAACAAACTATAACTGATTTAATGAGCCATTCGCAGTTTCACAGTCTGAATTAGTTCATACTTTTTTTTTCTTTTCCACACACGCACACATGGGGGATCGTCCCCTGTCCTGAGTCCCCACCAAGAGGCTCGAGCTCACCCCCGATCTAGAGGTAAGTTTGCCAGCATGACCTGATCGCCTCATTGTCCTCCGCTTGGGTTACAGGCCCGCGCTTACTGGGCCCGGTCAGGGTTAATGGTTGAATTAGTTCATACTTTTTTTTTAAAAAAAAAACTCAATCATATATATAAGGAAAAATGGTCGAGCCGACCCACCTACACGGCAATTAGCTTAGCGGCCGAGCAATAAGACTAAGCCTCTCAAAAATGGGTTATCTAGATCTAATATAAGGAAAACCAAGTCTATCCAGTCTGAGGTAACCCCGTAAAAGGCCACTAATATTGCTAATATTATACACTTCAAAATTACACTTCTCACACCCTTGGTTTGCCAAAAAATCCGCCACGACATTCCCTTCCCGGTAGATGTGCGTTAGCCTAACTTCCATCAAATTGATAAGAGAGTGGATACGGTGGAAAATGTGATTGGTGTGCCATGGCCCTTTTATTTTTTTGGCAATTAAATGTAAGACTACTTGAGAGTCTATCTCGACCCAGACTTTATCGATGTTCCTGTCATGACAAAATTCAAGCCCCCTCCAAACCGCGTACGCTTCAGCAAAAGTATTAGTTTGTTGCCCGAGGTATTCATGAAAAGCAAAAATGGGAAAGCCCAAGTGGTCGCGGGCCAACCCCCACCGCAACCCCGGATTGCCTTTAGAGGCCCCATCAGTGTTTAATTTTACAGTACCAGATGAGGGTTTAATCCACGAAACTAAAGTAATTTTAGGGGGTTTACAAATTTTACAAACATTGATCTCAAGAAGATCAGAAAAAATCGGGGCGCCTTTCCAATTAATCTTGTCAACCTTCTTGATAGTAGCAAGATACTTCCACACCCGGTTGATGACACGTTGAGCAGTAAAGGGAATATTTTTGACCCGTTTGTCATTCCTGGAACACCACAAAAACCACAAAATAAGCACCGGGATAATATAAAAAATGTGACATTGGCCAAAACCTTTGTTAAACCAATTGGCTAAAACGAGTCCAATATCGTCCGAATTAAGAAGATCAATCCCAGCTAAGAAAGAAAAGTTAGCCCAAACAGACTTAGCAATCGGACCCTTGAGAAATAAGTGAGAGCTATTATCCAAGCCCTGACAACAAAAGCATCCATCATTAGTAACAATGATACCTCTGTTACGCAGACCATCAGGGGTAGGGATCCAATTATGCAAAAGACGAACAATAAATAGGGAGATAGTAGGAGTAATCACCAAATTCCAGATTTTAGCTAGAATATTAGAAGGGTTTTGAGATTTCCTGATGACCTGCCAAGCAGACTTAAAGGAGAAATTGCCATTAGAACTTAACTTCCAAAAGGGGATGCAATCCTAGCCGTGGGTGGGAAGTGCACGAATAAAGTCACATAAATCATTAGGAATAAGGGCCTGAAGCTTTAAAACATCCCAACCATCATTCCACACATTGTTAATCAATAGATTAGATTTAGTGCCAAGGCTAAATTGGGATATGGGGCTCAGAGAACACCATTTATCATGCCAAAAAGAGATTTCCCCATTACCAATCCCCCAACAGATCCAGTCCTCAGCCTGGATCCTGACATCACACATTCTTTTCCAAATAGTAGAATCATAAGGGTTGATTTTAATGATTTTAGGGTGAAGCCGTTTACAATATTTATCTTTGAGAAGGTTAGACCAAATGTTGGAATTGGTCCTGAAACGCCACCACAATTTGATTTCAGCAGCCTTAATGATATCATTGAGGTTTCTAAAACTCAAACCACCCTCCTGAAAGGGAAAACACAAATGGTTCCAGGAACACCAGTGCAATTTTTTCTTATTCTCCCTAGACCCCCATAAAAATCTATTAAACAACCTCTCCAAGTGAATAATCACATTGTTAGGGGGTCTAAGAACTTGAAGCACATAAAATGACATAGAATTTAGAGAAGTTTTAATGAGTTCCATTCTTCCCCCAGTGGTCAGATAAAAGTGATTCCAACTCTGAATTTTATTTTGAATTTTGGAAATCAGATCTCTGAACATATCAAAAGTTTGGTTCCCCTTCCAGAGAGGGGCACCCAGATAAGAGATGGGGAGAGCAGTAGGCTTGAATCCAGTACAAGAGTGGACAAGATCATTCAGGGTAGCAGTAGGGTTATGAAGAATAAAATGACTCTTGTAAGTATTGATGAGCTGCCCAGAAATATCTTCATACTTATGCAAACAATTTTTCAGAAGCATGATGTTGTTTCTCTTGGCTTTAAGGAAAATAAGGACATCATCAGCAAAGGCTAAATGGGAAACATTAACATCAACTTTTTTCCTGATAGTGAAAAACATATCAGGGTTCTTTTTAAAAGTATTATCCAGGCTCCTAGAAAGGTAATCAGCAGCTAAAACAAAAATCATGGGAGATAGAGGATCTCCTTGTCTAATGCCTCTTTGGAATTTAAAGTAACCAATAGGAGATCCATTAATCAGAATAGAAAACCAGCAATTAGAAATGTTGTTTTTGATTAAATCAATCCAAACCTTGGCAAATCCAAAACCAGAAAGAAACTGATAAAGAAAATTCCAATTCAACCTGTTATAAGCTTTTTCCATATCTAATTTAACAATAAGGTTATCAGGGCTTCTAGAAATATCATGAACAATCTCCTGGGCAGCCAAAATGTTATCAGTGATGGATTCTATTCTTAATGAATCCAGACTGGAAAGGAGAAATAAGTTTAGGGAGTAGTTTGCTCAATCTCAGCCCCATAATTTTAGAAAAAATCTTTTGAATATTGTTGCACAAGCTGATGGGTCTGAAGTCCTTCCAGGAAGATGGAGAATAAATTTTGGGAATTAAAGTTAAGGTGGTGGAAGTGTAAGACTTGGATAGGGGGTGCCTCTAAAAAAATTAATAGTAGCTTCAAGAACATCCTCAGAGATAATATCCCAACAAGTTTGAAAGAAAAAAGCATTAAAGCCATCAGGGCCAGCCACCCCATTAGAGTTCAAATAAAAAATAGCCACTTTAACCTCATTTAAATCAGGGATAGCACAAAGCATATCATTATCATTATCAGAAATGATTTTGGGGATGATGTCCTGATCAATGTTATCCAGCATATGGTTATTATCAGCAAACAAGCCAGAGAAGTAGTCAATGGCAGATTTTTCTATGAGGCAAGGATCAGAAACATGAATGCCATTGCAGGAAATCTATATAATACCACCCTTGCTTATTTTAGTTTTAACCAGATTATGGAAGAATTTAGTGTTTCTCCCACCTTCAAGAGTCCATTTAATATTGGCTTTTTGTTTCCAAAATTCTTCTTCCATAGAAAGAATTTTATTCAGATAAGCTTTTTCATTTTTCAGGTTGACAGAATTGGAGGGGGAGGGGTCATTATCAAAATTGAGCTCACCTCTAGCAGCCTGCTCTTTAGCATTGGCAATATTATTGAAAAGATTACCAAATTGATTTCTGTTCCAGTCTTTAAGGGTGAATTTCAATCTATTGAGTTTCAGAGAAAGCCTGTGGATACCTCTGATGGAGGTAGGAATAGACCAAGAGTCCTTAACAATTTGCATGAAAAGATGGTGTTTGGTCCACATGTTTTGGAATCTGAAAGAAGTCTTAATTTTAACAGAAACATCAGAGAAATTGCATAAAAGAGGATGGTGATCAGAAGTATATCTGGGGAGATGTAAGATGGAGGGAGTAGGAAAAGATCAAACCAATCAGAGTTGAACAGAATCCTGTCCAGCCTCTGCCAGATTGAGTCACTATACCAAGTAAAAGGGCTACCAGAAAAACCACCCTAAAAAAGATTACAATCCATAATGGCATCAGAGAAGTCATCCATCTCAGATTGTATAAGGGGAGCCCCTCCTTTCTTCTCAGATTGTCTCAGAACAATATTGAAGTCCCCCCAATCATCCAGGGAACATTGTGGTCGCAAATTCAAGGGAACCACGAGCCCATCAGGCAAGTAAACATATCAACCGCATGTACCACGTCATACGACACTTCGTAAAGGGAGGAGACGTAGTTGTAGCCAGGGTTGCATCGGAAGATAATCTTGTTGACCCTTTCACGAAAGGCCTACCTTCAAAAGTTTTTGAAAGGCATGTGGAAGGAATGGGATTACGGTGTATGGCAGCATTGCTTTGAGTATAAGTGGGAGAAATGAGAGACTATGTAATAGAGTAGTATACTTAAAAGCATGCTTTGAGTATAAGTGGGAGATTGTTAAGATTGTATACTGCAAAGCATACTTTATGCTTGTATTACCTAATTTCCCATTTACTACCTATGAGGATATTAATTATATTTAATCACATGTTTTGCATATTAATTCACGTTATGGTTATGCAAATGAAATGTCTAATTATTTTATATTGTAGATAATGTTGTGTGTTGGTGTCACACGGAAGATCATATTATCAGTGCCTTATAAAATAATATAATAGTTCACAACCTATATAATTATTAGACAAATTATATAAAGGGTTGTAGTGTATGCTTGAAAATAGTTGGTCTTGACTATTAGCATACATTAGCGTATTTGTATACGTTGAACAGGATCGAGGTGAGATAGTGTCTTCTCAGATCGACCGTAAGAAGAACGTAAATCTCGGATAATTATTATTTCTTAATTCTAAGTATATAATATTTAATTGTGTATTTATAATAATTATTGCTTTGATTTACCATAGGTGAGAGTCAAAATGATCGACTCAATAAGCCTCGTATCTTGGGCAATAATATTGTTTATACGACAATTATTATTATTACTAGAAATCGTGTCCCGACTCGTGCGGGTTGATGATGTCCCCTTGAGGAGCTCGATAATGATTATTATATTAAACCCCGCAGTGGATTTAATTCGATATAATAATAAGGTTCGAGTGGTACTACTCTTGGATAAGATATTAATTAATTAAAGTCACGTAGCTTATAATTAATTAATGGACATTCGATATCTTAAACACGGGAAATAATATATTTAATAAGGAGCCCAATTTCGTAATTTGGGATTTTGGTAGGAAGTGCAATATCAACTTTTTAGTGGACTAAGTTGATATTAATTGATTCATCATATATTAGTAAGAGTCCTAATAAGGTAAGATGAATTAATTGGGAGTCCTTCCATAATCCTCCTTTAGATCCCTAGTAGTAGTCCAAGAGCCTATAAATAGGACATTATGGTGTTGGCCGATTTCATGCTTCAATATACACAAGAATTTCGATTTTTCTTCTAAGTGTTTAATTGTGGATCTTGACTTGTGTCTTTGATTCCACAATTGAGATAACACTTTAATTCTTGCTACATATCGGAATTACTTGAAGAAAATAAAATCGAGAGTTGTGAGGCAAGGTGAATTCGGCCGATCCAGAAGGTGTCTAACCAAGATCCAGTAGCTCATTGCCCACACAACGTCCGGTTCAAGGCGGATCATACTCTAGAAGATCTGAAGGTAGAAATACAAGGCGATCAAGAAGGAAATAACCAACCGCTTCAAAAGGTAATATCCTATGATCCTGGATCTAGATTAGGATATTTTAATTAATCAACATATTTAATTAATAAATAATAAATAATATTTAAATTGCTTGTTAGTCTTAGTAATTAATTAATTAGCATGCCTAAATAGATCTAATGCTCGTAGATGCGTAAAACGCTGTTATCATATTTTCCCAAACTTCGCTTCCGCTGCGTTTTACTTTCCAACATAAGAGGCATAGGAGGGTTCGTCAAACCACAAGTTTATTTCGGAACTGCACGAAAGACGAGAGAACCAATTTCAAAGGCCTTGGTTGAGAACCTAAAAGAAAAGACTGAAGAAGTGTCTAGTTTGAGGGCTGAAGTGACAGATTGAAAGTCGAACTTGCCGTAAAAGGAAGCAAAAGCCCGACTACTTCATCAAAGAAATCGTCAAACATGGCCAATCCAAAGGCCGACACAAACCATGTGGGACTGTATGACTGTGATGCTCCAAAGCCAATGGTAATTCACCGTTATACCCTTTAGGATGACGATATATTTTGTTAATTTGGTAAAATGGCCTAAAAATTGATCGTAAACAGAATTTTAAGAAGGCAAAAAGCAACTTGATGGAAGACTTTCTCCGTGAAGGAATTTCTGGATTGCTGAAGGTTATTTATTTAAAATATTACACCACTGCATTCCTGTATGTATGTAGGCACTTGTATACATTCTTTCTTCCTCTTGTCTGCTTTAATTGCATACATTCTTGACAGAGGAAACAAATCATTGAAGTCGCCGAGATATACGTGGGGAAAGATGGAGTGGTTGGCGGTCCAAAGGCGAAGGTTACTTATAATTTTAATTACTTAAAGACTTTCAACATTTCATTCACTTTATAGCATCTACCTGATTTTAATCAACATATTTTTGTCAATAGAAGGGTAGGAAGTCCAAGGTCCTCCCAAAGACAAAAAGATGTTGAAGAAGCGACTCCAGATCCTAAGGTCATTTGACTTTCTTATAAATATTAAGTCGATATATTATTTCCTCATATGTACATCGAAGCTAATTCTTACCTTATTGTTCTTTCAAGGGGAAAAAGAACAAGCTGAAAGTAAGACAGCCTATTAGCAAATTAGATGAGGGTCTATCCAAGTGAAATAGAGGTTTTCAACTCTAGAGTTTTCATTATCCATGCCATTTTTTATTATATGATCCTATGTTTAATTCTCATCGTATGATACTGTTTAGGGGAGATCTTGCACTCTGGCCAAAGGACGAGCTGACCATATTATTGCATATGGGACAGTAGTGTCGGTTGGAGGGCCGCATGTGTTGATCCATACTGTACCAATTGGCAAAGACAACTAGAAAGTGTCTATTGACGGTGTCGTCGAGGATGGGTATGATGAGGATCTCCCTATTCCCATTAAAAATGGTCTACTAACTATTGCGGATGCCCTTGGCGCTATCGTTGCTTGGACAAAAGACGTGGTAATTCTAGCCAGTTCAGAGGTAATTCTCTCGTATAATGGGTATATAGATATTTTGTATATTAAGAATAGATAGTTAGAACATTATGGCTTACATTAATTAAATATTGTGCAGGAGAAGGTTGATTCTCCCCAGAAAGAAGAAGCTGCTCATGCACTCATCGATCTAACTAATGCTCATGAAGATCCACTTGAGTTGAATCAGGTTGGGAAGAAAATCAAGTCGGGAAAGAAGGATGATGATGTTGTTCGATCGAAGTTGAAGGAAATAGAGAGATCATTACCCATGGCTTGCAAGTTTGTATATTCTCACGCTGATAGATTCATGACCAATGATACTTCCTTGCGCGTTGTACTTGATGAGGCAATGTTTGGAGGGAAAAAAATAGTCTGGCTGTCGAGAAATCAAATCTTTGACTTCATGGAAATGAAAGCAATTGGTGGTATGCATATATTGGCTTATTTGGAGTAAGATCTGTATAAGATAATACAATTGCATCTTATGTTTTTTCCTCTCTTATTATGTATCTCTGGTAGACCTATGGCCTTGATACAATTGTAATCGTATGGCCTAATGCAGTAAGCTCTTCAATAACTTGAATGCGAAAAATCATCCGTATTCTTTTTGCTTCGTGGATCCTGGGTGCGTGGATCATACTTTAGAGAAGAGTGTGCAGGAAAAACACATCATTGCTCGCTTGATGGCATCACCGAGGGACTGCATTTGCCTTATCCCATATAACAATGGGTAAATAATACTATTTCTGTTATGATAATGCATATCATATTATCATGTGACATTATTAATGCTTCTTTACCACCAATTACGCAGAACCATTGATCCCGACCGTGGTCAATGATGACAAGAACATGGTCTACCCGATTGATCCCCTTGGCAATAGAACTCAATTAGATGGTTGGAAGAATATCTGATCGTATATATATATATATATATAAGTAGTGTGCTAGCAAAGATATATGCCGATTCTTTTCTTGAAGATTCATTAATGTTCCAAAGGTATAATTCTTCTATTTTTAAATGTAGCTACCGTGAAAACCATCAATGCATCCAGAGGATATAATAAGGCTCCGGTTATAAGCAAATCACCGTAAGTGTATGGAGATATCATTTTGCGAACTATATATATATTCATACAAAACCTAAGGGTCTAATTGTAATATTTACGGATATTTGTTGTAATTACCCTAAACCTCAGGGGTACTTTTTATTATTTTTAATCTTTTCAAAAGCACCATATAAGGAAACCCCACTTGACCTTATTCCACAATCGGAAATAACTAGAAAAAAAAGTTATTTGATATTATGTTCATTCCAAGTTTGCAAAGATATGACATACTCTAAGAAAAAAATGACAATAAAATGCAACTTACACAACTTTTCGCACGAGTGAATATATATATATATATATATATATATATATAAATTTGACATCTGATTGAGGGCTTTTAATTTTTATAGGGCAATCTGAAACAAGAAATATCCTCACTTCATCATGGATTTTGTGTCCTCCGCTACATCAAAGAGATCGTTGAAAGCGAAGATCCACAGCTTGAGAAGATGGTAATTTTCTGTCATCCTTTTCTATTATATGATTTCCAGAAGATGGTAATTTTCACATCTAGTCTGTTTTGGTACTGAAATTTTTTGATGTTGATGCATCTTTTATGAATGTACTTAATCTATTTTTTTTTGTTTCAATGTGATTTGATTAGTATCCTGGTTCAGTCAAAGACCAATACTACACTCAGGAGCAGTATGATGAAGTCAGGAACGAGTGGAGCGAGTTTGTCTACACGTTTGTTGATGGTGCTTAGGCTCGCTTCATTGTCAGGAAGTTCTTTGTCTAGTTTCGCTCAAGACTATATATGTATGGTCTTGGTTGCAACACTACCGGTACTCAGTGATGATGGTGAATGTCTGTTGGTATAGTTAGATCGTAACATGTCGTTTACCTGTAAATATGGTGAATGTTTGGTTGATGTATGCAATCTATTATCTAGACCTATGCATGTGTCTCGTAGACATTATGGAAGTTTATTTGATGTTGCCATATTATAGTTATGCCCAATGCAAACTTGTGAATCACGCGAATCTGAATATTTGGCATTTTTGTACGACAATCCGCCGTTTATAGATGAAAGTGTGGTTTATTACTATTATCAATGCTTATAATCTTGTGTTATTGAATTGGGATCTTGTGATTTTAGTTTGTTGGATTTTTAATGAGGTTGATTGATGTATTTGAGGTTGTGTTGTTGAGATCTTGTGAATTGAGGTTTTTTATTGGATGGATCATTTTTTTGTACAACAGGGATTCTATATTTACAAATTGAAAAGAAATATGCAATGTGGTTATTTACTTCGGATAAAAAACAAAGTCAGAGATATATAATTAGCGACACAAAATAGAATAAGCGAAGTAAAAAGGAGTGTAATGCTTCGGCTAAATAAATAAAAGTGAAGTAAATGTGGTATCTTTAACTTCGTTACCTATTAATAAGCGAAGTTGATAACATCATTTCACTTCATCTGTATATATTTTGCCGAAGTGAATAGGAAATATACACTTCAGCGATTATAAAATAAGTGAAGTGGAAGGACCTTTTTTACTTCGCAAACCCCCATATTCGGGTTCTAAAAACCGATATAGACTTCGGTTATTACGATATTAGACTTCGCCTAATCAGCGAAGTCTAAAGTATACCTTTAACTACACGAACATAGACTTCGGTAATTATAACATTTTTACTTCGGATATTATCCGAAGTCTTTGACGTTTATTCTTATAGTGTCGGGAACTGCCACCTGCTTCATGTTGTTCAAGTACCAGACTTTTCCATGTTTCTGACCTGGATATATAAAAATATATATATCCAGCCCATACTGCTGGGTTAGCCACTGAGGACTGGAAAAATAGAATAACTTGTGCATATAATTAATGCAAATGATGAGTAAATCAAACTCAACATGCCACAACCAAAACCAAAACCACGATGGCACCCAGCAATAATTCATCAACTTCAATATGCCAATGTACACTCGATGCACATGCAATGGATCCATAACCAAGATGAAACTCGTATTCAGCTAACATCGAAACCACAGTACAAAAAGTATTCCCCAGTGCACCGAATCCCACTGGGCGCATACCATGTGGGCGAAAAATCAAAGTAATTTGGCTTAATCCCAACGCACCTGTCGTGATATCCTAGATAATACGCTTCAATGAATATGATTCCGCATGCATATGATATGAGAATGACAAAATCAAAACACATTAATTTACACGACAACCAAACCCCACTTGCCTCGTTCATCGAGTTTTTCTGAAAATCACCTCGATGCCTTGCCTCCGTCCCAAACACAATCACCTTAATTATTATAGGCATATAATATCAATTTACCATACTTAATCTTGACAAAATTTTCATTTTAGGTAAAATCACCATCTTTACTATAATAAATCAATTTTATCAAAAACTTCAAAAATACCGTTTAACTCGAATTCTTGTTTAACACTTTTAGAATATTATTGGACCGATTACAAAATCATACAAATTCTGAAAATTTTCCATTTACATCCCTTAACTTCTGAAAATTCATTCTTGCGTCAAAAACGTCCGATTTTGCTACAATCTTTGAAATCGCGTAATAAATTAATTTCAAATCCAAATTCGACGAAACAAAAACCTATCTATTATAAATCGACTCATATTTAATCTGATTATACTCAACTAATCCCCACTACTACAAAACAGACATTTAACATCGGTTTTTTTGGACTTTTAACATCGGTTTTGGAACCGATGTTAAATGTCGCGATGTTAAAATTAACATCGGTTTCTAATAACCGATGTTAAACTTCGATTTTAACATCGGTTGTTATAACAACCGATGTTAATTTTAATATCGCGATATTTAACATCGGTTCTGGGACAACCGATGTTAAATTTCGCAATTTTAAAATTTTATCGGACCGCGGATAACCCAAATAGCCCAACCTGCAGACACTCGCCCCAACCACCAAAGACCACTTCAAGACACCCCCACCAACCTACAACAAATACCATTAAATTTCGTTGTTGGTGGGTTTCGAACTCACCACCTCTTGCTTGTGGAAGTGTGATATTACCACTCCGCTAGATGAACTTCTTGTATATTTTTTGCTATGTGATATATTTATATACTATATACATTTATAAATTTATATAAATATAGATAATTTAATATAAATATATATATATATATATATTAACAAATCAAAAATTTATTTTTTTAAAAAATCTAGAATATTAATATTAAAAGTCGGATGTTTTTATTTAAAGCTCAAAAATAAAAAGTAAAAAATTAAAAAATATGGATCTGATTTATAATTAATATTTAATCTGTTTTTTTATTTTTAGATTTTTTGTAAAAATATAAAATAGTTTTTTAGGAAAAGTAAAAAAATTACAAAAACAAAAACTAGTAGGTTTTTAAAAATATATATAATAATTCAATTTTTATTTATTTATAAAAAATAATATTCCACTTTTTTTTTTCAAAACTTTAAATAAAAATATCCGATTTTTATTTTCTATTTTCGAACTTTAAATAAAAACATCCGATTTTTATTTTTTATTTTCGAACTGATGTTTATTTTTTATTTTCGAACTTTAAATAAAAACTTCTAATTTTTACCTTTTATTTTTGAACAATAAATATAAACATCAAATTTTTAATATTAATATTCCGGATTTTTTTTAAAAAAATAAAGTTTCGAGTTTTTTAAAAAAAGTTCCAGATTTTTTAAAAATTTTAACATCGGTTATACTAAAACCGATGTTAAATTACAAATTAACATCGGTTTTTCTAAAAACCGATGTTAAATTAAAAATTAACATTGTTTAACATCGGTTTTTTTAAAAACCGATGTTAATTTGTAATTTAACATCGGTTTTAGTATAACCGATGTTAAATTTTTTAAAAAATCTGAAACTTTTTTTAAAAAAATGGAAACTTTATTTAAAAATTAACATCGGTTTTTCTAAAAACCGATGTTAAATTAAAAATTAACATCGGTTTTTCTAAACCGATGTGAAATGAATGGTGGTTAAATGATGTTGTTAAACACATCAGATGGATGGTATTGGAATTGTCGATGGTGAAATGAATGGTATTGGAATTGTCGATATTATCCGATGGATTGAATTGGCCAGAGTTGGTATAATTTCCGTATCGCGAGTTATGATAATGTTTTGAGAACCTTGAGTATTGTTGAGATACCGTACAGATATTTCGATATTATTTTAATGTGTTGTTAAGGATACGAATCGTGGATTCTCGTAAAGTTACGACGGTAAGATTACATTGGTCGTATTCTTACTTAGTATTTCCATTGATATGTAATTATTGATAAGATGTGATGGTTATCATTGTTGGATATTATGGCTGACCCCGTCGTGGGCTTTCTTTTTAGGTTCTTGGATTATCAAGCTTGTAGCGGTCGTGGAGAGATGAACGTCCCGGAGGATACTTGCAAGGGCATGTATTTGTGTTTTGAGTTTCTAATCAGTTGTTGTATTCCGCTGCTAGAGTATTTTAATTGTTTGTCTTTATCCGCTGCGTGAGTATTTTTAAATGACCTTTTTGGTATCTGGTAACTTAGGTTACTTTGGCAATCATTTTCTAAATCTATTCTGTCGGTACGTGTAAGCGATAGCTTAACGTATGTGTTTTTAAACTGTTGAGTTTTGGCATTTTGGGCCTTGTGGTTTCAAATGAGTTTTTACGACGGTTTGATAAACGAGTTTTATAAATCTTCGAATGTTTTTAATAGATAATACCGTCGTTAGCCTCTTGGGCGTTTGTAAATATTTGCGAAAATTTCCTTCAGCCTTGTGGGTTCCATCTCAGGGCCCACGGCGCGTAATATTACCGCTCGGATCCGGGAGTGTTACGTAATATGGTATCGGAGCTTAGGTTGAGAAAACCTAGGCAATGGGTTGAGTTGGGTCGTGTTTCACGGCGTCATTTGAGTTGTCGATTGAAAAATATTGAGCCGTGAGTTTTGTTGTTCACTCGGGCTTATGCGTTGTGCGATTTGCAAAGGTAGTAATCGGGTCTTGTTATAAACTTTTCCAAATAGTATTAACGTGTTTCATCGATAGAGCCGTGTTGTTTTCTCGAGTTGAACCGAGTTTGCAAAAGTGTGTTTTGAAAATATCTCGTGTCGAGTATTTTCGAGTCGAGACATGTGCCAAGATCACGGGAATCGTCTTCACGATCCGTAAGTATTGAATTTTGAATTGCATTGAGATTTATTGTCGTTCTAAGTTGATATGTTCGAGGTTCGTAAAGATATTATGCGTTACAAGATAAGACAGAGTTGGGACAGGATTGATGATCTTGAGAAGTTATGATTTTGGAAATTAATATGTCGATTAAGTTTTGGAACGGAGTTTTGCATTTGAGAGAAATATTGTGGATTGTTCAGGAGAACATGTAATCATGTTAGTTCATCTTGAGATATATGAACTGTTTTTGAGCATTTGAAAATGATACTTTTCAAAATGAATGTTTTACAGATGTTTTATCAGAACGATTTTTGGGCCGAGACCCAATAGATTTTTGAAATTGTTTTATAACTCAGGACTTGGGGTCCGAAAAAGAGTTTCCTACTTTTTAAACTTCTTGTAATGCGGAACAAGATACTGGCCGAGACCCTAATATTTCAAAAGACTTTTCTGTTTTCTTAAAAACTCCCGAGACTTGTAAAACACTTTATCAATCGCTTATCTATGTCGTTCTCGCCTTCGGGTTCGGATTACTTGTTCAAAATAAACTTCTCGGTAAGTCTTTATTGTGTTGATTTGTTTCAATGCATTGTCATAGCATAATTGAGGTGATCCAGATGGAAAATGATTGGCGTTATAGTCATATGTGGAAAAGGAGTTTTTGTCAAGTTTATACATTGAGATTTCGATTCTATCGTAGTTTTCGATGGAATATCGTGGATTTGTGACGAGCCGGATTGGTATATAGAGTACGGATGTGGTCAATCATTTGCATAGTTTTCATTTTAAAACTTCAAATCGTGTGGATTCAAGGAAATCAAGTATCAAATACTTGGCACCAAAGGAGCCGCTTTATTTTTCGAGAATTGATTTGGTGGTCTTACCAAAATTTATGTTTTGAGTTTTGAAATTTTTGAAAGAACTTTCAAAAATTTGTCTCCTTGACAAGATTATATGATTTCAAACTGGTTTTGAAAATGTGATTGATGTACATACGCATTTAATGCATAATGCATATCGTGGTGAAGTTCGGAATGAGATTCACGAACTGGATAAGACATCAGTATGGTACGAGGAAAAGAGATTCGAACTTTAGTATGGCGCTTGATTATCCTATGATGATCGGTTGAGTTATCGGATAAGAGAAATATGTTGCGTGTTGTAGATTCATGCACATAATATTATTTTGGAAACTTGGGATATTGTGAAACCGAAACATATGTGCTATGTGATTCCATCAGTGCGGTAGTAGCGCAATTTTAACATAGTGATCTTTGATTGATTTCTTTGTAAGTGTAAATTTGGGGATGGTGACCCCATGTCGGGTTGTTTCGATATTGAGTGGTCGCTCCCACTCCTTGTATGAATTGGTATGTTCGCCGATTTGCGATTCGTTGTTCGTATGCCGAGGGAATGTTCACCGGTCAGGCTTCGTTGAGATCCACCGTATGTGATTGGTGTGTCGTTTTGAGAACTCTATATCGGTTTCCGTGGTTATGTGTTGACCGTGTTGGAGTTTATCATGGTGATGATATTCTCGATTGCGTTTCGACCTTTGGATTGGTCATATTAGAGTTCATCATGTCAATGATATTCTCGATTAATTTATGAGTTGATCATTGCCGGTGATCATCCGAGCGCTCGTGATTTTGTGTTGATATTTCGTGGTTCGCTGCCATTGTGTTGGGCGCTTGTTTCACGATGTATCGTATTATTGATTTGTATCAGATTTGACTTGATTGTGTAATCAAGCAGACATGATTTGAAACGGATAGATTATTTCTTCCGAAGATGTTATAGTTTTGTTGAGATCCATGGAATTGTGATCGTAAGCGTATTGAAGCTTTACAGTGAAGTCACTTGCTAGCATCTCAGGAGAGCATCGACTTGGCGCATATGTAAGTATGCTATTTTGGTTATTCGGTAATAATGATGATTGATCGTTGTCGTGATGGTTTCGGGATATTTTGGTTGAACGATTTGTTTGTTTTTATGACGGATTGCAAGTTTCGAGGACGAAACTTATTTTAAGTGGTGTAGTATGTAATATCCGGAATTTCCACTACTGTTGTTTAAGATTATTTTATCCGAGTTATGTTGTACAACGTGGAATCTGTACAGTATGGGTAAAATAATTGAAGGACCAAGACATCTGTATTGGTATAATTGTCGTACTTGGTCGACAATTGGATGTAAAAAGTATATGTATTCAGTATGTCGTATGTTCGTATTCTGTATGTTGAGACGATTGGACAAGAATAGCTGAAAATGGCTAAGTGTAACATTATTAGCGCACGCTAATAATCAGGAGTAGCGCACGCTATCGTGCAGGTTTAGCGCACGCTACGGATATAAGATAACGCACGCTAATGCATTCAGATCGGAAGGAATCTGCGTGTGGACCAGGCCACTTTCGGCGCACGTTCTGATAAGTCAACAGATGTTGTAATGTAGTGTTAGCGCACGCTAATGCATGTTGATTAGCACTCGCTAACTGTATATCAAACAAAAAGGAATCTTATCCTCGTCAGCACTTTCGGCGTGTGGACCAGTCTTCGGAGCATACAGACAAACGAGTCAACTATGAGTAGCGCACGCTAAGGTAAGACACTTGCGTACGCTAAATAGAGGCATTTACGTACGCTATTGCATGGGCATTGCGTACGTAAATCACTTCATGCAATAAGACAGTTGTCTCTGGACTGCGATAGCGCACGCTAACAAAGGTCAGTTAGCGCACGCTAAACATAAGGTTTAGCGCACGCTAGTAATGTATTCTATATAAGGGACAAACGGGTATTATGAAGCATTTCGTCCATTCTTTCACCTTCAGACGATAGAGAGAGGTCTTAGAGAGAAGTTGAGGTCCCAAACACTTGAGTTGATCATTCCTAACAACATTTGAAGCTTGGAAGTGATTGAAAACGGATTCAACCTTGGGATTCAATCCATTCCTTCAAAGAGGTAATTACTTTTCATCTTTGGATTTCGTTTTGGATTGAATGTTGATGTTCTTGAGTTGATGATTATTACATAAACAAGTTGATAAGCATGATTATGAGATGGATTACCGGATTATGATGATGTTATTGTTGACATGAAGATATTGATATGATTCTTGTGGTTTGAATAGTGTTGTTCGTTTTCTTGAGATAAGTGGATTAATCATTCTCCTCGCTTGATGTTGATGTTATTGTCGATGATTACTCCCGTAATGATAGATTATGAAAGTGTTGTTACGTTCTTAATGTTTCATGATGTTGATATTGAGGAAGATGATATATGGATATAGAACTTGGATTATAAGTCGGATGATTGTTTATATGTTAAAGGATATCGGATTTCGTTGTTTTGATAGCTTTGAACATGATTCGTAATCACTTGGTGTTCTTGAAATCACCATAAGTTGATCGGATCTCAAAAACATGCATCTCAGACAAAGATTAGCGCACGCTACGCCATCGCCTAGCGCGCTTAACGGAGCAACTTAGCGCACGCTACGTTAGGTGATTAACGGGCGCTAAGAAGGCGTAAAGTGCGATTTTCGTGTTGTGGTTGTAAATTCGTGCCGGTTTGAGTAGGGTTGATCGACTAGTGTTTAATCGAGATATTGTCGAGCCGTTGGGTTTGTAAATTGGTTTTATCGATTGTTAATTGTTGTCGAACTTGTTGTCTATCGACATCGTAATAGGTTGAGAATATTGATCGCTGATTACAACCGTGTGTTGCGGTCAAGCTCGAGAATGTTCGTTGATTGCTTTGGTCGACCGAGGAACTTGTAGATGACGGCAATGGATTTGGTAACAGCTTTCCTCATCATTGTATCGGATCGAAGTAAGTTATTACTTACTCTTTATAGTATTTAATGAATGGTTTCCGTTTCATTCGTTTATAATTCGTATAACAATGTTTATAATCGTAATCACAGGAGACTTGAGATTATAAATCATATTCGAGTTTTGGGAATCTAAATCATAATGTATATGATTTGCTTTTGTTATTGGTATACTTGTATATCGAGGATATATCGTGATAAAAATGGAGATATGAATTATCTGCAATCCGTGATACTTTGGACCGTCGAGTATTGAGGATAATGGTTCGTGATGGTTTAGGCATTGAGATCGTTCTTGAAGGACTCGGGGCAAGTACTCTAATCATTTTTATCATTTGAGTCGATCATGTTGTGATACATTCGTGTATCGTTGTTGTCATGCATTTGTGCACGGTTGTTGTCGTGTATTGTGCACTGTTGTTTTGTGCAGTTGTGCATTGTTGTCATATGTTCACCATGCGTTGGTCCGACGGGATCATCATGGGAATCTATAGCTGTGTGCGATGGATCGCTGGACAGGTAATGCCACCATGCGTTGGTCCGATGGGATCATCATGGGAATCTATAGCTGTGTGCGCTGGATCGTTGGATTACCATATGTTGTTGTTATTGTGCATATGTATATTATGGTGGCCATAAGTATACATTGTCGTTATTGTTGTGATCATATTAACATTGTCATATGAGTATGCATTTGTAGGTCTTGTGTTAGGACCATGTCCGTATGTTGTGTTGATCTGATCTCGGATCAGACTGACGTGATGGTAATGGTATTTCGTATCTTGAGGTATGTTCCGTATTTCCTTGGTACTTGTCTTTGATGGACAATCGATTATCGTATTGGAATTGTCGATGTTATCCGATGGATTGAATTGGCCAGAGTTGGTATAATTTCCGTATCGCGAGTTATGATAATGTTTTGAGAACCTTGAGTATTGTTGAGATACCGTACAGATATTTCGATATTATTTTAATGTGTTGTTAAGGATACGAATCGTGGATTCTCGTAAAGTTACGACGGTAAGATTACATTGGTCGTATTCTTACTTAGTATTTCCATTGATATGTAATTATTGATAAGATGTGATGGTTATCATTGTTGGATATTATGGCTGACCCCGTCGTGGGCTTTCTTTTTAGGTTCTTGGATTATCAAGCTTGTAGCGGTCGTGGAGAGATGAACGTCCCGGAGGATACTTGCAAGGGCATGTATTTGTGTTTTGAGTTTCTAATCAGTTGTTGTATTCCGCTGCTAGAGTATTTTAATTGTTTGTCTTTATCCGCTGCGTGAGTATTTTTAAATGACCTTTTGGTATCTGGTAACTTAGGTTACTTTGGCAATCATTTTCTAAATCTATTCGCTTTGCACGTGTGTTTATAGCTTAACGTATGTGTTTTTAAACTGTTGAGTTTTGGCATTTTGGGCCTTGTGGTTTCAAATGAGTTTTTACGACGGTTTGATAAACGAGTTTTATAAATCTTCGAATGTTTTTAATAGATAATACCGTCGTTAGCCTCTTGGGCGTTTGTAAATGTTTGCGAAAATTTCCTTCAGCCTTGTGGGTTCCATCTCGGGGCCCACGACGCTGTAATATTCCCGTTCGGATCTGGGAGTGTTACAGAGGACTAGCAAAATAGAATAACTCGTGCATATAATTAATGCAAATGAGTAAATCAAACTCAACATGCCACAACCAAAACCACGATGACACCCATGTTCAAATAATACCATGATCACAATAATTCGTCAACTTCAATATGCCAATGTACACTCGATGCACATGCAATGTATCCATAACCAAGATGAAAGTCGTATTCTGCCAATATCAAAACCACAGTACAAAAAGGTATTCATCAATGCACCGGACCCCCACTGGACGCATACCATGAGGGCAAAAAACCAAAGTACTTGGGCTTAATCCCAACGTACCTGTCCTGATATCCTAGATAACACGCTTCAATGCATATGATTCCGCACGCATATGATATGAGAACAAAAAACTCAAAACACTTTAATTTAGACGACAAGCAAACTCCACTTGCCTTGTTCACCGAGTTTTTCTGAAAATCACCTCCGACACCTTGCCTCCATCCCAAAAATGATCACCTTAATTATTATAGGTATAATATCAATTTACCACACTTAATCTTGACAAAATTTTCATTTTAGGTAAAATCACCATCTTTACTATAATAAATCAATTTTACCGAAAACTTCAAAAACACCGTTTAATTTGAATTCTCATTTAACACCTTTAGAATATTATTGGACCAATATCAAAATCATACAAATTCAGGAAAAATTCCATTTACAACCCTTAACTTAAAAATTCATTCTTGCGTCAAAAACTTCCGATTTTGCTACAAACTTTGAAATCGCGTAATAAATTTATTTCAAATCCAAATTCGACGGAACGAAAACCTATCGATCACAAATCGAATCATCTTTAATCTGATTATACTCGAAGAATTCCAGAATTTCGAAATCATAACAGAAAAATATGTTTCGATCGGTTCAATTTAGACTTCAACGTCGTTTTTCAACTAAAAACGATTCTAAGTGTTTTAATGATCTAAAATCCTCATAAATTCCTTAAAGGTCCAGAATACATTCTCATACTCAATAATTTCGAAATATATGAGTTTTATAAGAGTTTCACAAATTTACGGATTAAAATCGAAACAATCTTCAATTGTTGATTAATATCGTTACTACCATTTTAATCCGTCTATAACTTGTTTAAAACCTCAATATCTTCATGCTCAACTCTTTAACAATCATTCCAGAAGTTAACTTATAAAATACGTATGAAAATCTTTAAGAAATTTCGAATTATAATCACCACAACTTAACTCTACCAATTATTGATAATACCATAACGTTCTTCCGTTTATGGCCTTAAAACTCTATAATCTTCAAGTAAATTCGGGAACTCTTTTATCACAGTTAAGGATCAACTTCTTATCTTCATAATCATGTGAAATTCCACTATCAAAACTCAACATACGCACCCGGTGATTCAAAATTGGAGAGAGACGGTGAAACCGTATCATTTGTGACACATCTATGTAATCTCTTTCAAATATTCATGATCTTGTTTATCTTAAATATGCAAGTGTTATATCTTCATCTACACTTCATGAACTTCAAGAAGGTTCAAATAATTACCTTAAAATTACGTAAAAATTGTTCTTACGAGCCCTCCGAAGTCGACCTTGCCGCAAACTCCTTCCTTCTTCCTCTTCCTTTGAAAATCTTCTGTAAATCTCACAAATTGTTGTTGTTTTCTTTCTCGTTTTCACTCTTATCTTGCAGGTTATTTCTCTCCAATATCATCTTTATCACCTCAATGATATGCCAAGAACAATCCCACGAAGATGACTAAATAAAAGGTAGAATCTGATAAGTTATCCTCCAGCCTTTTTTTTCAAAACTGAATCAGACCTTTCTAATTTTTAATCAACCTCGATCGATCAACATATGGATTGGGGTGGGATTCGATCGATCGAGTTCATCAATCTTCTTGGCTCTTGGTTGTTCATTTTTGCCCCGATAACAACTTGTCTTAATTATAAACGATATGTATTCTTATCCGTTTTCACAAACACATATATTTTTATGATCATCGTATTATTCTCTTCTTATATGTATACTTGAAATTATATTTTACGAAAATATAATCTCAATAATTTCTTTATTATTAATAACAGAGTAAAATTACAGGATATTACATAGCGCAATCGAGTCCAGACATGTACTTTCGTATCTCGGGTTTCATTCTCATGTCGAAGTGGCCAATTTTATCGTCTTCCTCCTTAACTTATTCTCTAACAGAGCTAAGCTGATGATTAAAAGTTCCGATTCCCTGTGCCACCGAGACATCCTCTGATTGAGCAAAGAAAACTCACTAACCCTTGCCTCCTTAACCGGTTTTGGGCAATACTCCGCCTCCAGTAAAACTTTAAATTCATCCCAGGTAACCGCAGCATCACCAGGTTTAATGGCCTCCACCATTTCGAAGCATCCTGAATCAAAAGGAACTATGCAGTTGAAACCTTCCTCTCTCCCGGGCAGTTGATTCCTTCAAAAATCTTTTCCATCTCCATGATCCAGTGTTCAAAGCTGGTGGTCTCAGTCATTCCGGCAAATTTTGGCAGGTTCATTTTGGCTACCTCTTGTAACCATTTATCAACTCTAGGTACTGGAACAAGTATCTCCTTTTGTTCTCTTGGCATGTGCCGCCTATTGTCAGTCTACATCTATTGAATTATTTGGACCATCTACGTCATTTATGTCATCGTCTATTGTATTATTTGTGCATTAATATTCATATCGTTATTATTTTTCTCCGGTTGGCTCCCCTGACTCTGGTTATGATCCTCGACATTGTTTGTTGTCATCCCCTCATTTTGTACCTCGTGTACATCCAGACCACGTCCACATCCGTGACCGCATCCACGTCCACATCCTATTGCCATTACTATTGGTTACAGTCACACTTCAATTTTAATCTTATAATTCTTTATCTCATTTACTATCGCAGCATTTACCAATTCTCAATTAATCTCTACAGTTCTATTATACACATAATAGTTACTAAGTCTCAGCAGAAACACACATACACATGTATATACACACACAGTACGATTTTTAAACACTTACATCCACAGGTTGCACGAAGGTGTTGGTAGCTCAGTGATACTAGTCCTAAACGACTCGTGGAATCCAAACGAACACGACCCGATACAACTCAAAGGGACTCAACCTGAAGTAACTCACAAGCTCAGGTTTCCACAACCTAAGCTCCGATACCATATTCTGTAACACTCCAATTTATTCAGGGTAATTACAGCGCCGTAAACCTTGCCTTAAGATTTACAAGGCTAATTTAACCAAATATTACAACACTTGACCGATTTGGTCATAAGGAATAATACAGAAAACTCAAGAATTACAATACTCAACAAAGTTACATCAACATCAGACACGAATAAATAATCAGCGGAACTAAAATACATAGCAATGAATACTCAACATTGAACCACATTCCGATCTCGACTCTCAAAGAAATCTCCAAATCCACTAGTATCATTGTGGTACACCTTCACCATCGTCACAACCGTGTGCTTGTTATATACCCCGAATGGGGTTAGCAATGAAATTGTTAGTACAAGTATCATAGATACGACAATTCATATAGTAACCCAATGATAAAGCGCATATCATATTCTCACAAACATAACACATACCTGGTAACAGCAACACGAGTATATCATAACATAACATCTCGGTACCTACTAACTCAAATCCATCAAGGTTACAATCTCTTTTCTACATCAACATATATGCACAACACACATCCATAATTCACAACACAACACATATCATCACAACATGTTTCAATCAACACACTCTAACACAACATGGCAATGTACCTCTAACATACCATCCCCCAAGCTGTAACACCCCCAGATTTAACCGGAAATATTACAGCGCCGTGGGCCCCGAGATGGAACCCACAAGGCTAAAAGAAATTTTCGTAAACATTTACAAATGCCCAAGAGGCCAACGACGGTACTATCTTTAAAAATTCACAAAGACATATAAAATCCATTTATCAAAAACCGTCGTAAAAACTCTTTTGAAATCGCAAGGCCAAACAAAATGACACTCAAAAGTTTAGAAAACGATTTCCAAAGTAACCTCGATTACTAGATACCAAAAGAGCATTTCAAAATACTCACGCAATGGAAAAGACCAACCATAAAGATACTCTAGCAAATGGAATACAAGAACCAATCAAGAAACTCAATGCACACAACATGTCTTAGCCAGTATCCTCCGGGAAGCTCATCTCTTCACGACCGCTACAAGCTCGATACTCCGAGAACCTAAAAAGAAATCCCACGACGGGGTCAGCCATAATATCCAACAATGATAACTGTCACATCACATTAATAATAACATACCAATGAGAATACAACATAAGAATACGACCAACATAATCTTACCGCCATGACTTTGCTTACTCAAGAAATTCTCATCAGAATAACCATTATCACATTTCACATCCTGTACTCGATTAACCAATAAACTCGAACATAATATATGTATTGTACCTCAAACAATACTCAAGATTCTCAAACTGTCATCACCAACTCACGATACGGAAATATACCATTACCGACCAATACGATCCATCGAATAACATCATCAAATCCCAAGACGATAACCGATTTTCCATCAAAGACAAATACCAAGGAAATACGGAACATACCTCGAGATATGAAGTGCCACGACAATCATATCAGTCTAATCCGAGATCAGATCAATTCAATACGGACACGGTCCTAACACAAGACCTACAAATGCATACTCATATGACCACGTCAATATGATCACAGCAATATCAATCATGTATACTCAATGGAAATCCGATGATCCAGCGCCCTCAGCATAGATCCCTTTGTTGATCCTATGAGATCAACATAAGGTGGATAACTAACAATACACATATGAACAACAACATATGATACAATCAATGATGCGAATTCACAAGATTCCATCAACACAATACTGGTAATCCAACGATCCAGCCCTCAAAGATAGATCCCCATGATGATCCGTCGAACCAACGCATGGTGGAAAACCGCCCAACGATCCAGGCCTCAAAGATAGATCCTCATGATGATCCCGTCGAACCAACGCATGATGGACATTCGATCCAGCGCCTCAAGATAGATCCTCATAATCCCATCGGATTATTTACACAACATAAACAACACAATATGCATACACATATGCAAATCAACACGTTCATCAACATGAACAACATAACATGCACGACAACATGAAAATTTACTAGACGACTTCATGTTCAACAACATGAAAGAAAGTGTACGAGACCAAAATAAATAACATTAAACCATAATCAATATGGAATACTTGCCCCGAGTCCTTCGGGAGCAACCTCGATGTCCAATCATCACCGACGATTATCCTCAATGCTCGGCTCCAAACGCATAATGAACTATAGATACTCATATCCTCGTCTTTACCATAATGTAACCTCGATACTCGAACATACCAATAATCGAGATAAAGCATATACATTATGATTTACCTCCTAATCGAAAGAACGATATGCGATCCGAATACCCGAGTTCACAATAATAATCATCGCTATATGCATTATAAACGAAATGAAATCAAAACCATTCATTAAATATTATAATCGCGCAAGTAATAACTTGCCTCGATACCGATACCGCGAAGTCGCCGCCAACACACCTTGCCTTTGTCTACGAGCTCCTCATCCCCGATCAAAAGCAATACAATGGACATACTCGAACACAACCGCAATATCTCGGTTATAATCACCGATCAATAATCTCAACCTATCGAAGAAATCAAATAACACATATCCGATAACAATCAACAACCGACAAAACTAACCAATCGAACTCAACGCTCAACACAACCTCGAATAAACGCAATGTAACAAACCAAATCAAACCATCACGAATTCATAATCAAAACACAAAAATATCGCATCGCCTACTTAGCGCACGTTAAACGCATAACGTAGCGTGCGCTAAGTTGTCCGTTAGCGTGCGCTAGCCAAGAAGCTTAGCGTGCGCTAATGCCGCATGGCATGCATTCCAAACATCGACTCACATCTTGCGACTACGAATCCGAATGAAGGGAGACATAAATCCCCATATCTCTTGAAGATAAACGACCCCATAATTATCACAATGATCATGTCAATGTCCATATATCAATAACAACCTCAATAATCAAACCGACTCGATAACAAGGATCATATCATGCTAACTGGAATTCAACCTAGTATCATGATTCATCTCATCTAAATCGACCAATATAATTACCAAGATTCGAAATCCTTCTTAGATCGGGTTAAATGAATCAACATCCTTATGGTATGAAGAATCTTAACTAACATCCGAAACTCTTATCAAAATTCCATTGAATCTCATATAACATCATCATATGATTATCCAACATGCTCCTTGCATGAAATCATCCAAGAAAAATGAACCACTAACGAAGGAATACGAAGATTACCCGGTTTAGATGAACCAAAAAGAAGAACATTAGAACTCCATCCAAAGAATCATGAACAACTTGAAGGACAAGGCTTGAATCCATGCTCTCCATCTTAATCTTGTTAAAGATCACCATCTCTCGGTGTTTGAGACCTCAAACCTCTTTCTAAAAACTCTCTCTCGTGTTGCAAGGAAGGAATGGACGAAATGCTTCATAACACCCTTCGTCCCTTTTTATAATATTCATTATTAGCGTGCGCTAACATCTCATGTTTAGCGTGCGCTACCGCCTTAGCGTGCGCTTAATCGACTTTGTTAGCGTGCGCTATCGGGCCAGAGGCTACCGCCTTGCTTCAGAATTAGCTTACGACGTAATGCCCATGCATTAACGCACGTAAAACATCCCGCCTAGCGACGCAAGTCATTTACCTTAGAGTGCACCGATACCGTTGACTTGCTACGATCACACCTACCACGAAGATGCTCGTGACCCCACTAGCGAAATCAACCAATAAAGCCAAGATTCCCTGTTGGCCGATATATAGTTAGCGTGGCGCTAATCAACATGCATTAGCGTGCGCTAACACTAGATTACAACATCCGTTGACTTATCAGAACGTGCGCCGAAAGTGGCCTGGTCCACGCGTAGATTCCTTCCGATCGGACTGTATTAGCGTGCGTTATCTTATATCCGTAGCGTGCGCTAATCCTGCACGATAGCGTGCACTACTCATGATTATTAGCGTGCGCTAATAATGTTACACTTAGCCATTTCCAACTGTACCGCCTGTCTCGACATACCGAAAACACATATACACTTACTGAATACATATACTGAATCCAATAATATTCTTATACGATATACTCTATATCAGAAGTACGATAACCTAATACACGATATCCTCAAATGTAACTGTCGACCAGATACGACAATTATACCGATACTGACATCTCAGTCCTTTATTTATTTTATTCCTACTGTACAGATTCCACGCTGTACAATATAACTCGAATAAAATAATATCAAACAACAGTAGTAGAAATTCCAGATATTACATTCTACACCACTTAAAATAAGTTTCGTCCTCGAAACTTGCAATCCGTCATAAAACAAACAAACATACCTTCCAACCCAAAATATCCCCAAAACCATCACGACAACGATCAATTATCGTCATCACTGAATAACCAAAAGAGCATACTTACAAATACGCAGGTCGACGATCTCTGAAATACTAGCAAGGCCCTCACCGCATACCTCAATACGCTTACGATCACAATTCCCGAGTCTCAACAAAATATATCATCTTCGGATGAAACAATCTGCCCGAATCAAATCCTGTCTGCCTGATTACATAATCAAGTCCCAATTCCTATAAGACGAATAATATACAATACATCTACGAAACAACTGCCCAAAACAACGACACGAATCCCGAAACATCAACAAAAATCCGAACGCCGATGATCACCAATAATGATCAACAATCAACCGAATTTATCATCGACATGATAAATTCCAATATGACCAACCAGAGGTCAAAACACAATCGAGAATATCATCAACGTGATAAACTCCAATATTACCAACGAATGATCAACGAAAATCGAGAATACCTTCACACGATAAACTCCAACACGATCAACACAGAACCACGTAAATGTATATACGAAATAATAACATTCTCAAAACTACAAATCAATCACGTACGGTAGATCTCAATAAACATACCTAATCAAGGGCGAACATATTCCTACACACGAACAACCAATCACAAATCGATGAACATACCTAATTATACATGGAGTGGGAACGACCACTCAATATCCAAAACCACCAGTATGGGGTCACCATCCCCAAATTTACACTTACAAAGAAATCATTCAAAGATCACTATGGTAAGATTGCGCAACTACCGCACCAATGGACTCACATAGCACATATGTCCCGCTTTTACAAAGTCCAAAGTTCCAAAATTACATCCCGCACATGAATCTACAACGCGCAAAGATATTTCTCTTATCCGATCAATCAACCGATCATCCTTGCATAACCAATCTACCATACTAAACTTGAATCTCTTTTCCTTGTACCATCGATATGATATGCCCGATGCACTAAATGCGTATGTACATCAATCACATTTTCAATACCAGTTTGAAATCATATATTCTTGTCACGAAGACAATTTTCGAAAGTTCTTTCAAGAGTTTGAAAACTCAAAACATAAATTTTCGTAAGACCACGAAATGAATTTTAAAATTAAATCGGCTCATTGGTGCCAAGTTCTCGATAAAAATTCTTTTCAAATAGACACGATTAAATAAAATGAAATTTATGCAAATGCTTGTCCATATCCATACTCCCGTATATCACCACTTGTCACCAATATCCACCGATATTCCATCTGGGAAGACCACACGATCGAGTTCCAAAACCTCAATATATAGACTCGATAAAAACTCCTTTTCCACACATGACTCGTATCGTCAACCATTTACCCATCCCGGATCACCTCAAATATGATATGACAAAGCGTTGAAACAAATCAAGCAAATCAAACACGGCAAAGACTTCCCGAGAGGTTCCATTCAACGAGTAAACCAGAGCCTCAAAGGTGGAAATAACATAGGTAAACGATTGGTAAAGTATTTTACAAATCTCGGAGTTTTAGAAAACAGAAGGTCTTTTGAAACGTTAGGGTCTCACCTAGTATCTCATTCCACATTACATGAAGTTTAAAAAGTAGAAAACTCTTTTCGGACCCCAAGTCCCGAGTTATAAAACCATTTCAAAATCGATTGGGTCTCTACCAAAATCATTTTCCGTAAACGTCCGCAAGACATTCATTTTGAAGAGTATCATTTTCAAATGTTCAAAAGCGGTTCATATATCATAAAATGAATTAACATGACTACATGTTCTCTGAACAATCCACAATATTTCTCCCAATGCACAATTCCGTTCCAAAATTTAATCGACATACTGATTTTCAAAATCATAGTTTCTCCATTCATCAATCATGTCCCAATTTTGTTACCTTATACGGTAACGCATGATATCTGCTGAATCTCAAAACGTATCAACTTAGAACGGCAATAAATCTCAATGAAATTCAAAAATCCAAATACTTACAGATCGTGAAGCCGACGATTCCCCGTGATACTGGCACATGTCTCGACTCTAGAAAATACTCAACACGGATATTTTCAAAACACACGTTTTGCCAAGTCAGTTCGACTCAAGAACACAATACATCTCATTCCAGAGAATCTCGTTTAACACCGTTTGGAAAAGTTTATAACAACCCCAATACTACACTGGCAAATCGCATAACCCATAAGCCCGAGTGAACAACAAAAACTCACGGCTCCAATATTTGTCAATTGACAACTCGAATGAGGCAACGAAAACACGACCCAACTCGACCCAAATGCCTAGGTTTTCTCAACCTAAGGCTCCGATACCATATTCGTAACACCCTGCATTTAACCGGAAATATTACAGACCGTGGGCCCCGAGATGGAACCCACAAGGCTAAAAGAAATTTTCGCAAACATTTACAAATGCCCAAGAGGCCAACGACAGTACTATCTTTAAAAATTCACAAAGACATATAAAATCCATTTATCAAAACCGTCGTAAAAACTCTTTTGAAATCGCAAGGCCAAACAGTATGACACTCAAAAGTTTAGAAAGCGATTTCCAAAGTAACCTCGATTACTAGATACCAAAAGAGCATTTCAAAATACTCACGCAATGGAAAAGACCAACCATAAAGATACTCTAGCAATGGAATACAAGAACCAATCAAGAAACTCAATGCACACAACATGTCTTAGCCGGTATCCTCAGAAGCTCATCTCTTCACGACCGCTACAAGCTCGATACTCCGAGAACCTAAAAGAAATCCACGACTGGTCACCATAATATCCAACAATGATAACTGTCACACATCACATTAATAATAACATACCAATGAGAATACAACATAAGAATACGACCAACATAATCTTACCGCCATGACTTTGCTTACTCAAGAAATTCTCATCGAATAACCATTATCACATTTCACATCCCGTACTCGATTAACCAATAAACTCGAACATAATATCTATATTGTACCTCAAACAATACTCAAGATTCTCAAACTGTCATCACCAACTCACGATACGGAAATATACCATTACCGACCAATACGATCCATCGAATAACATCATCAAATCCCAAGACGATAACCGATTTTCCATCAAAGACAAATACCAAGGAAATACGGAACATACCTCGAGATATGAAGTGCCACGACAATCATATCACTAATCCGAGATCGATCAATGCAATACGGACACGGTCCTAACACAAGACCTACAAATGCATACTCATATGACCACGTCAATATGATCACAAAGAATATCAATCATGTATACTCAATGGAAATCCGACGATCCAGCGCCTCAAGATAGATCCCTTTGTTGATCCTATCGATCAACATAAGGTGGATAACTAACAATACACATATGAACAACAACATATGATACAATCAATGATGCGAATTCACAAGATTCCATCAACACAATCTCGGTAATCCAACGATCCAGCGCCTCAAAGATAGATCCCCATGATGATCCCGTCGAACCAACGCATGGTGGAAAACTCCGCCCAACGATCCGGCGCCTCAAAGATAGATCCTCATGATGATCCCGTCGAACCAACGCATGATGGACATTCGATCCACGCCTCAAAGATAGATCCTCATAATCCCATCGGATTATTTACACAACATAAACAACACAATATGCATACACATATGCAAATCAACACGTTCATCAACATGAACAACATAACATGCACGACAACATGAAAATTTACTAGACGACTTCATGTTCAACAACATGAAAGAAAGTGTACGAGACCAAAATAAATAACATTAAACCATAATCAATATGGAATACTTGCCCCGAGTCCTTGGGAGCAACCTCGATGTCCAATCATCACCGACGATTATCCTCAATGCTCGGCTCCAAACGCATGATGAACTATAGATACTCATATCCTCGTCTTTACCATAATGTAACCTCGATACTCGAACATACCAATAAGCGAGATAAAGCATATACATTATGATTTACCTCCCGAATCGAAAGAACGATATGCGATCCGAATACCCAGAGTTCACAATAATAATCATCGCTATGCATTATAAACGAAATGAAATCAAAACCATTCATTAAATATTATAATCTGCAAGTAATAACTTGCCTCGATACCGATACCGCGAAGCCTTGCCGAACACACCGCTTTGTCTACGAGCTCCTCATCCCCGATCAAAAGCAATACAATGGACATACTCAACACAACCGCAATATCTGTTATAATCACCGATCAATAATCTCAACCTATCGAAGAAATCAAATAACACATATCCGATAACAATCAACAACCGACAAAACTAACCAATCGAACTCAACGGTTCAACACAACCTCGAATAAACGCAATGTAACAAACCAAATCAAACCATCACGAATTCATAATCAAAACACAAAATACCGCACTGTCGCCTACTTAGCGCACGTTAAACGCATAACGTAGCGTGCGCTAAGTTGTCCGTTAGCGGCGCTAGCCAAGAAGCTTAGCGTGCGCTAATGCCGCATGGCATGCATTCCAAACATCGACTCACATCTTGCGACTACGAATCCGAATGAAGGGAGACATAAATCCCCATATCTCTTGAAGATAAACGACCCATAATTATCACAATGTTCATGTCAATGTCCATATATCAATAACAACCTCAATAATCAAACCGACTCGATAACAAGGATCATATCATGCTAACTGAATTCAACCTAGTATCATGATTCATCTCATCTAAATCGACCAATATAATTACCAAGATTCGTAAATCCTTCTTAGATCGGGTTAAATGAATCAACATCCTTATGGTATGAAGAATCTTAACTAACATCCGAAACTCTTATCAAAATTCCATCAATCTCATATAACATCATCATATGATTATCCAACATGCTCCTTGCATGAAATCATCCAAGAAAATGAACCACTAACGAAGGAATACGAAGATTACCCGGTTTAGATGAACCAAAAAGAAGAACATTAGAACTCCATCCAAAGAATCATGAACAACTTGAAGGACAAGGCTTGAATCCATGCTCTCCATCTTAATCTTGTTAAAGATCACCATCTCTCAGTTGTTTGAGACCTCAAACCTCTTTCTAAAAACTCTCTCTCTCGGTTGCGAGGAAGGAATGGACGAAATGCTTCATAACACCCTTCGTCTCCCTTTTTATAATATTCATTATTAGCGTGCGCTAACATCTCATGTTTAGCGTGCGCTACCGCCTTAGCGTGCGCTAATCGACTTTGTTAGCGTGCGCTATCGAAGCCTGCAGGCTACCGCCTTGCCAGAACTAGCTTACGTACATAATGCCCATGCATTAACGTACGTAAAACATCCTGCCTAGCGTACGCAAGTCATTTACCTTAGCGTGCGCTAATACCAGTTGACTTGCTACAGTCTACACCTACCACGAAGATGCTCGTGACCCCACCAGCCGAAATCAACCAATAAAGCCAAGATTCCCTGTTGACCGATATATAGTTAGCGTGCGCTAATCAACATGCATTAGCGTGCGCTAACACTACATTACAACATCCGTTGACTTATCAGAACGTGCGCCGAAAGTGGCCTGGTCCACGCGTAGATTGTAATATCCGCAATTTCGGATTTCCGGTAATTTTCATTTTTCGGCGGAGGTCCGTTTCGACGACTCTCTTTTGACCGTTTCGTCATTCTTAGAATATTTAATTCTACACTTTTTGTCATCCGAGTTCGTTTCGGTATCGTTTTGTTGAGTTTCGTGTTCTTAAATGACTTTTCCGCACATGAGTTCGATTCTCGCGAATCTCGTCCGAAACTGTTGTTTCGAGTTTCTCGGAAGTCCATTTAATGTTATTATTCATGTTGCAAGCTTCGGTTTGGTTATTCGATCACGTATCGTGATTTTGGGGCGTTTTGGGCCATTTTCGTAATTTCCCAAAGTTTGGGGTAATTACTTTCCGTTGTCGAATTTCGAGCCTTCGGGTAGTCGGAATCGTGTGTTCTATTAGTGCTCGGATTCGTCTTTTCGAGTACTTCGTAACCGTATCTTCGATTCGTACTCAGTTTGGGTTTCGGTCGCTCGCCGTCGAGTTGGTCCCGGCCGAGTCATGGCCGGCATGCTCGGCCACCGGCCGAGTAACGCGCGTAGTGATCGGCGATACGACGTAAGGCGATACGCACGTAAGGCCCTCGCCGTAACGCACGTAACGCTCCGCATTTTCCAGTGCAGTGAGTTCGCCATGGCCGTTACGCACGTAAGCCATGACCGTTACGACGTAACTTTCGGCAAGACTCACCTATTTAAGGCCCGGTAGCGTATTTTTCACCCGCTTCTTCATTCTTTTACTTCCGTACGCGGTCAGGGTGAGTATATCATGGAGAGATGTTGTTGGGCAATGAATCCATGAAGTTTTGAGGCTCATATCATCAATCATACGTCCTATAACATCCTTTGATCGAGCGAATCGTGCCGATTTTCTAGAAATCTAATTTTGGGGATTTTGGGTATTTTGTTCGATTTCGTCCGTTTAATCCGATTTAACTTAGGATTGTGATGGATTGATGATTATTTAGATGTATTGTATCATTTCCTTGTTATTCCATGGTTGGATCGTATCGATTCGTTGTTTTGGTCGAGTTCTTGATCGACGCCTTGAAGGTGTCCGATAAAATGTCATAGAGGGGTTTTCGGGCGTTCTACGATTATTCTTCCTCGTATGATCGATAATTTATTGATTATATGTTGTTAGGGTCGAACTCTTGTGAAGAACTCGAGTCGGAACCCTTCCGATCGTTGTCTACTTCGGGGTCCGAGCTTCTTGGCCGAACCGTGTTCTTCGGAGCGTTTGGTAGCGGTTATTAAGGCAAGTATCTTATTATACGACTTGTATCTTGTGACTAGTAATTACGTATGATATGTATGACGATTTTGCTTGCCTCCGCAAATATGTTCCGTTGGAGTTGGTTGTGTTTTCTGAAATTTGAAGGCTTTGTGATAATAGTGATATATTGGTATACGTGTTAGGCGTTGTGCCATTTGTGCAGGATTGCGATGTACATATGAGATGGTTGTACACATGGTTGTTCAATGTATTGTGTACCGAATGTGTGTTATGTTGGTTAAGAGTCGTTGTGATGATCATGATGTTTGTGTTGTTTTGGTTTACATACTTGATTGTACATTTCGGTGTAATGTGGAATGGCTTGACATTTAATGATTATGAATTGTGTCGTGTCGATGTGTGTGTGTGTTCCAGGTAGGGTCTGACGAGGCCTCTGGAGTTCGGTACATGATGTGTACGAACAAAGTGTGTGATCTAGGTAGGGTCTGACGAGGTCTCTGGAGTCCGGTACATGACGTGTACGGACAAGGTGTGTGATCCAGGTAGGGTCTGACGAGGCCTCTAGAGTTCGGTACATGATGTGTACGAACGATGTTGTGGCCGGGTAGGGTCCGTTGAGGCCTCCGAAGTTCGGTACATGATGTGTACGAACAGTGTGTGTGGCCGGGTAGGGTCCGTTGAGGCCTCCGGAGTTCGGTACATGATGTGTACGAACAGTGTGTGTGGTCCGGGTAGGGTCCGTTGAGGCCTCCGGAGTTCGGTACATGATGTGTACGAACAGTGTGTGTGGTCCGGGTAAGGTCCGTCGAGGCCTCCGGAGTTCGGTACATGATGTGTACGAACAATGATCGTGTAGCAGTAATTGTTCGGGTAACATTTTAAATATGGATCTCGGACTCATAATGATATATTATTTAGTATGCTTTGAAACGAGAATCGGGCTAAGGCCCTAATGTTTACGAAAAGGTTTTGTAAATTGGGACTCGAGGTCCAAAAGAATTTCTGCTTTAAAAATCCCCGAGATGATGTGTTCCTTTTCAAATATCTCTTACTTGAGTTCGAAATTCTAAAACTTCTAGGAACATTTTGATAATTTGATTTGCGTATTAAATTCGTAGTTGCTATTTGCTTGTTACATTTCGTATGGTTTGATACTTGCACTAGTAAAACGGTGGAGTTTTACTAACCCCCGAGTATTCGGGGTGGATGTCCTGCTCAAGGCCCGTACATGCGTGTTCGGGGAGCAACAAGGATTGGCACAAGGGGATGACGAGCCGCGATACTAATCAAGAGTTGAGAGTTGATAGAGTTTAGTTGTATTGTTAGAGTTGATTCGGTCTTCCGTCAGATTGTATTTCACCCCCGTGTGGGTAATGTTGTTAGTCACCCTGTTGATAGAGTTGTGTGACCTCATCTGGCCTGTGTGTTTATGTGTAAGTGACCTTAGCAGTCTCGTATTATTATATTGTTTGACCTGGCCGGCAAGCATTTGGTTGTTTATGGATGATTAGCTCGGTAGATCCTTGCGGAAAGGGTTTACGGCGTGTAATATTCACATACGGTTTTGGGGTGTTACATTTATGGTATCGAGCTTAGGTTGCGGAAACCTAGCCGTCAGTCGAGTCGAGTTGTGATTTGTCGAGTAATGTGTTGTCTTGTCGCTCGAGTCGTCAGTGACAAGTTGAGTTGTGCGTAGTCACAACGCGTTGGATATGTTGTCGGATGAGATTAGTATCGTGGGCGACCGCCTTCTCCGTGCGGCTCATGGACGTAAGTCTCCTCTTTATGCATAATATCCGTGTTCATGATTTCATTTAGGTGTGATATTTGTGGTGCATAATTTTATTTACAGGTGTTGTGTAATGAAGTTGTATTCGATACTTGGATACGATGTACGTGTAAAGAATCGGATGTATTGATGTTTGGCCCTTGAACCACCATGTGGGTTGGTATGGTGTGAAAGTTGTGAACCTTGATGGGTTTTACGGTAGAGTTTGTGGGAAACTCCGATGAATGATTTTCTTTGTGTGTTTAAACTTGATGCCATGAGATGTATGTGATTTAATTGGCGACCTTTTGCCATTTGGGCATGTGGTTTTAATATCGACTATTTTGGATTGTTGTAATTATACCCGCTACGGGTAGCTTTGAAAACATTTTTCCTTAAAGACTACCGATTTGAGCATTTTTGTGGAAATCAAAATTTTTGGAAAAATCTTGTTTTGCAAAACGACCCTAATTTTCTAATTTAAATGTTATGTGTTTGTGTGTTGGGGGCTCTGTGACAATACTTGCGATCTGCTGACTAGATGTTACGGCCGTAAGATGTTTTCCATTACGGCCGTAAGCTCAGAGTTGTTACGGCCGTAAATCGCATGTTGTTACTAGTAAACTTTGACTGACCAGAGAAATTTGTTATTACAATTGTACCGTGCCCTTGATTATTTAATCTCTGTTGATATATCAGTGATGGATGGCGTGGTAACATGTTGTTACCCCGTATAACGCTAGCAAAGATAATGATATATTGATAAGGTCATTTTGACGATATCGTCTAGCGAAAAGATTGAAGCTTCGATGTGTTGTTTTGCAAATAGCTTCAATCAAAACAGTTTTGATAATGAGGTACATGGTTTTAATTAAACGACCGAGGTATTATAAGTGTTTTCAAAAATTTCATTTCACCAATTTTTTTTTCAAACTTGAGAATTTTAAAATTTTATCATTTGAATAATACCCCGGAAACATTTTATTTTTGTTGTTAGTGTTTGATCCCTGCGATACGTGTGTGGTGTTGACCGTTTCGATTTTGTAAAATCCAAACATCTCTGTTGATGTGACTGTGTGGATTATTTTTTTTAATGAAGTTCTAAAATTACAGTGTTAGTTCGTCACTTGTGTGATGACTTGGAGTTGATGTTTTAACGTGCTGCTATTTATTGTCTTATCTTGACGTTGTGATATTTGTTTGGATGTGTTATTCTTATTGGTCGTCCATCCAGTATGCCGAGAGGCCGTGGCCGAGGACGTGGTCGTAGTCGTGGTCGTGATCAGCAGCAATCATCCAGAGGTAATGTTGATATTGACGCCGCCACCATCCTTCGTCGGTGATCGACCGGCGCGATATGAATCGACCGTACACCGAGACGGATTACGGATGAAGATAACGAGCTGATAAGTGGTTACGAGATGTGATGAGAATGCACCCGCCCGCTTTGTAGGTTCTTCGGACTCGTTAGGTGGGAGAATTGGCTCTTCCAAATGACGTAACATTTGATGTTGTAGCTTGCCCCGATGAGAGAAGAGTGCCTATTGCTCAATACCTACTCGATAGGGAAGCCGCAGAGTGGTGGGAGGCCGTAGCGCCAGTGATCGTATCGCTACTGGATCGAATTCAAAACCGCCATGGAGGCCGAGTATTGTCCGCCGCCCGTTAAAGAGCGTAGGATTGTCGAGTTTTTCTCGCTACGCCCGAGACGTGTCGATATCCCAGCGATAGTCGATTATAATCGACACTGTGTTATGTTCGGATCGTGTGAAAAGTGAGGCGTATAAGGTTCGTTATTTCGATATGCGTATGAAACCTCGATTCGGCCAGTGTATAGCTCCTTTTATGTGTACAACTTGAAGGACTATCAGATCGAGCCTTGGCGTTTGAGATGGCTATAATGTCTACCGAGTCCGTATCGGTAGCGAAAAAGGTAAGATTTCCGATGACGCATCGGAAGTAAGGGAATTGGGATTCCCACACCTCAACCCTCGTATCGCCGAGTATGGGACCTTCTCGGTCGGTTAGAGAACCCAAAAGACCCAAGTCGGTGTCTTTGAGTTCAGTAATGCTCCTAGGTGTTTCAACCGTAACGTTCAGGCCATGAACGCGCGCATTGTAAGAAACCTCCGGTGACTTGTTATAATTGTGGACACGAGGGGCATCGAGTTCGATCGCGAGATTATTGCCGAGATGATAAGGGACCTAATTCTATTCCTACTTAGGAGGGCCCAGTGATGTCTAGTGATGGTGTTTTGGTACTCGCTACACCTGATTGTTTCGCGTGTAGAGATGTTTTTTGTGACGCTTTTACATTTGGAACTTGTTGAATGATATTTTGTTTTGTGTAAGTTCCCGTTTAGCTGTTGAACCTACGGAGGCGTGTCAGTGGACCACGAGGTCATGAGCATGGTATTTTATTATGTGTCGTTATAATTTGTTTCGTATCACTGTGATAACCTTAGTTTAAGTTTCGAGACGAAACTTATTTTTTGTATGATAGAATGTAATATCCGGTATTCTCATTTCTCATTATCTTGAATTGTTTGTGTTTTGATGTCGGACATTTTCTTGTTGATGAGAATCGGAATGATTTCTATCGTAATACTCTATTTGTTTCTATCGCATAGCCGTTTTAGTCGGGTGAGACTTGTTGTCGCGTACATCTCCTTGATTAAATGTGTGCATATGATGTGGTATGTGATGCGTCGTTAATTGATCGTTATTGTTTTGAATCATTGCCGGTGGCGTTGTTATGGTCGTCGTGTGGCGTGTTGTCACGCTGTATATTCTTTCGCGTTGCTTGTAATGTTTCGCCAATGGACGAAAGTTACGCGTTTCTTGTGTATCTTGTTGAGTTTTCCTGTCGGGATATTGCTTCTCCCTACTTGTTTTAAGTTTCGGGACGAAACTTCTTTTAAGGAGGGTAGAATGTAATATCCGCAATTTCGGATTTCCGGTAATTTTCATTTTTCGGCGGAGGTCCGTTTCGACGACTCGCTTTTGACCGTTTCGTCATTCTGAGAATATTTAATTCTACACTTTTTGTCATCCGAGTTCGTTTCGGTATCGTTTTGTTGAGTTTCGTGTTCTTAAATGACTTTTCCGCACATGAGTTCGATTCTCGCGAATCTCATCCGAAACTGTTGTTTCGAGTTTCTCGGAAGTAGGGGTGGTTCGGTACGGTATACCAAAAATTTTCATTCATACCGTATACCGTACCGAAATTTTCGGTATGATGAAAATCATACCGTTACCATACCGAAATTTTCGATATACCGATTTTCGGTATACCGAAAATTTCGGTATGACCTATATACATACCGTTATTGTACCGAAATATCGGTATACCGAAATCAAGCCGGTATACCGTTAATTTTTCGGTATATCGAAACTTCGCAGATATCGAAAATTTTAAGATATATCAAAAAAATTCAATATACTATACAGAGTTTGGTATACTGAAAAATTTCGATATACCGATAATTTTTCGGTATATCGAAAATTTTCGGTACATGTCGAAAAAAAATTCGTATAACAAAAATTTTCGGTATACCTCGGTATATCGAAAATTTCAAAATCTCATACCGTTACCGTATCGAAAATACCGATAACGGTATCATACCGTACCGAAAAATCGGTATACCGAAAATTTCGATATTTTCGATATTTTTTGATACGATATTTTCGGTATTTCGATATTTTCGGTATTTTTCCCAGCCCTACTCGGAAGTCCATTTAATGTTATTATTCATGTTGCAAGCTTCGGTTTGGTTATTCGATCACGTATTGTGATTTTGGGGCGTTTTGGGCCATTTTCGTAATTTCCCAAAGTTTGGGGTAATTACTTTCCGTTGTCGAATTTCGAGCCTTCGGGTAGTCGGAATCGTGTGTTCTATTAGTGCTCGGATTCGTCTTTTCGAGTACTTCGTAACCGTATCTTCGATTCGTACTCAGGTTCGGGTTTCGGGGTCGTTCGGGCCGTCGGAGTTGGTCCCGGCCGAGTCATGGTCGGCATGCTGCCAAAGCAACCCCCGCCGAGTAACGTGCGGTAGTGATCGGCGATACGCACGTAAGGCCTACGCACGTAAGGCCCTGGCCAGAACGCACGTAACGTTCCGCATTTTCCAGCAAGTGAGTTCGGCCATGGCCGATGACGTAAGCCATGACCGATTACGACGTAACTCGGCAGACTCACCTTTATTTAAGGCACAGTAGCGTATTTTCACCCGATTCTTCATTCTTTTACTTCCGTGACGCTACTGTGGTGAGTATATCATGGAGAGATGTTGTTGGGCAATGAATCCATGAAGTTTTGAGGCTCATATCATCAATCATACGTCCTATAACATCCTTTGATCGAGCGAATCAGTCGATTTTCTAGAAATCTAATTTTGGGGATTTTGGGTATTTTGTTCGATTTCGTCCGTTTAATCCGATTTAACTTAGGATTGTGATGGATTGATGATTATTTAGATGTATTGTATCATTTCCTTGTTATTCCATGGTTGGATCGTATCGATTCGTTGTTTTGGTCGAGTTCTTGATCGACGCCTTGAAGGTGTCCGATAAAATGTCATAGAGGGGTTTTCGGCGTTCTACGATTATTCTTCCTCGTATGATCGATAATTTATTGATTATATGTTGTTGGGTCGAACTCTTGTGAAGAACTCGAGTGGAACCCTTCCGTTCGTTGTCTTCTTCGGGTCCGAGCTTCCTGGCCGAACCGTGTTCTTCGGAGCGTTTGGTAGCGGTTATTAAGGCAAGTATCTTATTATACGACATGTATCTTGTGACAAGTAATTACGTATGATATGTATGACGATTTTGCTTGCCTCCGCAAATATGTACCGTTGGAGTTGGTTGTGTTTTCCAAATTTGAAGGCTTTGTGATAATAGTGATATATTGGTATACGTGTTAGGCGTTGTGCCATTTGTGCGGGATTGCGATGTACATATGAGATGGTGGTACACATGGTTGTTCAATGTATTGTGTACCGAATGTGTGTTATGTTGGTTAAGAGTCGTTGTGATGATCATGATGTTTGTGTTGTTTTGGTTTACATACTTTATTGTACATTTCGGTGTAATGTGGAATGGCTTGACATTTAATGATTATGAATTGTGTCGTGTCGATGTGTGTGTGTGTTCCGTAGGGTCCGACGAGGCCTCGGAGTTCGGTACATGATGTGTACGAACAAAGTGTGTGATCCGTAGTGGTCCGACGAGGCCTCCGGAGTCGGTACATGACGTGTACGGACAAGGTGTGTGATCCAGTAGTGGTCCGACGAGGCCTCCGGAGTTCGGTACATGATGTGTACGAACGATGTTGTGGCCGGGTAGGGTCCGTTGAGGCCTCGGAGTTCGGTACATGATGTGTACGAGCAGTGTGTGTGGCCGGGTAGGGTCCGCTGAGGCCTCGGAGTTCGGTACATGATGTGTACGAACGGTGTGTGGTCCGGGTAGGGTCCGTTGAGGCCTCGAGTTCGGTACATGATGTGTACGAACGGTGTGTGTGGTCCGGGTAAGGTCCGTCGAGGCCTCCGGAGTTCGGTACATGATGTGTACGAACAATGATCGTAGCAAGAATTGTTCGGGTAACATTTTAAATATGGATCTCGGACTCATAATGATATATTATTTAGTATGCTTTGAACGAGAATCGGGCTAAGGCCCTAATGTTTACGAAAAGGTTTTGTAAATTGGGACTCGAGGTCCAAAAGAATTTACGCTTTAAAAATCCCCGAGATGATGTGTTCCTTTTCAAATATCTCTTACTTGAGTTCGAAATTCTAAAACTTCTGAACATTTTGATAATTTGATTTGCGTGTTAAATTCGTAGTTGCTATTTGCTTGTTACATTTCGTATGGTTTGATACTTGCACTAGAAAACATGGAGTTTTACTAACCCCGAGTATTCGGGGTGGATGTCTGATCTGCGTCCGGTACATGCAGGTTCGGGGAGCAACACAGGATTGGCACAAGGGGATGACGAGTGCGATACTAATCAAGAGTTGAGAGTTGATAGAGTTTAGTTGTATTGTTAGAGTTGATTCGGTCTTATCAGATTGTATTTCGACCCCTGTGTGGGTAATGTTGTTAGTCAGTCCTGTTGATAGAGTTGTGTGACCTCATCGGTCTGTGTGTTTATGTGTAAGTGACCTTAACGGTCTGTATTATTATATTGTTTGACCCTGGCCGGGCAAGCATTTGGTTGTTTATGGATGATTAGCCTGGTAGATCCTTGCGGAGAGGGTTTACGGCGTGTAATATTCCCATACGGTTTTGGGGGTGTTACATAGATTCCTTCCGATCGGACTGTATTAGCGTGCGTTATCTTATATCCGTAGCGTGCGCTAATCCTGCACGATAGCATGCGCTACTCATGATTATTAGCGTGCACTAATAATGTTACACTTAGCCATTTCCAACTGTTACCGCCTGTCTCGACATACCGAAAACACATATACACTTACTGAATACATAAACTGAATCCAATAATATTCTTATACGATATACTCTATATCAGAAGTACGATAACCTGATACACGATATCATCAAATGTAACTGTCGACCAGATACGACAATTATACCGATACTGACATCTCAGTCCTTTATTTATTTTATTCCTACTGTACAGATTCCACGCTGTACAATATAACTCGAATAAAATAATATCAAACAACAATAGTAGAAATTCCGGATATTACACAAGCATCCCTCCGGATCACAATATACGAGCCGAAACACGATGACTCGGTCAAAAACACTTCTGGACTCGTCGAGATCGTCGTGGCTCGATCCGAGCTCGTCTGGGCCGGACATGTCCGACAGTGACTCGACTGACTCGGCAGCTATCGAACACGGTCGGCAGCTTCTCGGCGTCTGCTCATGTCCTGGCCGAACTTGGGCAGTCGTGGTCGATAGGACTCGGTGGCCTTTGCTTAGTGGTGCACGGTTTGTCGGATAGGCTCGGTAGCTGTCGGCGTGCTACCTGGGTCGATCTGTTCGGTAACTCTCGACAGATTCTGGCGGATGACACATGCCTCAGCAGGAGGCGGCAAGTCATAGCCGTGTGCGGACATGGGCACAGGCTTTCAACGGCTGTCGGTAGTGCTCGGTCGGGTCTCAGATGGTGTCGCATGTGGCTCAGCTGCTGTCGGGACGTCGCGGCTGATGGCCTGATGCATTCGGCAACGTGTAGTGACAAGGCACGTGTCCGACAGTGCTCGGCCATTGATGGGGCGTGGCTCGATCGTGGCCCTATCAGTGTCCAGCAGCGACCCGGTCACGTCCGATCAAACGGAAATAAAGACTCCAAGTGTCGTCCCTCTACCGGTATCCACACGATAATTCACGGATCGCCTTGAGTTGAAAGCTTAAAACAAACAAGCAAGACAAAACCTCGTCTTGGCTTCTATCTCTCGGGTTATACATTTAAGGGATTTAATTTATCTTGACAATTCACAATTATCTCAAAATTAATTTATGATTTATTCAAAAATATTCTTAAAAAATTATCCACAAGAATTATCTCTCATAAACTTACAAGTGTCCGGCCATCTCATATTTTTTCAAGACCATTCATCTTCTTGAAAATGAACATGTACACTAATATATATAATGTAGAGAAATGCTACATATACACACATTCCTACACACATTCCTACACACTAACATCTCATCCATTTGTTTATTGTGGGGCTCATTTGTTTATTGTGGGTCCCATAATAAATGAATGGATGAGATGTTAAGTGTGTATGAATGTGTGTATATGTAGCATTGCTCTATAATGTAATATGTATAGATACACATATACATATATATATTTTTTATATGATATTATGAGATGATGGTGAAGATTCTTTGGTATTTAGTCCTCCCTCTTGCACATTACACATATATATATAAATAAATATATCTATATATATATAAAGATTGAGTTCCATCATTGAATGTGAGCATTTATGTCTTTAGCTAAATAACTCCTTTATGCATGATATAGCTAAAAAACTCCTATGCTCCGTAATGTTCAGCTTAATTTGAAAGCTTTTAATAGCTTTCAATTCCACCATTGAATGTGAGCATTTATATTCAAAAACTGAAAAATGAAAAAAAAAAAAAAATTGGCATAAATGCCTCCAGTCCACAAGACGCCCAACAATTAGGTTCCTGTAGTTCAAAAGCGAAAAAAATTATATGACAATTCAAGTACATCATCTCAATTCGAGGAATTCATGACAACATCATAGTATCAAAAGCATACAAAAACCAAAACTATCATCTCATCTTCCGAGACACATGGATAGTCCGCTATTTGCCAACAAAATCTTTCCAACTTTGCATTGCGGATGCATCTCCCCACGATTCTCCTTACAAAGGTTCTGTAGTTCAAAAGCGAAAAAAAAATTATATGACAATTCAAGTACATCATCTCAATTCTGAGGAATTCATGACAACATCATAGTATCAGAAAGCATAAAAAAACCAAAACTATCATCTCATCTTCCTAGAAATGGATAGTCCGCTATTTGCCAACAAAATCTTTCCAACTTTGCATTGCGGATGCATCTCCTTACGATTCTCCTTACAACCTCACATAGCATAACTCAAATCTCCAGTCTTTTCTTGAAAAATGCATTTGCTTTCTCCTTCCAAATAAAGTATAAAAACTCAGTTACTAGAGCCTTAAAAAATCTGTTTTTCACTCATTTCCCTTTGTGCTTATGTTCTTTTTTAATACTTTTAATACTTTAAATTTGTTCCATTAGTTTGTAAGATTCTGAAGTTGGGTTAAGTCGATCATTTTTGTCTCTTTGGTGATATTGAAAGAATAAAACGCCTCAAAGAATACCTTTTCATCTCACCATTGCCTATTTTGAGCTCCATCATTGAATATGAGCATTTATGTTTAAAAAAACTGACTCAGAGAAATACCTTTCCATTTGTCCATCGCCTTCCTTTCATCTTCTCAGCATTAAATGTTAACAGTTAGCTTTCATATGCATGGAGCTGTATAAATCAACCTCCTGCTGTCCCAGTACTTCCCATCTATACCTGCAGTCACATTATGTCAAAGTCAACCAAAAAGCAAGTCCAAAATCAGACTCTAGATCAGCTTAAGGAGGGAGATGAGGGTCCCATTGTGGTGATGATTTGCCGAATGTGGGACGTGCATAATATTAATGGCAGATACCTCAGCACTGATTTTGTTGTGTCGGATGAGAAGGTGAAAATAATCAGCCGTTGTTGCATCATTGTAAGTGTTTTAATTAGCGTTGGTTGATCAACTAATTTGTGTTGATTCATTTTCAGGAAAATGTCATGCACTGTTCTATGAAGAGCAATATATCTCATTGCTTTGTTGACAAGATCCAGCCCGGTGCTGTGGTTTCAATGAGGTCTTTTGCTGTGCAGCGAAGATATGAGTACCGCATAATCAGAGAGAATGACTACTTTCTTGAGCTTAATGGTTCCACAGCGGTCCGCAAAGTCTGCAACAAAGTTGGCGGCTTTTTAAGGCACCCGTTCCAGCTCATGGACTTTGAGAGTATTCAACCTACAGAGAAAAAGTATCTTATTGGTAAAAACTTTTTTATGTAGACCCAAATAAGGCTGTTGTGATTTTTTCGTCTGTATTGTTATCTTTCTATGCATGGTTTGCATGTGGCAGATGTGATTGGGTTTGTTACAACTGTGGGTAAAGCGCATGACCCAAGGAGCTCAAAGAACCTTGATTTCCCCCTTATAAATGAAAGGTACTTTCTGCTTTGTGTATTCCCACGTGGATGACAGATGAAACTCAACTTTTAAACTGAAAGCATAAATAACCAGTGTTTTCCTGAATTAGGGGTCGCGCGCTAAGGGTCACTTTATGGGGGAAATTAGGCGATCAACTATTGAAGATGATGGCAAGTCATTCTGGAAAGTACACTATCATTCTCACCTCCATGAGTGCTAAATATTATAATGGTTAGTATAAGGTTGTGCGGGTTCTATAGCGCTAGAATATATGTCAACTCCCCCTGCAACTCCAATTATATTCAATATTTAAAATTGTTTAATTGTCTTATATATATGCTTTAGTATTATAATTCATTTTGCACATAATCATACTTCATTTATATATGGACTTACATGATTGTCCATTACATTGAGCTTCATTACTACAAGTGATGATCAATCACTCATATGATAGAAAAATGCCCCTGAGGATATATTTTACGCCATAAGAGCCCCACAGGTTTGCATTAGATTCCCATTTTTAACATAACATCACATAATTAAACATTGACAAGTGGGTGTTTGACCTATGGGCTACTTGACATCGATTGCATAGTCATAAGATATTTCACATTCAATTCATCACAGGGCTAAACTGCTCTGCTGTTACACTAACTGGGTTGTTTATTGCATTTAAGGCATTAACAGCTGTGTAAATGTGTGAGAAGGTGGAAATTATGATCACTTAAAAGCTAAAATAAATAAGGGAGTGTAATAAAAGTAGTAACAAATGAGTTACATGAACTTTTGAAATTCCTACAGGAATATTAAGTGAGCCAAAGGTCACTTGGCCTCTTCATAACATATATTCCGATCTAAAAAGGTTCTAAAGCAAGCTTTGTCATACTTTGGGTTAGACCATGACACAAGTGTTGAAGTGAGTATAATCATATTGTAGACACTCTAAAAGCTTTACTACAGAGATGGCTCAAGGTTTGTATTCAATAAAAATTTTCGTGCGACCTTGCGAATTATAATGCAGCGGTGACTTATTGTCCGATTAGGATAAATAACTCAACTTTTAAACCGAAAGCATAAATAACCAGTGTTTTCTGAATTAGGGTCGCGCGCTAAGGGTCACTTTATGGGGAAATTAGGCGATCAACTATTGAAGATGATGGCAAGTCATTCTGGAAAGTACACAATCATTCTCACCTCCATGAGTGCTAAATATTATAATGGTAAGTATAAGGTTGTGCGGGTTCTATAGCGCTAGAATATATGTCAACTCCCCGCAACTCCAATTCTATTCAATATTTAAAATTGTTTAATTGTCTTATATATATGCTTTAGTATTATAATTCATTTTGCACATAATCATACTTCATTTATATATGGACTTACATGATTGTCCATTACATTGAGCTTCATTACTACAAGTGATGATCAATCACTCATATGATAGAAAAATGCCCCTGAGGATATATTTTACGCCATAAGAGCCCCTGGGTTTGCATTCGATTCCCATTTTTTAACATAACATCACATAATTAAACATTGACAAGTGGGCTGTTTCGACCTATGGGCTACTTGACATCGATTGCATAGTCATAAGATATTTCACATTCAATTCATCACAGGGCTAAACTGCTCTGCTGTTACACTAACTGGGTTGTTTATTGCATTTAAGGCATTAACAGCTGTGTAAATGTGTGAGAAGGTGGAAATTATGATCACTTAAAAGCTAAAATAAATAAGGGAGTGTAATAAAAAGTAGTAACAAATGAGTTACATGAACTTTTGAAATTCCTACAGGAATATTAAGTGAGCCAAAGGTCACTTGGCCTCTTCCTAACATATATTCTGATCTAAAAAAGGTTCTAAAGCAAACTGCTGTCATACTTTGGGTTAGACCATGACACAAGTGTTGAAGTGAGTATAATCATATTGTAGACACTCTAAAAGCTTTACTACAGAGATGGCTCAAGGTTTGTATTCAATAAAAAATTTTCGTGCGACCTTGCAGAATTATAATGCAGCAGGCTGACTTATTGTCTGATTAGGAGAAAATGATCGGTAAGTTACTTGATTAGTTAATTGTGTATAATGCATTAGAAATCTGACAAATTCCTAAAGCTTACCACTTGCTATCTACCCGTGTCTCCTTAACCAGACGCATGAGACTAACAAGTCCATTCAATGTAAATATTTCCAAGCCTTCATGTGCTTTAGCCGTCCTTCTATCTGCAGATTCAAATACGAACATCGAACATTTCATCCATCCCCAACATGTCGAACAACTCTCTAAGCATTCATTTGGAGACAAATATACGACCGGATGGAAAAGTCGGCGCTTTTGTGGGCTCAAGCTAATGCACTGGCCCACGCAAAGAACTAGGTGAAATAAGAACTTCATGCTTCCCTTAATAATTGCCAATTTCTAGCGAAAATTTGGAAATGACATGCTTTTATTTATGCTTATAAATTGAGATGAACATTTAGGTCAAGCATCGGATGTAGAAGTTGCAGGAATTAGACCATCACATGCATCAAGATGTGGCACTAATTCTAACCAGAATAAAAAACATCAACATACACAACCAGGTGATTAGTTCAAATATATTTTATGTGTGTCCCTTATATTGCCCATTCCTTATTAGAAAAATTAAAACAGTGAGATATATAACTTGAATCTAAATTATGTCTTGCTTCCATTAATATAGGACCAAGCGGCAATCGTCGTCCTATAAAAGACCCAAAAAAAGCAGCTCTTAGCTCAACAGGTAAGCAAATATGTTGTTAGCGGTGATTAATTCAGTTTATGTCTGCTATAATTATATTTTTCTGACAATTAAACCTAAACATGGCTATAATTATATTTTTCTGACAATTAAACCTAAACATGTATCGTAAATCGTTTGATCTGCAAGGTGTCCACGTTTCTTACCGTAACCTAGGAGCTCCATCTACAAAGTGTTCTAACTGTCAGGCATACATGTGGCGTGAAGAAAGGAGCAAAAAAGCAAATAGAGTTGCGACTCCAACATTCTCCATGTGCTGCCAGGATGGTAAAGTACGCCTACCCAGATTCAAAAATGCCCCTCCACCACTCGACAGATTGCTGAACTTTGACGATCCTGCAACATCGAAATTTAGAGACCAAATCAGAATATATAATGGCATGTTTTGCTTCACTTCTTTGGAGCAAATATAGATCACTCAAATCAAGGGCGGGCCATATACATTTAGAATAAATGGGCAAAATTATCACCGAATGGGATCTGCCTTCGAAGAGGGTGTTCAGCCAAAGTTTTCTCAACTATACTTCTTTGACACACAAAATGAGACGGCCAATCGTATGTCGTCTTTCATTGACAATCACACAACAGAAGGTCCTGAAGAAGCAATAGTGAGAAGCCTCATTGCTATGCTGAATGAATTCAGCTCTGTTGCCCAAGCATTTAGGATGGCTAGAGATTGGTGCGCCCAAAACAACTCATATGATTTTCAATTGCGGCTCCTAGGGCAGCGAACAATTTCCAGGCAATATAATGCGCCATCTGTGTCTGAAGTGGCGGTTCTAATAACAAATGATTTTGGAGACGCTAATGAAACGAGAGATATTATTGTAAACAACAAGGATAGCGGCCCAAAAAGAATATCAGAATTGCATCCATCATACATGGCGCTACAATATCCTTTGCTTTTTCCTTTTGGAGAGGACGGCTTTCATGATAAGATACCTTACCATTTCAATTCAGGCAAGCGGAAAACTACCCGTGGTTTTTTGACAATGCGAGAGTACTATTGTTATGTGATTCAATATAGAGCTAATGAGGGGACTACTTTGCTAAGAGGCGGGCGCTTATATCAACAATTCGTGGTGGATGCTTACACCGCAATTGAAGAGCACAGGCTTAGATGGACGAGAAACAATCAAGATACGGAACAATAAAAGAAGAAGGGTTCACTTGATCAAGACAACTGTCCAACAAAGTATCAACGCATTCAAAAGCATCTTTCCTCAATTCAAGCCCATCATCTACTGTGTGCTTGAAAGGACCTAAATCCACTGTCCTGATCAATTCTTTCTGCAAAGACATAATTGAGCAATAAACTTATAATTAATATACAGCTAGGAAGGAAAATAATTGTCAAAAAAAAAGGAAAAGCTCAAAGAATCAGTCCCAAGCAATCAATTCAACCATTATTATAAAAAAAACATCCAAAATACAAATACCAAGCCCGAATAATCAGTGTCAGAATCTCCGATGTTCCAAATTCATTACAAATATTCAAATCCACTTCCAAATTAGTTCTAGATATACATGCAGAATTAAGCTGAATTAGGGATTCATATCCCTAATGGTGGCTTCAGGTTTGTTATTCAGAAATCAGAGAAACATACTCCAAAAAAACCACAGAAATCAAAAACTAAAGAAACATCATAGGTTACAACACATGATTCGAACCGCCATAACCCACGTAAACCAAGCAACCGCATAGATGAGAATTTGCATACCTCATTCGTCCCAAGAGTAACAACACACTTGGGGAAAAAATGCCAATCAATTTCAGTGCTTCTTTTCAGACGAGTTAAGATGGATAACCATGTTAGAGACTTATTCAATCGCACTGAGACCCACCAAACCGAGGGAAGGATCAGCGAATCCGAACTCAAGAAGACATGGATCTTCCAATTTAGGAATAGGATTATTAATGTATTTTTCTCATTGGTGAATTTTGGAAATTCTCAAAAGAACAAGGAAAACAAAAACAAATCAAGTCGGGATCTGATATTTCGCGAGCGCGGAGGAGGATGGAGATGGACGTGCACGAGATTTCGACAATGAGAAGGAGGATACAAATGGTCAAGCTTTGGATATTGAAAGAAAATCGAACCATCATGAGTCAAGAATAACGATCGAGATGATGGGGAGATGAAAACGATTTGGCAGGCTGTGATTTCAGAGGAGGAGGAGGGTGTGGATGGTCGAATTTGGATGGAGAAAGAAAAATCGAACAAGTAACGGGTGAAGAATGACGCCGAGATGATGGGGGAGAAAAAACGATGGGGTGCCTGAGATTTCGGTGAAGAGGAGAGATAGAAAAAACTAGGGTTGGAGGGGACAGCGGGGTGATGGTTGGAGAATATAATTCATTTTCAAGAAATTTATTAAGAAAAAATAATTAGATTAGTTGACTATGAAGTTAAGTTAATAGGGAGAATTTAATTCATTTCCTAGAAATTTATTAAGGAGAAATAATTAGATTAGTTGACTATTAGTTAAATTAATAGGTTAGGCATATAATTAGTTCCGTTTTTTTAATAAATAAAATAAAAAGATGGGATAAGGGATAAAGTATCTTCACTATTAATAGGATGAGTCTATATATTGGGGACGGACGAAAAAGGAAAGTCGGGTCTATATATGTGGGACGGAAGGAGTATTAATTTTCTTTGATAAAGAGCTAAAGGTAAACTAAAAATCACACAAATGATTTGATTGCAAATATTAGTTAAGGTTAATATTTATCTCATTGCTATCATGTATGCTCTAAAACATAAAAAACAAGCTGCAGAATTTTCTTAACACTACACACGTTATGCACCTTTTTTTATCTTAATAAGATGACAATACCAAATTACCAATGTACAAAATTTTTCCTCCTGTTTTTTTATGCGTATACAAAGCGTTCACAATTTAGGTTTAGTTTGGAGTATTGCAACTTGAAGTCAAACATTAGATAACCATATAATTAGTTAGTTAAAGGCAAGAGCCTAGGTATATGTAGGTATTTTACATCCATTTTTATCATCACTTTTCTTACACGAAAAACTCCATGCTTATTCAATTTTAATTATTTTTATCCTCAATGACAGTAGGCCATTAATACAAAAACTAAACCACTTTTCAAAGCAATCAAAACAATATTATGTGATTTAAATCAAGTGCAAACATGTTAAAGACATCTTCGATAGTTGTTTGGAATCAACCAATTACGCGTCCCCCTTTTACTCCCACCATAAAAGGATCCAACTTGCCAAACAGATTTTGGAAGAAAAGATTATACAACAGTGTTTTCAATTATATATACTTTATTGATCTAATGTGTTTGCTTAATTTTGTGAAAATTTTGCGAATGGGTTGGCTGTTGATTTGAGGTGGAGAGAGAAAAAGAAAAAAATCAATTGAAAGTTATAATAAAAATACAAGCGGGTGTTTGTTTTAAAAAATTACTTACTTATTCATTCATTAATTAACTAATTTGATATAATAGACCATTGAACCCCAAATAAGATTCCAATATCTTTCCAACTTATATAAATAGAATTAATATCGAGACAATCTTCTATAAATGTATCAGCTTTTTAATATTTGGTTACACATTTTATTTACAGGATGTCTACATCAACCAATACCACTTAGAGATATAACGACGCAATCGTTACAGATGAAAGACAAGACTTCAAGGTGATACATTAGTTTTGGTGTAAGAGACAAAAATAAAAATGCCAAGTTGTGTGTAGTATAAACTATGTGTTTGAAATAACGTGTTTTGCGTTACGATGATGAAAGTCATTCACGTATTTGATACATTTTGTTTGAGACATTATATTTACAAAACTTACTTAAACAAACTTCGTTTATTCATGGAGTAGCGCATTGAAACTAACCATAATAACTAAATAAAGATAACCCTGCAAAATTGATGATTAACGATAAACAAGCCGCGATCGCACGCATGCTACCTCGTTTATATATATAATTTATCAATAGTAATAAGAGTGTATCTTCGTCGTCCGCCTCTTCCCTCTTTCAGTTTCACCTACTTCCTTTCACCTGTATTACCATAAGAGTGTTTAGACGTCGTGCGGTTCCTCTCTGCTTTACCATCTTCTTTCCTAGGTTTTCTCCCGTTTCTCTTCTTCTTCTTCCACGTATCTGCCGCCTCCTTCTCTATTCCCGTTCTTTATCTTTAGTCTTTCACTTCGACCTTTCTATTTTCCTCTTCTCGCGACCGAAACTAGGGTTTTTGTTCTTGGCAATATCTACGCGCTCGCGATTTTTTCTCGGCTAGATTATCGTCAGGTAAAGGTTAGTCTCTGTCTCTGTTTCTCTCTCTTTCACTTGTTCTTCTTTTGATTCTTGCCTGTTTTTGTGTTTCTTCAATTTATTTTTCGTTTGTATCAGCAATTTATGTGCTTTTCATTTCAGGTTTTTACTTTCTTTTGAGCTCACAAAGTCATTTGGTTCTTTATTTGTAGATTATTTACAGGCGAGGCTAAAGGGACAACTTTGGCGGAGAGCTTTCTTACATTTCTTGATGTGCTTTTTCGTTGGTGTCTTTCTTGGGCTGACTTCATTTTTCCCTACGAATATGTCCGCAAATGTGATGCCTAATCACCGAATATTTGACTCTGAACCTCTGATAATTTAGGGTTTTCTAGATTTGGTTTCATTTCTTTATTTATGTTTATCCCTGAGTTGATTTTTTTTTTTTGGAGGAGATGGTACTTATTCACCCTTCTTTATTTTTGTTTGCATCTTTTCTGTGGGTTTATGTGTTTATTTTTTTTTCTCCTGCTGGTTGTTTCTCTCGCCGTGTTTTTTCTATACAGGAATGGTCTTCTGGCATTCCACCGTTATCTACTAAAGCTTATACTGATTAGAGATAGAGTGTTGATGTTCTGGTTATGATGTCTTCTATAGCTGTTTATACTGATTATGTATACTGACTATTAGTGTTTTTGTTTCTCAGATTTGTGTGGAACACTGCAATGAATCATTAAAGCAGAGTGACACACAATCTGGTTCACCAGAGGGCCCGTTAGACAGGTCGCCACATGGTAATTCCGGTGGCAATGAACACGAGGAAGATGATGAAAAGTACGAGGGCCACCATTGAAAGCGTGACATTCGATTACTATCCGGGAGAGACGATATAGATCTGAGAAAGCAATTGCTACTGTATGTATTTCTCCTTTCACCTTTTTCTTCTTTCGCGTTCATTTTCTTGCTTCGAGTGTTAATTTTCAGGTAACTTTTTTCTTCCCTTTATTATGTTTCGTGATTTCGATGAATGGTATAATCTAATTTTTTTTTTTTCTGAAGAAACTACACCGCTACACGGACTCGAGGTTCTTGGCATCCATCTCAAAGGCGTCAACCGTTCGCATCGTCTCCCGATTTTGCTAGGATGTCTCCATTGGGTAAGTTTTTTTTTCTTAACATTCAGATTTTGTTTGTGTTTTCCTCAGACTTTTGAGATTAGGGTTTTAATTTTCCCTATTTTTTCGCATTCCCTCCGATGTCATAGCTTTTTGGCCTGATCTCATATATGTTGGTGGAGTTTGTGATTTCTTTTTGGGAAGACAATTTCTGATTTCATTTTATTTCTTGTATTTTCGATTCATTTTGGAAAGACATTTTCTGTTGGGATGCCCGTATTTTTTTTTTGGAAAACAAAAAATTAGGGATTCTCGGTTTTTTTATTTTATATATTTGTGATTGCTGGTCTTTGATTGCATGTTTGGCAGCATTACGTTTGGGTTGATCTGGCCTTGGTTTATACCTCGGGTGTCGACTCTCTATTGTGAAGTTTTAGGTTCCATGTAATTTTAGTCGCGTAAATTTACAACGGTGGCATATCTTGTAAATGTTAATCCAGTTGAAACAGTTCTAAAATAATACGATGTTAGTTGTGGAGTTGGTGCTTGGTTTGAGTTTTTATTATTGTTCCGCTCTGCTGATTTTTTTGGTAGGTGCTTGGTCATTTATGTTTTTGTTTTTGCCTGCTTTATTGATATTTCGATGTTTTTTCGCTTCGTCCCAGTTACACGAGCGTCCCTTATTGTTTGCTGCACTTATTTTCTGTATTATGAGGGTATGCTTGCTTTATTTAAATAATATATATAGTTGAATGATTTCTTCTACACTCCCTATTTGAGTCCTTATTTGCTGTTGTCGTGTTTGTGCTTTTTTGAATTAGCTGCGATTTCATTCTGAACTGCCTTCGGTGTCATGTACTCTTGAGGCAGGTAATTTTTTCCTACATATGCTGTTTTTAGGGTTGGCTTTTTTTTGGTTTAGTTTGGTTCTAATATTTTTCCTCCGTGTGCAGGTGTTTTTTTGCCTTCGCTAAATTAGACATTTTTTTTCCGGGCTCTAGGAATCTGCGCCTTTATTATGTTTCGTGATTACGATGAATGGTTTACTCTAAATTTTTTTCAAGAAACTACACCACTAAAAAGCGTGAATTACACGGCCTCGAGCTTCTCGGCATCCATCTGAAAGGCGTCAATCGTTCGCATCGTCTCCCAATTTTGCTAGGCTGTCTCTATTGGGTAGGTATTTTTTCTTAACATTCAGATTTTGTTTGTGCTTTCCTCTGACTTTTGAGATTAGGGTTTTATTTTTTCCCATTTTTCTCGCATTCCTGTGTTGGTCCTTTTTATCTTTCTACATAAGGAGGCGCCCGATTTGGTCTTCTGATTTGAATTCGTCAATTTCATAGGATGTCTATCTAGATTTAAAATGTGCACATTGACATGATGTCTAAATTTAGATTTCAAATTTTCTTTATGGATGTTACCCTGATGTCTTGGGCCCTGGCCCTTCAGACATGTGTTGTGCCGTATATGTGCTGGTGTGTGTATGTGTTTGTATGTATGTTCTTGTGAGGCTATTGTTATGAGGAACATGTCCCTAACTCTTATTTTTAGTTTCTGCCATGGTTTGCACGCCGTATATGTGTTGGTGTGTGTATGTGTTTGTATGTGTGCTCTTGTATGCGTTGATTATGTCTACGCTGATGGTAACCTTCTTGACGACATTTATTAATGTAATTGTTCATTTTTCTCTTGTATCGTTTATTAGAAAGCTGTCACTATTGAAATTTTGTTATATATTTTTCGTGTTTTCCTCCGACTTTTGAGATTAGGGTTTTAATTTTCCCTATTTTTTCGCATTCTGTGTTGGCTCAGCCTCAGATGTCATAGCTTTTGGCCTGATCTCATATATGTTGGTGGAGTTTGTGATTTCTTTTTATTTCTTGTATTTTCGATTCATTTTGGAAAGACATTTTCTCTTGGGATGCCCGTATTTTTTTTGGAAAACAAAAAATTAGGGATTCTTGGTTTTTTTATTTTCTATATTTGTAATTGTGATTGCTGGTCTTTGATTGCATGTTTGGCAGCATTACGTTTGGGTTGATCTGGCCTTGGTTTATACCTCGGGTGTCGACTCTCTATTGTGAAGTTTTAGGTTCCATGTAATTTTAGTCGCGTAAATTTACAACGGTGGCATATCTTGTAAATGTTAATCCGGTTGAAACAGTTCTAAAATAATACGATGTTCGGTGTGGTGTTGGTGCTTGGTTTGAGTTTTTATTATTGTTCTCTGCTGATTTTTTTGGTAGGTGCTTGGTCATTTATGTTTTTGTTTTTGCTGCTTTATTGATATTTCGATGTTTTTTCGCCGTCCCAGTTACACGAGCGTCCCTTATTGTTCTTTGCACTTATTTTACGTATTATGAGGGTATGCTTGCTTTATTTAAATAATATATATAGTTGAATGATTTCTTCTACACTCCCTATTTGAGTCCTTATTTCTTTGTTGTCGTGTTTGTGCTTTTTGAATTAGTTGCGATTTCATTCGAAGCGCCTTCGGTGTCATGTACTCTTGAGGGAGGTAAGTTTTTCCTACATATCTTGTTTTTAGGGTTGGCTTTTTTTGGTTTAGTTTGGTTCTAATATTTTCCTCCGTGTGTAGGTGTTTTTGCCTTCGCTAAATTAGACATTTTTTTAGGGCTCTAGGAATCTGCTTTGCGATCTGCTTTCCAAATAGGTACTCTTTATCTATATATGTTATTTTTGCTTTCTTACGGGATGGGCTCTTTGAGGCTACCTTCTTGTCTTCCCTTTATTATGTTTCGTGATTACGATGAATTGTTTACTCTAAATTTTTTCTCAAGAAAGCGCACCACTAAAAAGCGGAATTACACGGCCTCGAGCTTCTCGGCATCCATCCGAAAGGGTCAATCGTTCGCATCGTCTCCCGATTTTGCTAAATTGTCTCTATTGGGTAGGTATTTTTTCTTAACATTGATTTTGTTTGTGCTTTCCTCGACTTTTGAGATTAGGGTTTTATTTTTCCCATTTTTCTCGCATTCTGTGTTGGTCCTTTTTATCTTTCTATATAAGGAGGCGCCCGATTTGGTCTTGATTTGAATTCGTCAATTTCATAGGATGTCTATCTAGATTTAAAATGTGCACATTGACATGATGTCTAAATTTAGATTTCAAATTTTCTTTATGGATGTTACCACGATGTCACGGGCCTGGCCCTTCGGACATGTGTTGTGCCGTATATGTCTTTGGTGTGTGTATGTGTTCGTATGTATGCTCTTGTGAGGCTATTGTTATGATGAACATGTCCCTAACTCTTATTTTTAGTTTTTGCCATGGTTTGCCGTATATGTGTTGGTGTGTGTATGTGTTTGTATGTGTCTTGCTATATGCGTTGATTATGCCTGCTCGATGGTAACCTTCTTGTGACATTTATTAATGTAATTGTTCATTTTCTCTTGTATCGTTTATTAGGAAGCTGTCACTATTGAAATTTTGTTATATATTTTTCAAATGATGACGAGTTCTATCCACAATCGATCAAGATTCCACCAATTGTGGACACCAACTTGCTCTTGGGCCTCTATCGAGGTTTCATTATGTATTGTTGGTTTTCTCTTGCATCCTATATTAGGAAGTCACTATTAAAATTTTATTATATGTTTCCAATCTATTAGATTACAGACAAGCTGTAATCATTGTATGTTGATTGGTTGGTTTCATAAATTTACGCTTTGTGATCTTCGTCTTTGTATAGATGATTTACGTAATTTGAAATAAAAGTATATATCAGGAGATTTTCCAAACATGTCTTTTCGAATATTGGAAGAAAAATTCCAATAGTTGTATTTGTTTTTGTCATCTCTATCAATCTTAGGATTGTATTTTTCTAGAATAAATACTTCAAAAACTATTTGAATAGGACGATGGTGTGTTACAAAATATTACGCCCATCTGTTAATAGTCACCTCTTCAATTTTATCATCATTTTCATTCCCTTTTCTTCAAGAGAGAGAAAGAGAGGGATAGAGAGACGATAGTGTCGGTTCAAATGTTGAAGAAAAAATCTTTGATATGATTTCACACTCTATATATCAAATTGTTTATCTCAACGAGTAGGACACAAATCTATGTTCAGTTTTACAAATCGATGCCGAAATCGTCGGAACCGGATAAAAACACTGTTTGTCTTCAGGTTGTCCATGCTGGTTTATCTCTATCAGAATTTTACAAACTTTACATTGTTGCGAGTCTATTGTTACAAGGAACGTGTTTCTGACTTGTATTTCGAGTTTCGGTGAGGTTTTGTGCGTCGTATATGTGCTGATTTGTGTGTGGTGCTAAGTGGGCATGTGTGTATGTGTATGTATGTGTTTATATGTGTGTTGTGTGTGTGTTTGTGTGTACTGGTTTTTTAAGAACAGCCTGTGTGTGGTTGTGTATTTGTCGTACCATTTGTGTATGTGTGGTGCTGCGTGTATGTATGTGTTTTGTGTGTGGTGTTGTGTGTGTTTGTGTGTGTTGCGTGTGTGGGTGTGCGGATGGTGTGTTGTATATATATATGTACTGACTACTGTAAAGTGTAATATGATATCGATTTTAAAAGTCTTGAACATATTGTCTCAACTGAACTAACAACAATACTATTTCGATTGGTTGATGTGTTTCTTGCAATAAGGTCACTTTTTAATTCTCTCTCCTTCACTGCTTCTAAAAGCCTGGCCATGTTTTAATATTAATATTTTTGCTATGTGTTTTGGTGTTTCTTGGCCTTGATAAATCAGATATTTTTTTCAGGTTCTGCAAATCTTCTATTATTTGCTATTCAAATAGGTACTCTTTACCTGTATTTGTTATTTTTTGTGTTATGTATTTTGAGATCTTAACTTGCGACGTTTTTGTTTGCCCATATTTTATCATTTTTATCTATTGTTATTCATATTGATCTTTTTCAGGTCTTGCTCGAGTATTTCTTTGATTCAGATTCCATGTCATGACATGGCCTTCTCATAACAATGTCTGAGGGTCGTAATATCCAGAGTGATAATGTGTTAGGTGTGTCTCTCCAGATGAGGTATTGTTCCTGGAACACGAATCAGCTCGCCCCAAATTTCTACAGCGTGACTGTATATAGATTTTAAACTCTCACGTACGACCTAAAACAGGGATAAAGTTATATTCATAAAATGAACTGTAAAAATCTCTTAATCGGTAGTAGATTAGTTATAAGATGCCGCATAAACTATGTTGTGCTATTGCAATTAGGACTAATTACTCCGTCCTGATATTGTTGAAATTAGACGGATCTTGGCACTGAAATATATGAATACAGATAACTACAATGGATGATTATATCATTGGCTTTCTATATAATCCGTCTTCATGTATTTCTCCTTCTATTGCCTGCCATATCTTTCCATTGGTAATATCAAGTGCTTCAAGTGTACTGGAGTGTTCACTGATTAGCATAAAGTTGCTGCCTTAGTTTGCCGCATGTTTGATGGTTAGAATAACACCACATATCTTAGCCAACAAAACCAATAATGAGCACCTCGTGTACTGCACGGATGACAACTTTTTTTCCTTTTGGCACATGAGGATGGCAGTCCCCTCCCCTCGATTTCAATTCATCGGTGGCAGCTAAAGAACTTGAAATTCATAATATTGTAACAAAGTTTCGTGCATCTGACTGTACCCTAATTATTTATTCCACAATGTTGCTTATGAACTTCCAGATCTTCTCAAATGCATTCATTTTAGTGAATTTGGGATTAAATCTGGTAACAGTTTGGATGTGGTGGACATGCATATATTTACCTATGTTATGGTCTCCATATTATGCTCAATATTGTGGCAGACAAGGAAGGTGTTAGAGCAGCAGTCTTAGTTCGTTCCTGTGCTCCAGTTAGTGGTAATTCTTTTAGTTTAACTTCTTTAAAAATATATATAAATGGAACCCCCTTCATTTTATCTTATAATTTCCCCCATTTCACGAATATGCAATTTAGGAAATTAATAAATAAATATTAGATTCTCATTTAGTTATATTTACATGCCAAAAAAAGGGCGTAAGGATATCACAACTCCATAGTCATAGGTTACAGAATAGCTGACAGTATATAATTCTCAAAATATAGTGTAACAAATTTTATACCTAGGAGAAAGACATTAAAGGCCAGTAGAAAGCCATAAGGCCCTAGGATCAGTATGGCCATTGATTATTAAGATGAATGCTGGTGGTAATTCGGATAGGGTATATGGTTTACATTTTCCCTACAACAATTCAGCGTATTATACTAGATTTTGTATATAATTTTGAAGACTAGCCCCCTCAGCCCCTCACATATTTGCTCCTAGACCAGTATATCTCCTCTCTTTGATCTGCACCGTATCTTCTTCAATATAATTTACTTTTCTTCCTGTTTGCACAAACAGGGTTGGAGACCGTACAGCAACTGCGTGGTTTGAAAACTGAGAAACTTGTTCTTCTTACTGGGCCTGGGAAGGTTGATTTACTTTTAAAAATGTAACTCCATGTGTGCTTATATATTTAAAAGATGTTTCAACTGGCTAATTTTATGTGTCCTTTAATTTCTTTACATACTTGGGTTATATGTGAATAATATTTTTATGTTTGTTCGGGAAGGCTGCCAACATATTAATACTTCTAATATGCTTATAGAAATAATTATAGACGTATTGTATTCAAGTGATTATAAGACAAGTACATTACTCTAGAAATGAAACAAAGGTGTCAATAACCTATGCATATATTACTGTAACTTGGTTTTAAAGAGGTCTTTATATTATTTACAAAATCCATATCTTAAGTTGGTTCATCAGGTTGCGTCAGTGTCCATGTCATATCTCCCTCTCTTTCTCTTGAACATACGCAGAGGTACACTATGTATTGTATACATTGTCTCTGTAGTTTACTTGGAAATAGTAATTGTCCTGGTCATTATCATTCTTTTCTAGAAGTTATAATTCAGGTAATACTTGTCGCACTTGCCTATCATTATGTATAACCAGTCAAATTAACAACTGAATATGTTATTTAAAATTAATAACTGCTACTTGGATCTTTATTCAAGATTTTGTTGTTCCCTAGATTGGTCAGGTGCTGGCGATTTCTACAGATTGGTCCAACCAACCTCTATTTGAGCCTGGTAATGGTCCCCTTCTTTTGCAGTGAATTATTTTAAAATGAAATGTACGTTTTGTGATCCTTGCCTAGGAAAATGAGAATTCCTCATCTAATAGCCTTTTTGGTTTTCTGGTAATTTACTTAGGTGGTCTGGAAGTACTAGATGGACCAGAACCGGAAAAGATTCCGATCGGACCTCGAGTTGGCATCGATTATGCATTACCGGAGCATGTCAACGCATTGTGGAGATTTGCGATTGCTGGTACGATACGTAGTGTTTGCAAGTGTGTGCAGAAATTGTGTGTTTAGTGCTGAGAGTCTGTATATGTGTTTATGTTTATGTGTTCAAGTGTTTGTCTGTGTGTGTTTATACAAGAGGTTTTACTTATGACTGCCATTGAGGTCTCGAATTTTTATAGATGAATATGTTACTTTAAAAATTCCCAAAGACCCACCTCGGGTTTTCGTTTTACAAGGTTTCCAATCATGACACTAGACATGCTTGTATTGAGATTCTGCTTCATACATTATCTTGATAAGGTTGCTTGGTTTTGCAACTATTATGTTTATGCAGTTTCAATGGATTGAACTTCTCTCTCTTTTTCTTTCTCATTTGTGATTCTAATTATGCTCCTTACGACATTTTATTTTTCTCCTGAAAAATCTGTTTTCCAATGTTCTTTTGTTTGCAAATTTCTTGAGATTGATATAAGGTGATATAGAGGTCATATTCGTTTCTGCCTTTGTTAATTAGATGTTTGGCTTTGAAACCCAAAAATCCTTCTCTTGTGAGAAAGAGTTTCTTTGCGTAACTTCTTTGTTCTTTTGTAAGTCTTTGCGGTTTGGCCAGGATTTTACCTCGTGCTATTTTGGCCTCGACAGATTTTCATTTTTCAGGTTTCTCAGTTGACAATGTGCGCTTATCTGATCTCTCTCTCTATAAGTAATTTTGATGTTTTTTTGGACCTAATATTTTTGAAAATTATCTTTACCTAATGTTCTTGTGTTCCATTTGCGATTTTCTTTGTTAAAATGTCACAAGATTGGTTTTGTGTTGCACAATTGAAATTTGCAGGTGTCGCGCTTCAGAGTAGCTTCGCTCGAAAAAAATTCAGATTTCTACCAGCCATGTTCATACGAGCTCACAAGTTAATATCTGCCTCCTGTTCCCAAGGTTTTAGTTACGTTGTGCTTCGAAATATTTTTTGAAGACAACAGGTAGGAATGTCATGCGCAAATCTGATTCTGAAGAGGACATCTGCTTAACTAAAACTCCAAGAGGTACATTATATTTTGCCAATAGATTACCCTTCTATCAACAACAGCCTCGAGTCAAATTTTATCTGAGAAATAGATTCTTGGTCTATATATAAAGAGATGTTGTAGCTTCATTTACTATTTGATTCAGTTATTAACTAGCTATTATGAACAAAGAAAAATAGTCTGAAAAGAATCGTTCCCAAAGTTCAGGTGCAAGGTACAGCCAATGTCTCTGACGGCCGACTGAAAACCAGGTCACATGCATGGTATTTCTCATATTCTTCTCACCATTAAATCTGAATACAAATTTGTTGCCATCATTTTTTAGCCAACATAATATGAACATTATTTACTCTGAAAATCCTAATCGGCAACATCTGGCCAGAACATAAGCCCTGGAGAGAACCTTTTGCTAGCTGCGAGGAGAACGAGTCCGGAAAAATGGGGCTGACTAGGGTTGTTAGCAAATCGAATTTTTGAGATTCGTGATTGGTCGTTTAGATCAACTGGATCAATAACAACTAACTGGATTAGTAAACTCACATAATTTTGCCACTCATGTACATGTGATCTTCGGAGAGTTATTCTTTATCTTTATTCTTTCGCACCGACCTTTCTGTTTTCCTCTTCTCGCGCTCGAAACTAGGATTTTAGTTTTCGACATTTTCTACGCGCTCGTGAGTTTGGGTTGTCTGGAATATCCTCGGGTAACTCTTCCACTCGTTCTTCCTTTTCTGCGATTTCATTGCTGCATAGGGTTTTTTCGCTGCGCTTTGCCTGTTTCCCAGCTTTTTGATTCTTGGTATAAACCTAATGCGACTCTATTCATATTTAACTTTGCTTTTATATAAATAAGAATCACGAGTCTTTTAATTTTATAGAAACAACTCTAGCACGTGAGGAGGTTGCTTCAAACTGGTGATCCATGGGAAACCAGGTCAGTTCTTTCGTGAACATATGACCGAGTGAGTCTTTCAATTTTGGGTTCGTTCTTGATGCTTATTGTGTTTGATTATGTCAGAATATGAAATTAAATGGGCTCTTATGGTGTTTTTGGTGCCTATGTTTTTAGGTTAGATGTTTTTGTTGCTTGATCGTTTGGCATATTTCTTTAATTCTTTTGTCAATTGTTTGATCATAGGCTAAAGTTCTGCTATTTTACATGCCTCTGCTCTGCTATATTTCATTTCAGTTTTACCCTCATTTAAAACCTCATCATTTTGATGATAATGTGTTAGGTGTGTCTTTCCTGATGAGGTATTGTCTCTCATGTGCGACCAAAAACAGGGATAAAGTTTTATTCGTAAAAGGAACTGTCAAAATTGCTTAATTGGTAGTATATTCAACAACTATTAGTTAATAAGATGCCGGATAATCTATGCTGTGCTATTGCAATTAAGATTATATTACTCCATCCTGATATTGTTGAAATTAGACGGATCTTGACACTGAAATATATCAATACAGATAACTACAATGGATGATACAACTTGACAATGCAGATCCATTCCAGGAGCAAAGTACTGATTTACCTGAATGCATAAAGGTATTCAATTATGCTAGCAATCTGTTTTTTTACCTTTGGTTATCCATGACTGATAGCTTTTGTGGAGATTTCTATTGTTTTATCTTTGATAGCTATTTAACTTTAGCTAAGGACGTTGACATTGTTTGTTCTGTTTCGCAGAGCTTGGAATGGTTGATGAAGTACTACACAACCCTAATTGTTGTGCAATTAGGGTTGTGTAGTACTTCAGGTATTTCGGTTATTCCTTCATGGAACTAAAGTTCAACATCTTAAAATTATAATCATGCTCAAATCCGAATAAAAATTCCTTACACGGATCATGCGATTCAAAATTGGAGAAAGACGGCGAAAATCGGTGAATATGAACACATCTTTGTAAATCTCTTTGAAACCCTTTCGATTCTTGTTATATTCAACATGCTAGTTTTCTATCTCATTCTAGAACTCAAGAACTTCAAGAAGTTTAGAATCTTACCTTAACAACACGTTAAAATCGACCGTGCGAGCTACTTGAAGAAACCGGCCCGCAACAAGCTTCTTCTTCCTTGTTGTTTGATGTGTTTTTCCTTCTTGTTTGATTGAAGTTTGCTTATTTTTCTCTCAAAATTCTCTCTCTAGACTCGGCCTTAATAATATAAGAATGTAGTTTAACATATCTGATATCACTCCACTAATATATCAAGATACGGTTGGAATGATACGATGAGATCATACGTGTTTTCTTATTCCTCCTTTTCTCTTCTTTCTTTCTTGCACGTCTCTCTTCTCTTAGTTTTCAGACTCAATAATGCAAGGAATAAGACCAAAACTCGATAAAATATCCCCACCAAGATGCCAAGACAAAACACAAAAGATGTGATAAGATTATTCTCCAATTTTTATTTCCAAAAGTAGATCACACGATCTGATCTGATGTCTGATCACACACATGGTCCGTGTGTCATTTGAGCGTTTTTATCGGTTTTGTTACGGTAATCACTTATTTTACCTCCGTTCTCTGTACACACTTAATAAAAATTACCTAAACAAATATATTTGTAACCGACATTCTCAATTCCGCAAATATTAAAAATCACATTTTCATTAGTTTCCAATAAATAACGAAAAATATTATACGTAATATCTGGATATTATACGAGAGAAAGGTATGTCATTAAATTTTGTAGCTCCGGTGATAAAGGAAGGGAAGAAAAGCTGCAGCAATCGAGCTTGGGAAAATGTCAAATAAATGGAGTTGTGCAATTGTGCTATATGTAATTGGATATACGTGTTCAAAGCTTCTCCCCAAAACGACTTTGGCAATCCGGCATGTGAGAGCAAACAACGAGCTCTCTCGACCAAAGTCCGGTTCATTCTCTCCGCCAAACCATTGAGTTGCGGAGTCTTGGGCGTCTTTTGATGTCGGATTCCTTGCCCTCGACAATATTCATCAAAGGGTCCGGTGTACTCTCCACCATTGTCCGTCAGGATACACTTTAGCTTCTTCGGTCTCTCTTTCCACCGAGGCATGAAATTGCTTAAAAGTGTCTAACACTTGATCTTTGGTCTTCAAGGTGTATGCCCACACCTTCCTAGAGTGATCGTCGATGAATGTGACAAAATATCGGCAACCACCGAGCGTCCTCGTCTTCATAGGACCACAAACATCGGAATGAACAAGATCAAGAACATTTTCCTTCCGTGAAGGAGTATGACTCTTAAAGGTAACTCTTCGTTGTTTCCCGGCAAGACAATGAGAGCATCTTTTAAGGTGTACCTTGTGAACCCCGGACAAAACCTCCTTTTTCGACAATAGCGCCATTCCTTTTTCACTCATATGACCGAGCCTCTTATGCCATAGCTCGGCCATGTCATTATTGTCGATTGTGTTCACGAAATTAGTCGTGACCTTCGGAAGTGTCATGTACAATTTTTCTTCCTTTTGTCCTCTCCCGACAATCAAGGAATCTCTAGTGAGTTTCCACAACCCCTTGCCAAAACCGCTATGGTAACCGTCATCATCGAGTAAACCAACGGACATAACATTAAGTCTCATGTCCGTAACATGTTTTACATTTCGTAAAACAAGTTCCATTCCGGTGTCGAATCTCAAATGCACATCTCCCACTCCAACAATCTTGGATAACCCATCGTTACCAATCTTGACTATACCAAAGTCGCCCGGAGTAAGAGGAATAAAAATCTCTACGTGATGTAACATGACACGTAGCTCCACTATCGACCACCCAACTCGAATCATCTCTCGCAAGGTTGACCATATCATAATCACAACAAACAAAGAATTCTTCGGTAGTAGTATTAACTTCGGCTTTATCATTACTATCGCTTTCCTTCTTTTGTGAGTTTTCACGGCCTTGGCGATTCTCCTTCTTCAACTTTCGGCAAAATTTCTTAGTATGCCCTTTCTTACCACAATTGTAACATTCGATGTTGGCACTTCCCCCAAGAACTACTCCTTTGTGGCCCTCTATTACTCGGACCTCTACTTTGACCTCTCCCCCGTCTTTCGGTAATTAGAACATCCGACTGTGAAGAAGATCCTTGTGCTTTTCTTCGGACCTCCTCATTCAACATGTTACCTTTGGCTAATTCCATCGAAATGACTCCATCGGAATTTGAGTTAGACAACGACGTTTGAAACGTCTCCCGAGAATCCGGCAATGTGCCTAACAACCACAAAGCTTGCACATCCTCTTCGAATTTAATTCCCATTCCGGCAAGTTGATTAATTATGCCTTGGAATGTATTCAAATGATCCGATAGAGGAGTCCCGTCTCGAAACTTCAAATTCATCATTTGTTTAATGAGGAATAACTTATTATTCCCCGTCTTCCGAGCATACAATTGCTCGAGCTTGTGCCATAACTCTCGAGCATCTTTCTCTCCACTAATATGGTTCAAAACGTTGTCATCCACCCATTGTCGAATATATCCGCAAACTTGGCGATGCAAAATAGTCCACTCGCGTCGGACTTCCCTTAGGTTTATCTTTGCTAAAACCGGCATTTAATACTCCTTCACGTATAGAAGGTCTTCCATCTTCCCCTTCCATACGTGGTAGTTTGAACCGTTCAAGTTAACCATTCTACTCGTGTTGGCTTCCATCTTACGATTGAGATACTAAACACCATGAAACAACAAATCCCGTGGCTCGATACCACTTTGTTGGGAAAATACCAACTAACGTCCGCGTCAAGCGAATAAAGCGGAACCTCATTTGACAAATTCCCACTCTTCAATCATAACTTCGTGGTTACCGACGAGTAGAGCACCAATTACAACTCGATAAAATAATACAAATGATATTCGAAAGCAATAAACAACGAGACACAATTTTAGCGTGGAAAACCCCTCAAGACGAGAGTAAAAACCACGGGACCGAAGCCGCTTAAAATCCACTATCACCAATACACAAATACACAATCGTCCCTAATACAAACTAGGGGTATACACCAATCGTCAAATACTTGGTAATAAATGTTCTTCAAGTATTTGGAATCAATAACAACAACAAGATCGATAAAGAAAACAACCGTAAATGGCTTACACAAAGAGCTAACGAAATACCCGTACTTCCGGACTCAAAAACTCGATCTACACCGGTGAAAAGATTTGCCCAATAGCTATCAAGCTCTTGTCAAAAGATCACGACGATCCGACCGATAAATCTCCGGGAAAATGAAAAATTGTATTTCTCTCTCTATACCTCTCTCTCTTGTTCTTGAAGTTTGTAGGATGATTAATGAAAGTCCCGATCCAAATCTGCATAAAAAGGTGCCAATTTGCAGGTTTTGACCCGTGTGCCGCGGCCCGGGCCGAGTGTGCCGCGGCACACTGCGCAAAAATGTGCCCAGGGCTCTGCAGGGGGCCGCGGCCCAGAGTACAGGCGTGCCAGGCGAAATGAAGGGGCCGCGGCCCGGCAGGGATGTGCCGCGGCCCATGGTGATCGGCAGGACTCGGCATGTCTCGGCAGGAGGGTGCTCGGCAGGGGCCGGCAGGGCGTGCTCGGCAGGGCCGTGGCCCAGAGTACAGTTTCGGCCAAGTGAAGAAAAAATGTCTTTTCGAGCGTAGTGCCACGGTCCGGAGGGTTTGTGCCGTGGCCCGGAGTCCGGTCGACTCCGAAAATATCTATATTTCGGAAATTACTCCTACAATAAGATCATACGTGTTTTCTTATTCCTCATTTTCTCTTCTTTCTTTCTTGCACGTCTCTCTTCTCTTAGTTTTCAGACTCAATAATGCAAGGAATAAGACCAAAACTCTGATAAAATATCCCCACCAAGATGCCAAGACAAAACACAAAAGATGTGATAAGATTATTCTCCAATTTTTATTTCCAAAAGTAGATCACACTATCTGATCTGATGTCTGATCACACACATGGTTCGTGTGCAAAGACACACGGTCCGTGTGTCGCTGAACGTTTTTTTATCAGTTTTGTTCTAGTAATCACTTATTTTACCTCCGTTCTCTTTACACACTTATCCAAAATTACCTAAACAAATATATTTGTAACTGACATTTAATTCTCTCAATTTCGCAAATATTAAAAATCACATTTTCATTAATTTCCAATAAATAACGAAAAATATTATACGTAATATCTGGATATTATACAGAGAAAGGTATGTCATTAAATTTTGTAGCTCCAGTGATAAAGGAAGGGAAGAAAACTGCAGCAATCTGAGCTTGGGAAAATGTCAAATAAATTGTGCTATATGTAATTGGATATACTCCTACTATTGCTTCGGTTAATCGTTTTATTGCTGCAAATTGGAACAATGTTAGTAAGCCTACAGTGTTTCTGCATGATAATGTCTACTTCATAATTTAATTCCAATCAGAGGCCGATAGAAATGAATTTTTATTCAGGAGACCTTACTTATTATTCTATGGTAAGCCTGCTATAATTAAGCAATGGGATCAGAAATTATGATGATGTGCTAAAGGTGGTGCCACTGTGGGTTAAACTATCTAATCTGCCACTCAACTGCTGGAGTGCTGACTCCTTGAGCAGAATAAGTAGTCTACTTTGATGTGACACAAGCTCTGTCAGATCATGTGTGGATTGAGGATGGTAGGGGACAGTCTTTGAAACAGAAAGTTAATTATGACTGGACTGGACTCCCCCATATTGTGAACAATGTCGGAAAGTAGGCCATAGGTGTGAGAACTGGGACAAACCAGTTGCAAAGAAAGGCACTCAACAAGTTTGGAGACCTAAACAAGCTCAGTCAAGAACTACTGTAGCAGCCTACAGCTATTGTTACCTCTTATGATGATGAGAGGCTGTAAAGTTGCTATAAAGAAACATGGAAATAGGCCTGTCCTCGTATACACACAACATCTAATACATTCCAAGCCTTAGAAGGCATTCTGGAAGGAAATGAGGATGGGTCAAAGGGGAAAAAGAAGGACTATGGTGATGGTAGGGGAAGTGATAATCCACCCCAATGCTAATTTGTACCTTGAACATTAGGGGACTCAAAATAAGAGACACAAAAAAACTGTATCTTTGTCATTGGGTTGATTGAGACTAGAGTGAAAGAAAAGAATTCCACCAAGATTCAAAGGAGATATGGGATAAGTGGCAGTGGTTGCACAACTACCAACAGTCTGCTAGAGGGAGAATCTGGGTAGGCTGGAATACAGGGGATGTTTCTCTACAGTCTCTTGAAATTGATGAGCAGTTTATCCATTGTGTAGTGGAGGATAAAAGAAATCCTTTCAAGTGCCTGCAGGTAACTATTGTGTATAGGTTACACTCTATTGATGCTAGGAAGCCTTTGTGGGATGGTATTACTCTTGGTCTAATAAAGGCCTGGGAAGTCTTTGGCAATGTAGCTTGGATGGATAGTGGTTACTAAGTATCTAAACCCGGGAATATCTGATCATAGTCCTATTTTAATCCCCTGTGTTGATGATACTGATAAAGGTGGAAGGCCTTTTAGATTTTTTAATTCACACAAATACTTTGAGACTATTGTTAGCAGCACCTGGCAGTTTAGACATCATCACCAGCCCCTTGCTGCAATCTGGAAAATACTTCAACTTCTAAAGGACAAATTGAAACAGTTGTATTCTAAAGATTTTGCACATGCTACTCAGAAAATTGATTTCTATAAGGATGAACTTGATAGAATTCAAAATCACAAGTTCTTCTACTCAGCCATCAAAGAACGACACCACCTCAACAAAATAAATACTCTGATGCATAGTCAAGGGGGCTACATTACTGAACCAGTTCAGAACAAAGTATACATCATAAGAAACATGAAAGATAAAGAGGGAGGTGAGAATGTATCGGGGTAAAAAATGAGCGGTGTATAGATGAATGTAGAAGAAGGAAGTGAGAATGTATCAGGGGTGAAACCCTAGATGATAAAGTAGCTTACCTTTTCAATTATCTCTCTACTTTTTTGAAGGGAAAATGGAGTACTACGTACGTGTGTGTGCGCGGAAGTGTGATAGGTAGTGTTTATATGGGACAATAGGGTGTTTCACCTGCTACCTGCAGTCCATGCTAACGTCAATGTTTTTTAATAAAATAAAAAAAAAACTTGGACTTAATATTAAAAATGATATAAGACATCAATTTTAATATCTTAATAGCATTAAGGACTATTAAGATGTTTATGTATCCTCGTAGAAATCAAAGCCCACGTAGTTCACTTATCTTTTATACTCTACTACCTTGAAGGCGTGGCGTGTGCATCAATCACTCATATTGTCGAAGCTCATATTTGTCTTTGCATTGAACTTATCATATAGATCGAAGTTTCACTCCAATCCTTGCTTCTAGACCAATCATCCAACAAAGCATGAGATTTTAAGGAGTCGGGATGCATGTACGATCGTATTTTGTCCAAAATATCTCCTTTGTTGTTAAAAGCTCGCTCCACAGCAACTGTTGATACGTGACATGCTAATACCTCATTTACGAGAATTGGAAGTATTGGATAAATTTGAGTTTTTTGTGACCACTACTTGATAATATTGAATTCAATATCTGCATCACTTAACTAAAAAGTAGTTGTTAAAAAATTTCCAAACTCTACATTTGAGCTTAACACTTGCTTTTTCCCTAAGCAAATACGGTGCAATATTAAATGTACTTTTTATGTAGAAAAAGTAGATTGTGTATCGCAACTCACTTGAATCTGGATATAGAATAAAATAATAAATATTAACATTACCTCTACCATTTTAAATTTAAATTTAGGATAAAAAATAAAAACAAGTAAATAAAGTTTGGGAATTTCGGCAAAATACTCTAACCATTTGGATTGCATAGATACAATACATTCATGTAATGATGGATTTTGCATACATTCTTGAAAAGCAATAGCAATACTAATACAACTATTTATAATTAAACATGAGGTTGGATAATAAATAGCGGATAACAAATTTGTAGATTTTGAAAATATTCTCAACATTTTGCATAAATAAGTATATTTATTCCATTTATTTGTATATAACTGAATATTATCACACTGGATAATATTGAAAAATGTACATAATGATTTTTTATAATGAATGATGCTTTTATTTTATTGTATCTGAAATTCCAATGTGTAGGCACATCTCTAGAAAATCTTTTCGGATATTTGTCGTTTGTTTTACAATATCTCCCTATTTTTTCATGATAGTATAAGACCACAAAAATCAGATTGCCTATTTAAAATTTCTAATTTTTTAAATTTTTTTTTTTTTTTTAATTTCTTATTTTGTTATTTTTCTCTTTTCATTTTTTTTCACTAGGTTGGGTTAAAAAAATACTTTCTCCATTTTTTTTAGTTGCAACACTGCAAACTTTACATTATTCATACATTGATATTTGATCGAATATTTTTCTACTAATCTAGATGTTAGTATATAAGATGCTTTTGGATTTGTCTCAATGTGTATTTTTCAAATATATTCTTTATAATTTTTACTAATTTATAATTAAAAATATTAATAGTCAAATTTGTGCCGCGATAAGTGTAAAAGTTTAAATTGTTTCATTTAACAAAATGGAGGTAGTATAATATAACAAAATTCATTTTTAATACAAAATAGAGAAAGAAAAAAAAAATAGAAATTTTCGCGTGCAAAATTTGTAATTTGCCCGAATTGCACTGGAGGAAAACATCACCTTACTGTAAATTTTTTAAACATATCTTGACCCGCACATTCTCGACTCCATCGAAGTCGGATTGGGATTTGATGATTGTGATTGTTGTTGTGTACTAGATGTAAGGTTTTACCTCTATATTTTATACCAAAATATATAATACTAGACGCAACGGAAATAGTAAAATCATAACACAAGATCATACGCAGTATATAATCGAATCCTACATAAGAGAGGTTCACCCTGATACCTTATATGGCTATTTGGCTCGTTTCTGATCCGAGGTCGGTGTGATCGGTGATCACGTGATGGCCGGCGGTGGGCGGTAAGGCATCCGGCAGCAAGCGGCGGTAAGACTCGGAGGCTCCTCGGCAACGGACAACACTCCCAGAGAAAATCCTCGACAGGTGCTCGGAGAGTGGTCGCGCTGGCTAGTCGGTGTTGGATTCGAGCTAGTTGGATTGGTGGAGTAAGTTTTCAACAACTCTGTTTCGTTTGCAGTTTCAGATTCCTCTTGATATTAGCATGGAGGAGCTAGATAGCTATTCGAAGACTAACACCTTTGCACAAGTGCGAAAGTCATTTATTGTCGAGGCGGTCTTCTCATATCACGCGCATTCGGGACACAGTTGACCTATGTCTCGATCACGAGAATTTGGTCAAAATCGATCGAGTTTAATGGTTGCGGATGACAGTGGCCGAGTGCTTATGACAAGTGAAGACTTGTCTAGCATTGGATGCTTTTCACGCGTAAGTTGAGTGAAGTACCTTACGAATCAAAAAATCAAATGAAGCTTGGTGGAAAGCTATCAAAAGTGTTTTGGAAAGTATTCGGGTGAGTTTTCTTTAGATACCTTTATCTAGTAATAATAATTAACCTTTTATTCTCGTTAGTGTTTTAGTTTCTTGAAATTGTTTTATTTTGTTTGTTAACATATAGATGTATCATTCGAGCGCTTATGCATCTATTCGTAAGGGGCATGTCATATGGCCATCTTGTATTCGCTTTTGTCACATCAAAAGGAGAAGGCGAATCCTTCCTTCAATGGTAAAGCAGAAGCAGATGCAAGATTTGGTTGATTTGTCGATTGATGCTTGGTGTAATCAAACTTGCTCTTCTGATCTGTGATCTGTCTTTCCTCCTCATCAATTGACCCATTTCTTGGACTGATTGCACTTGTTAATGAGAAGTATCTTTGTGAGTATGTATTTAATTTTAACTTATGCATCACTAGATTTTGAGGCGGATACATATTGAGCTCTTGGTTCATCATTGTTGTCAAATAATCTATCTTTCCTCCCGATTAAACCATTTTTGACCTGATTGAAATTGTTCATGGGTATGTATTTTCTTTTAACTTATGTGTAACTACATCTCTTATATTTGCCTTGAGCTCTTAGTTCATCTCTTATATATACTTGTCTTTAGCTCTTACTTCATCTCTTATTTACTTGTCTTTAGCTCTTAGTTCATCCTTATTTACTTGTCTTCAGCTCTTAATTCATCCTTATTTACTTGTCTTTAGCTCTTAGTTCATCAGCTGTCAACTTATTGACTTCAAGCTGCCTTAACATACACTTCTAGTGCTGATGCACATGCAAGAATAACCTCTAAAAATTGTAGCTCGATGCTCACATATAGATGTGTATTTTTGATAATTTGCTCCTTTGTTGTCCACAGGTTGTCCATTCCTCTGGAATTCTTAATTGATCATCCCTACTTCTGGAATAGGGTGGAAAATATAGATTTCACCTTCAATTTGAGGAAGTTAGTTAAGGAAAAAACTACTGCTCTTGATATTGTGCTCGTCAACTGTAAGTTTTATCCGAAGTGGTGGAACAACCTTAAGGACGTTTATTGGGATGTCTATGAAAGAAAACGAGCTCCTAATCCCAAACGGTACAAACGACATATTGACATTGTGCGGTATTTTTGTGCCGTTTATACTCATATAAACGAGCCCGAATACAAAGTTACTCGGCTTGGCAAGGTTTGATCTCTTTTTTAAATGTTAATTATTATCATGTTTTGATTTATAATCCCTTTCATCAATGACTTTTGCTTTTGTAGAGATTTCCTGATAAACAAATCGAGTCAGATCCAACAAAGGAGAAATATCTAACTGATGGAAAGGACAACTGGGCATACATCCAACAAATGACAGTATGAGTAAATAAGAAGTACCTTCAAGTATGTGGCTCCTCCTCTTCGTCAACCCCTGGCCCACAGAAAAAAGAAAATTGTGAGAGAGATGAAGTAGGACTTGATCATAATAATGACTAATAATTAGAACTCTACTCACTCCGAGAATAAACTGAAGATACGCCCATCAAATATGCATTAACTAGATCTCTAGCAAAAGAAATAAAAAAATAATCATAATATCAATTAATATGGAAATTTAAAAAAATTCAAGTCATGTCACTTACCCAGAAAGCTGTTTACACAAACACAAGCAATAAAACATGTCCATGTAAAAATTAGGAAAAACTTTGTCAGATCTGACTCGATTTGTTTATCAGGAAATCTCTACAAAAACAAAAGTCATTGACGAAAGGGATTAGAAATCAAAACATGATAATAATTAACATTTAAAAAAGAGATCAAACCTTGTCAAGCCGAGTAACTTTGTATTCGCGCTCGTTTATATGAGTATAAACGGCACAAAAATACCGCACAATGTCAATATGTCGTTTGTACCGTTTGGGATTAGGAGCTTGTTTTCTTTCATAGACATCCTAATAAACGTCCTTAAGGTTGTTCCACCACTTCGGATAAAACTTACAGTTGACGAGCACAATATCAAGAGCAGTAGTTTTTTCCTTAACTAACTTCCTCAAATTGAAGGTGAAATCTATATTTTCCACCCTATTCCAGAAGTAGGGATGATCAATTAAGAATTCCAGAGGAATGGACAACAAAGGAGCAAATTATCAAAAATACACATCTATATGTGAGCATCGAGCTACAATTTTTGGAGGTTATTCTTGCATGTGCATCAGCACTAGAAGTGTATGTTAAGGCAGCTTGAAGTCAATAAGTTGACAGTTGATGAACTAAGAGCTAAAGACAAGTAAATAAGGATGAATTAAGAGCTGAAGACAAGTAAATAAGGATGAACTAAGAGCTAAAGACAAGTAAATAAGAGATGAAGTAAGAGCTAAAGACAAGTATATATAAGAGATGAACTAAGAGCTCAAGGCAAATATAAGAGATGTAGTTACACATAAGTTAAAAGAAAATACATACCCATGAACAATTTCAATCAGGTCAAAAAAATGGTTTAACTGGGAGGAAAGATAGATTATTTGACAACAATGATGAACCAAGAGCTCAATATGTATCCGCCTCAAGATCTAGTGACAGACAAGTTAAAATTAAATACATACCTGTCAGCATACTTCTCATTAACAAGTGCAATCAGGTCCAAGAAATGGGTCAATTGATGAGGGAGGAAAGACAGATCAGTTGCATCAGGAAGAGCAAGTTTGATTACACTAAGCATCAAATCTGACAAAATCAACCAAATCTTGCATCTGTTTCTGTTTTACCATTGAAGGAAGGATTCGCCCTTCTCCTTTTGATGTGACAAAAGCGCTGAATACAAGATGGCCACATGACATGCCCCTTACGAATAGATGCATAAGCGCTCGAATGATACCTCTATATGTTAACAAACAAAATAAAACAATTTCAAGAAACTAAAACACTAACGAGAATAAAAGGTTAATTATTATTACTAGATAAAGGTATCTAAAGAAAACTCACCTGAATACTTTCCAAAACACTTTTTTGATAGCTTTCCACCAAGCTTCATTTGATTTTTTTGATTCAGAAGGTACTTCACTCAACTTACGCGTGAAAAAGCATCGATGCTAGACAAGTCTTCACTTGTCATAAGCACTCGGCTCTTGTCATCCGCAACCATTAAACTCGATCGATTTTGACCAAATTCGTGTAGAGACATAGGTCAATCAGTCTGAATGCGCGTGATATGAGAAGATCGCTGACAATAAATGACTTTCGCACTTGTGTAGTGTTAGTCTTGAATAGCACAAAAAGATTTCCCATCTAGCTCCTCCATGCTAATATCAAGAGGAATCTGAAACTGCAAACGAAACAGAGTTGTTGAAAAACTTACTCCACCAATCCAACTAGCTCGAATCCGTGGACTATGATAATAAGAAAAGGCCACTACTTTACTATCCTTAGCTAAAACGCTTACAACTCTTTTGCACAACCACATTAACACGCAGATTCACTTTTCCGATTCTAAAAAATTAGTTCAACACCTATTCGCCTTCTAACTGTAGGCTTAAGCCACAACCATAAATGAGAAACCATGCCACAACTATGCATGAGGCATGCCTCTATGAACAGCCACTGCTACTCAAGGCAACAACCAACAATGTAACAACCACCAAAGTCACCACCTCTTACAAGGCTGGTGCAGTGCAGGGGGTGAGCAAAAATTTCGGGTACCCAGTCCCAGAATCGAAATCGCCTTGGACCCGGCGGGTCCATACTTGGAACCGGTAGAAATGGTACCGGTTTCGGTTCTAAAATCTTGAAACCGGGTCCGGTTCCAGTTCCGAAAATTGTGGACCCGGTACCCACTGGGTACCCGGTTTCGGCTCTATGTCTTTTAAATAATATTATAACCCTAATTTTCGATAGTTTTTTAGACCGACGCTGTTGTATGGTACAGAATATTGGGCTGCGAAACAATATCACATTCATAAGATGAATGTGGCAGAGATGCGTATGCTGCGTTGAATGTGTGGCCATACGAAAAAGGATAGAGTGTGGAATAAAATAATTAGAAACAAATTAGGGGTTACACCCATTGAAAATAAGATGAGGGAGAATCGACTAAGTGGTTTGGCCATGTAAGGCGAAGACCAACTGATGCGCCGGTTAGAAAGCTTGAAGAATGGCGAAGTGATGGAATTGTGAGAGGTAGAGGAAGACCGAGACAGACGTGGAAGAGAGTGATTGAAAGTGATATGAGTTTATTAGGAATTGAGGAAAATACGATGTTAGATAGGGCGGGATGGAGGGAGGTAATCTATGCCGATGACACGGCATGATTCCTTTTTTTACTATTTATTTTTCTTATCATCTCTTATCCACCACATCATCAATGAATTCTTTATCAATGACGATACCCACTCCATTGGTACTCTGGAAAGGATAGAAGTAGAAATGGAGTGGGTATCGTCATTGATAAAGAATTCATTGATGATGTGGTGGAAGTGTCAAGAAAGAGCGATAGAATAATGAGTATTAAGCTTGTGATAGGGGATGAGTTTCTAACTATCATAAGTGCTTATGCACCACAAGTAGGATTAGATGCATCGATCAAACAAGAATTTTGGGAAGATTTGGAAGAGGTTGTCGAACGAATTCCTATGGGTGAGAAATTGATCATTGGTGGTGACCTCAATGGGCATGTCGGTGTTAGCAGAGATGGCTTTGAGAGCATTCATGGTGGCTTTGGTTTTGGGGACAGGAATGAAGCAGGAAATGGTATATTGGATTTCGCATTAGCTCATGACTTGGGTATTATGAACACTTGGTTCGAGAAAAGGGAGTCTCATTTGGTGACATATAGAAACGGAGGTAATGCAAGTCAGATTGATTTCTTTTTAGTAAGGAATGTTTGGAGGAAAAGTTTTACTAATTGCAAGGTGATACCGGTGAGAGTCTTGCAACACGGCATAGGGTTGTGGTGCTTGACTTTCGAGGTAAGAGGCACTTAAGAAAGAGAAGACCACAAGTTGACCCTCGAATTAAGTGGTGGAAGCTCCAAGGGGAGAGTCGACATACTTTTGTGGCTAAGATTGCGATAGTGGTATTTGGTCGATTGCACGGAGATGGATATAGATTCGATGTGGAACTTGTTGGAGCATAACATAAAGGAAGTTGCAAAAGAAGTCTAGGAGAATCTAAAGGAAATAGACCATCAAGTAAGGACACATCTTGGTGGAATGATGAAGTTAAGCAAGCGATAAAGACCAAACGTGAATGTTATAAGGTCTTGGGTAAATGCTCGAGCGATGAGAATTATGAGAAGTACAAGAAAGCTCGACGAAGCTAAAAGGCGGTGCGAAATGCCCGATCAAAGGTCAATCAAGAATTATATGCAAGATTAGATACTAAAGAAGGGGAAAGAGATATCTATAAACTTGCTCGAATGAGAGAGAAGAAGGCGAGATATGGGAAAAGTTAAATGTGTAAAGATCTTGACCAAAAGTTTTGGTTCAAGATAAAGAGATAAAAGAGAGATGGAGGTCATACTTTGATACCCTATTCATGGCCATCAAGAACAAGATATTGGGAATTTAAACATCCCCTCAAGTATGGTTAACCGAGAGTTTAAGAGAAGAATTCAAAGGGTGAAGTGACAATTGCATTGAAGAAGATGGGGTCAAAGAAAGCGGAAGGACAGGATGGTATACCTATTGAAGTTTGGAGGTGTTTGGGGGAGAGAGGGATCGAATGGGTAACTACGCTTTTCAATAAGATTTGGAGAAGCAATAAGATGCCATCGGCATGGAGGAAAAGTATTCTCGTCCTTTGTATAAGAACAAAGGTGATGTTCAAGATTGTTCTAATTATCGCGGAATTAAACTAATGAGTCATACCATGAAGTTGTGGGAGCGAGTGATTGAACAAAGGATCAGAAATGTGTGAAGATATGAGAAAATTAGTTTGGATTTATGCGGAAGATCGACCATGGAAGCAATTTATCTTATCCGTGATTGATGGAACATTATCGAGATAAAAGAAAGATCTGCATATGGTTTTATTGATTTAGAGAAGGCGTATGATAAAGTACCAAGAAGTACTTTGGTGGGCCTTAGCAAAGAAGGGTGTATCGCGGAAATATATTGACATTATAAAGGACATGTATGAGGAGCTAGTACAAGTGTACGTCTTAATGTTGGGAGGACGGAAGAATTCCTATTACGATTGGGGTGCATCGAGGATCTGCTCTTAGTCCTTTTCTCTTTGCCATAGTCATGGATGAATTGACAAGAAAAATTCAAAATGACGTTCGTGGTGTATGATGTTCGCGAGATGATATTGTGTTGATTGATGAAACGAAGGTTGGAGTGCAATGAAATTGGAACTTTGGAGGATACTTTGGAAGCTCGAGGCTTTGGTGAGCCAGTAAGGCGAATATATGGAGTGTAGGTTTAGCAGCAGTGATAGAGAGGCGGGGATGATCACATTTGATGGGAAAGTTGTTCATGGATCCACTTTCTTTCGGTATCTTGGATCTATTATCAAAGGATGGAGAGCTAGATGGCGATGTGGCTCCATGAGAATAAAGGCGGGGTGGTTGAAGTGGAAGAGTGCCACGGGGTTTTATGTGATCTGGCATGCCTCATAGATTAAAGGGTAAATTTTACCGCACGGCAATTAGGCTGCTTATTGTTATATGGCACCGAGTGTTGGGTGTAAAAGCGGTGTCACGTTCAAAAGATGAATGTGGCGGAGATGCGTATCTACGATGGATGTGTGGTCATACAAAAAGGATCGGCTCGAAATGAGGTGATCGGAGAGAGAAGGTAAGAGTTGCGTCTATAGAAGACAAGATGATGGAGAATCGATTACGATGGTTTGGTCATGTGAGAAGAAGACCTATTGATGCCCAGTGAGGAGGCTAGAAAGTTGGGAACAAGTAATGTTGTGAAAGGTAGAGGAAGGCAGAAAACTTGGATAAAGATGATTGAAAATGATATGCGGTTTCTTGGAATTGGAGAAAGTATGGCGATGGAGAGGCAAATGTGGCGGGAAAGAATACGGATGGTGGATGGAGTCTGATTTCTCTTTTTTTTTTTTTTTTCTTTTTGTATTTTCTTTTATTTCATGTTATCTTTTTTTTTTTTTTTTTTTTACATTATTCTCTTCTTTATTTGCTTTTTTCTCTACTTTTTTCCTCTTTTTTTCTTTTATGTTATTTATGTAACGATTATTGACGGTTTCAAAGTTTGATTCATGTTAGCCGACCCCAAATCATTTTGGGACTAAGGCTTAGATGTTGTTGTTGTTGTTGTTGTATCTCTATTTATTTTTCGTGCCAAACGTTTTGGCAGACGGTCCCCTATGACGATTCATGTTAGCCGATCCCAAATTATTTTGGGACTAAGGCTTTGTTATTGTTGTTGTTGTTGGATGTTGCGGTTGTTAAGACGACAAAAATCATACATGTAGATTGTCTTCCCAAAGAATATCATCTAAAAAGTGATTATTTAAGAACTGATTCATAAAACATTTCAATCAAGAACTTGGGGCAAGTTACAATTAACATCATTCAAATCATGGAGGAGAGAGAGTGAAAATAATTATGAACTCTATTAAAGACAATTGAAAAAAATTATTCACCCTAGTAAATCCTCATCTCCATTTTTCTCTCATCCCACACAATTTTCCAGAATTCAAAGCATGGAGGAGGAGAGAGAGTGAATCAGGTGGCAGCAAACACGAAAGCAATTGAAAAAATAATTATGATTCTATTCTATTAAAGACAATTGAAAAACAATTATTCACCCTAGTAAATGCTCATCTCCATTTTTCTCTCATCCCACACAATTTTCCAGAATAAAGACAATTATAACACATAAATTACCTAATAAGAGGATCTTACCCTCCAAGGCCTTCTTTCCTTGACCAAGGTCGATCTGCTCCCCTCCGCCACTTCTTCTTTCTCCAAAACCCTTCCATCTCCCTTATTTTCTTCATCCACAGCTTTCTTGACCACTTCATCTACAAGTCTTTTCTTTCCTTTGCTCGTTTTATGTTCTTTGGCTACCCTTCTTGCCTCGGTAATCCTTGCGACTTCCTCAGCCAAGAGTTCTTCTTCTATTTTTATGATCACAAACCAAACAAAATTAGTAATCGAGAAAAATTAAACTCCTCAAATTTAGACATCGTTATATAAGAACTTTGTTCAAATTAATAATTTATAAAAATCTCATCACTTGTTGCTTCTTAAACATAGATGAAGGATCCTCTTACTATGTTTTTCGGCTTCCTTTATTGCATCCTTCAACGCATCCTGGGTTGCTTCCTGTAGTGCACTAGGTGTTGCTTCTTGAGGAGCATTCTGTGCTGCTTCGTGAGGTGCATCTTCTGTTGCTTCCTGCAATTGGGTTGCTTCCTGTGGTGCACTAGGTGTTGCTTCTTGAGGAGCACTCTGTGCTGCTCCATGAGGTGCATTTTGTGTTGCTTCCTGTAATTTTTTCTCCGCTTCACGAAGCATGCTTTGCATCTTTCCAGCCAAAGATTCTTGTTCATATTCTTCAGCAACAACTATCCCTTTTCTGAAGGTTTCAATGGATGTCTTCAAACATCTTTCATCTCACGATTCCATCAGCCTAGTCCTACACACTCACACACACCAAAAAAAAAAAGCCATCAGAAATTTACTTTTTTTTTTTATAACCACCAACACAACCAGACTACCAACAAATCCTCACACTCAAGGAGTAGAGAGGGAAAAAAAATCATACCCCAATATATAAGCTGTTTCTGCATATGCAATCAAGCGATGGACTTCCCAAAGGCGTTCAACCTTCATGAACCCTATAATTTATTTTTAAATAATAATAACAATAATAAAATAGACAATAACAACCAATAATCAGTGGTAGTAAAAGGTAACTTACCCTCCTTGTTCCCTTGAATGTGATGGACTTTCATCTTTAGCTCCATGAAAGGAACAACGAATGCAGGTGGATATGGTGCGTTTGTTCTACCAAATTATTAGATATTAATAACTCAACTAAATGCTCTAATTTATTTACTGTTTTTGAGGGTGGTATCAATTGGGTAAACTCAGATGCAAAAATATCCAAAATCGAAACAATTTAAGATGATTTAGAAGATTAGGAACCTCTTCCAACGACGATACAATTCGTTTCACGACTAATTTCAAAGCATTCGCCTCCCCTTCTTCCGATAACTTTGAAGACCCTTAGGAAAAGTCTAAACTTTGAATCCATGTTTGTAGGATTTATAACCCAAAACGTCCCGCAACTAACCACACAAACGCAACATCAACAACAAAGAATACGTACCACGGCAAAAGCCACCTTAACACAAGAGACAACAACAAAACAAGTAAACAAAATAACATCATAGCCCCCCAAATCCCCCAAATTCGACCACCATCAAACCCATCAATTAACAATAATTAACAACCACCCAAAACTGATCAACACTGATTCATATAGAAAATCCACCCACAACTCAATTTGCGTAGGCTATCAAACTTTGATACCCATGTCAACAACTAAAAACCGTGATTTTACAATTTAGAACACCCATTAAATTCTCATATTAAAGACCATAAAAGGTGTTCAAAAGAGACTTACTTGAACTAAAGAGCAAGAAAAGAGAAAGATAGAGAGTCACAGCGCTGAGGATCGAGGCCAGAAAGTTTTGCCGCAGATGAGAGCTCGAGCTTCGTGTGAGGAGGACTTCACTTTTTTTTTTGAGTGTGTTGTGTATCGTGAAAGAGAGGGGAAGAGGAGTCCGAGAGAGAGAGAGAGATCGGGCAACGGAGGGTTTAGTATAGTATATTTTTTCCCCTTAAGGTATAAGTTCGGTCAAAACCGAACCCAAAACTAAATTGGGTTTTCAAATAATAATAACCTACTACTTTTTTTCTTTGAAAACTAGAAATAATCATTTGCCAATGACTAAACTCATTTTATAGATTCTCAAATCTTTAAATTCCAATTAATTTAAATTAATAAGGTAACACCAATAAATACCAGAAAATAGCGGAATGTTATATTTTTACCTCGAGCTCTATTGATTGCAAGAGTAAATTGGTGCTTCTATTATTCAATGGAAACTATAGCGGACAACAAGGATTGAGAGTAGTTTTTGTTTTGCTGGGTTGAGGTATCTGCTTCGAGCAGGCTTTGTTGAGTGGGCTTGTCTTTGTATGTTGCCTCGATTGGATTGGAAATAGAGGTGAAAATTTGAATTCCCATTTTGTCTTGGTCTGTTGCCTCGACTGGTTTTTTATTTGGCTTCTTTCCTAGAGTGGATAATTTGGGATAGAATGTTTCCTCAAACTCGAGGGGGTATGCCCAACTCGAGGGGCATGCCTCGGCTCGAGGGTCATGCTTCGACTAGAACAATTTGACATTTTTGTCTTTGACTTTGAATGGATAATAACTTCAATGAGGATGTTACCTCAAACTATAGGAGGTATGTCTCGACTCGAAGGCCATTCCTCGACTCGAGGGGGTATGCCTCGAACTCGAAGATCTTATCTTTCGTGCACTAAGAATTCTAATAAATCCTCACAGACGATGTCAGTTGTATCTCTCAACTTTTAGGGGTACGAGTACACTACAATTTCTTGGTTTGGAGGATCCAAATAGCAACCCTTGGATAGGGATGACAATTTAATCCGACACCGATCCGAACCCAATTGATCCGAATTGAAAATCCAATCCAAACCAGAAGAAATAGTACCATATCTAAATGAAAAAAAAAATCCAAATTCGAACCTAGAAATGGAAATCCAAATTCGAAACCAATCTATGTGATGTCTTAAATCGATATGAGTTCATCTAAGCCCAAATCCAACCTAAACCCGACCCAAACCCGAACTAAATCAATCCCATAGCTAATCCAAATCCAAAATCCAATGCAAATAATCCAAACATGATGTGATTACCCATATCCTCTCCAAACTGCTTTGCGAAAATTATAAAAGAGCCAGTGAGGTTCGAACTCAAGACCAACGAGCTATAGATATGTTGCTTTATCCATTGAGCTAGAAGCTATTTGCATTCATTTTAAATACAAAACTAAAATTTCATGTAAGGCATAACTCTTGTTAAGAACTTTTAAGTTTTACCATTGGTTATCGGGATTTGTGACAATAATAGTCATTCGTCTATGTATTCAGAATATAAAAATACTTACATATCCCTTACGAATTTAAAAAGACTATCAATTTATTATTTCTCCTTTTTTTGACGAGGAAAAAAGGAAATATCTTGACAAATCATATCCCTAATATCTCTAATTTTCTAAGATAATTTCTTACAATATTCCCCCTATATCCCAGAATATCCTTGCTACTTCTTACACATATGCAACTGCAAGTTTTATATCGTTGATATCTTTTGTTACATATTAGTAAAAACACGACAATTCTTTCTCTTATATATTGTTATGTTGTTCTTTTCACTTATGAATGGTGACAGAGGGATGGAGGCAGTAGCATTTTTTACCACCACTTAATGACTTTACTTTCTAGTAGTTGTGTTTCTTTCATTTTTGGATAAACTCCTCAAGGAGGCCTCTTCTATTACTCATGTATATATAATACAGATATTAGAGTTACAAAGGAATACCATACAAAGCCTTTTTCTGTGAAGGATCTTCGTACGAGGACAATAATCACGAGATGTAATAGTTTGGGGGAGCTTTATCCTGTCAATTCTGTTCTTTCTTCTCCATTTCACTCTCCTTAGCCTCTCATAGTCCACTCTCCATCTACATGGCATAGTCGTTTGGGTCATCCTGGAGCTCCAGTTTTTAGTTTACTAAAGTCTAGTAATTTGATTCATTGTAATAATGAGAAATCTGATACTCTTTGTCCTACTTGTCCTCTTGGCAAACATGTTAGATTACCTTTTTATACTTCTCATAATTATGCTTCTTGTGCGTTTGAAATAATACATGCGGATTTGTGGACCTCTCCAATTCATAGTCAAAAAGGCCATAAATATTATTTGATTTTATTGGATGCTTACTCTCATTATACTTGGACTATTCCTCTTTCTTATAAATCTGAGTCTTATAAATCTTTTCTTAATTTTCGTGCTTATGTATCTATTCAGTTTGAGCGTCCTATTAAATCTTTTCAATGTGATCATGGTGGAGAATTTGACAACACACCATTTAAATAATTTTGTGTTGCCAATGGTCTAGTTTTTCGTTTCTCTTGCCCACAAACTTCTCCACAAAATGGAAAAGCTGAACGCATGATTCGTACATTAAATAATATCACTCGCACACTTCTCTTTCATGCTTCTCTTCCCCCATACTTATTGGCACTATGCTCTAGAAACTGCTACTTATATCATCAATATTCTTCCTACTAAAACTCTTCAAAACATTATTCCTGCTCAAGCTCTATTTGGCAAAGCTCCCTCCTATGACCATCTTCGAATTTTTGGATGTCTTTGTTTCCCAAATCTCTCCTCTACTACTCCTCATAAATTAGCTCCCCGCTCCACTCCTTGCATTTCCTTAGGCTATCCTCCGAAACATCGTGGTTATCGGTGTCTTGATCTTAGTACAAACAAAATCATTATTTCTCGTCATGTCATTTTTCATGAGAATACTTTCCCTTATAGCAATCTTGCTAGCTTTACCGAAACAGACTACGATTTCTTATTAAGTGAGGACCCATCTCCTATTATTACTCATTTCTACCTCCCTTACTGGCCATCCAATCAGCCCACTCTCTTACTGGGCCTCCTTCTTCTTCTGGGCTGCACCCCCTTCTCCTCGTGGCCCCTTGGACAGCACCCCCCCTTTCTCATCTGGGCTCCCATTCATCTTCCTCAGTTGGGCCCTAAACCTCCTCTGGGCCTACCCAGCCAAACGCGCCCCATGATCCTCTCCCCTCCTCCTCTTCATTAGCAGGCTCCCCCACTCCCACAAAAAGCCCAACCGCCTATACTCCCCCTCCCATGCGTGGGCTGCCCCCACTTTCACCAACCAGCCCAGCCCCACCTCCTCCCAAAATGCGCACCAGATTGAGCCATGACATTGTAAAGCCAAATCCAAAATATGCCCTCATTAGAAACCTTCCCTCTACAAAAATATCCTCTTTCTAAGTCTCACAAACAAGCTCTCTCTCTGATCCGAATTGGAATGCGGCCATGCTAGATGAATATAGTGCTCTTATTAAAATGGGGACTTGGGTGTTGGTTCCTAGGCCTGCGAGGGTGAATATTGTAAATTGTATGTGGCTTTTTCGTCATAAATTTAAATCCAATGGTGCTTTAGAACGACACAAGGCTTGTCTTATTTGTGATGGCAGGTCTCAGGAATTCGGCATTGATTGTGATCAGACTTTTAGTCTAGTTGTCAAACCTGCTACCATTCGTACAGTTCTAAGTTTGGCTCTTGCTAGAAACTGGTCTATTCATCAGCTCGATGTTAAAAATGTTTTCTTACATGGTGACATTAAGAAAACTGTTTATATGCATCAACTGCCCGGATTTGTTGATAAGTGGTACCCCCATCATGTTTGTCTTCTTAAAAAGACTTTGTATGGTCTTGAGCAAGCGCCTCGGGCTTGGTATCAACGGTTTGCTAATTTTCTCCTATCTACTAGCTTCTCTATTTCTCATGATGTCTCATCCTTAGTCCTCTACACTAGTGGGCATGATGTGGCTTATCTTCTTCTATATGTTGATGATATCATTCTAGTCACTTCTTCTGACACTCTGCGGCATCATTTCATTAGTCAGTTGCAGTCTGAATTTCCTATGTTTGATCTGGGGCCCCTCAGCTATTTCTTGGGTGTTGCTGGCACTCGTTCTCCTACATGTCTTTTTTTTCTCAACAACAATATGCACAAGAAATCTTAGAACATGCTGGCATGGGTGCTTGTAAAGCTGCTGCTACTTCCGTTGATACCTCCGCCAAACTCAGTGCCGATGGAGGGCCTTCTGTTTCTAATCCCACTTTATATCGTAGTCTCGCTGGTGCTCTTCAGTATCTTACCTTTACACGCCTGGATATTGCTTATGCGGTGCAACATGTTTGTCTTTTTATGCATGATCCACGTGAATCTCATTTCAACGCTCTTAAGCGCATCATTCGGTATGTTCAGGGTACAAGTGATCATGGGTTACATCTCTATCCAACCTCTTATATGCAACTAATTACTTATGCGGATACTGACTGGGGTGGTTGTCCTGACACTCGCCGTTCTACATCAGGCTATTGTTGTTTCTTGGGTGATAATCTTGTGTCATGGTCTTATAAACGACAACCTACTCTTTCTCGGTCCAGTAATAAGGCCGAATATCGCGGTGTTGCCAATGTCTTTGCGGAAGCTTGTTGGCTTTGCAATCTTCTACTTGAGCTCTCTTGTCCTATTCGTCGTGCTACAATTGTTTATTGTGACAATGTTAGTGCGATCTACTTATCTAGCAATCCTGTCCTTTATCAGCGTACTAAGCATGTTGAAATGGATATACACTTTGTTCGTGAGAAATGTAATACCCGGTTGTGAATTCATTTATTATCATTCAGTAACTGTCACTCAGAATTTTTTTCAGTCAGTAATAATCATTCATCATTCATATTCAGTCAACTATGTTCACCATTCGGCGTATTTTGGGATCATCACTGTTTGAGATCGAGCCGAGATTATTGTCATCATCATCATCATGTTTTGATTTTCATTTTGAAAGGTAGCGCACGCTACCCATTGTAGTTAGCGCGCGCTAATGAGGTGCATGTAACGCACGTAATGACTCAGTTTTAGCGCACGCTAGCGCAAGTGAGGCAGACAGTCCAGAAGGTACTGGGCTGATATTGGAAATTCGTAGCGCACGCTACGAGTGGTAAGTAGCGTACGCTAACTATGCTGGTAACGCACGCTTAGACTTCAGAGTAGCGCACGCTAGCGCGCTCAGATCAGAGGACAGTAGGTTCTGGACTCCAGGATTTTGGATACCAACTATCACGTAGCGCACGCTAACATAAGGTTAACGTACGCTAAGGACAGGCTGTTAGCGCACGCTACCAAAGGTTCTTAGCGCACGCTAACGATTGATCGGGGTCTTGGACTACCCGGTACACGCGTTAGCGCACGCTAACATCAGGAGTTAGCGCGCGCTAAACTGGGACAGTATATATAGGACAGTTTGGTCCAACTTTCGTCATTTCTTCATTTCTCAATCATTTCGGATGAGCTCGGGCGATTCAGAAAGGTCTTTTCGAGCTACAATCACCTAGCATCATCTTCAACCTTCTAAGTTGGATTAATCATCATCTAAATCAGTTTCATCACTCCAAATCAAGGTAATGATTCTTGGATCTAGAATTTCGGATCTTGGGTGTTTTGCTTTCGATCTCTTCGTGTAAATCGATGTTATGTTGGAATATGTTAGATATGGATTATATATCTTGGATACATGTATTTCTACGGATTCATTGGTGTAATTTTCGGAATTTGTGAATAATTGAAGAATTGTTCAAGAACCCTTACGGGTTGACTTTGGAATTTTTGGGGGTTTTCGACTAAATGTTGTTGAAATATCGTTCTAAGTATTCCTATTGGATTATTGATAGTATTCATGAGTTTTTGTGGGTTTGAATCATTCATTGGGAGTTGCTTTCGGAGGTAAATGAGTTTTGGTTGTAAACAATTGGAGATTGTTTACAACGCGTTGGTTTAAATGCCCCAATGAGTTTCGGGTATTGTTGTATCGACTTTTGAGTTGGTTGTGACCATGCTTGATTCATGTATTAAGAGAATTGTTGGTTTTTGTGTTGTTTAAGGTTGTTCAAGCGGCCGGTAATTTCATTAAGGACGTTGATCGTGGAAGTACCTTCTCGCCTTCGGTTTGAGGCAAGTTTTATACTTGTACTGGTCAATGAGCTAATGTCATCATGTATGTGTATGAATGTTTTGTATCATTCCGAGACTTAGTCTCTTCATGAATTCATTGATATCAAGAGATCGTTCGATACGATACCTTCCGGCAATTTTGCCAAATGTTGATTGTTGTTCGTTAACGTCCGATTCAAGGCATTGTAGTACTCATTATTAATGTCATTGTCGATAGCCGGTTCGCGGTATCGATGTATCGATTGTTGTTAATATAAATGTCAATTTAAGACATCGTTGAGATCATTGTTATTCCTGTTTGGATCGTCATTAAAATTGTACAGGCCGATTAAAGGTATTGGCTTATTCATTTCTCACCTTCGTCGTCGGTAACCGATTAAAGGTGCCGAGGCATCATTCGTATCATTGTTATCGATTGGCCGTTCTCAGGCAAATCGAAGTGTTCAATCATTCACTGCACCATTGTTATCGATTGACCTTTCTAAGGCAATCGAGGTATTCACTCATTCATCGTGTCATTGTTATCGATTGACCTTTCTAAGGCAATCGAGGTATTCACTCATTCATCGTGTCATTGTTATCGATTGGCCGCTCTCAGGCAAATCGAAGTGTTCAATCATCCGCTGCATCATTGTTGTCGGTTGGCCTTTCTAAGGCAATCGAGGTGTTAATTTGGGACTGTCAAGGACGGTGTCTATCCGTGTGTTACTATCATCGTGTTGGCCGACTCAAGGCAGCACACTATCATTCATTGTGATACGGCTTCGTGCCGTGGCTTCGGCCCTAATTGTGATACGGCCGATGCCGTGGCTTCGCCCCTAATTGTGATACTACCGGATCACGTGGCTTCGCCCTAAGTGTGATACGGTGGATGCCGTGGCTTCGCCCTCATTGTGATACGGCCGTGCGTGGCTTCGCCCTCATTGATACTTGGCTGCATTCGACTTCAGGTGTTTGTGATATTTGTTAATTTCTGCTGAACGGCTTGTAAGCCTTTATTATTGTCCTGGTAATTTCATTGGAGCCTTCGGGCATTGTGATTCATAATTAATTCAGTCCTGGTTTGGTTCATGTCTTGTAATTCATTATGGTATTCTGTGATTTTGATTCGCCGTCGGGCACTTATGTTCTAACCTGTCGAACAGGTATTAATAGTATGCCGTGGGTATAGTATTTCACGAATGCTCGGTTCTTACCTTGGTTTGTGAGCATTTCGTATTATTATCATCATTATACCATTTCATTCTGCCTTTGGATGCATATCATCTTATACATGTATTTGATGTTCATTATCTGGATGACTGACCCCGTGGGGGCGGAACATGTTTTCATGTTTTAGGTGCTTGCGAGGAGAGAGTTGAGACACAGGGGCATGATGGTGGCGACGAGGCATTCAAGCGATACTAGTACGAGTTGTTCATTGTCGGTCAGTCGGTTGGAGTGTACTCCAGTCTTGTCAGTTGTTGTCGTGTTGTATTACCCGAACAGATGTTCGTGGATGTTGTTGTATTTCATTTTTGGCCATGTAGGCTACTTTTGTCGTTGAAATTCCTTATCGGAATATTGTGTCGGATATCATGGTAGGGACTATGATTTTCCCTTGTTGTGTTAATTAATGTATTTTTAGTAATGTTCGCCTGGTGGATCTCCTGGCGTGGGGTCCACGGCACTGTAATAACCCAATAGGATTTGGGGGTGTTACAAGAAAGTTGTTTTGGGACAGGTTCACGTCCTTCATGTTCCGAGTCGATATCAATATGCAGACATTTTTACAAAGGGCCTACCACGACATCTATTTTTAGACAGTCTTAGCATCCTTCCTCCTCCCGCTACGACTCCAGGGGTATGATAGAATTAATATAATTTTGTAGATTTTGTATTTTTTGAAATATTCTAGAGTATTCCTTTTGTAACCCTAATATCTATATTATATAGACATGAGTAATAGAAGAGGTCTCCTTGAACATTTTACACAATTTCTAATAGTATTCTACTTCTAAATCTCCGATCGATTTCTTTCTTGTTGGTCAATTCAAACGCGAAAAGACTGCAAAGTTTTAGACCTAAGCTTTACGCCAGTTCCATAATGAGTTGACTAGAATAATGCATCATCTATTTTGATATATAAAGTTTACACTTTTGCTTTTATTTATTTTCACCTTTAGTGGAGTGATGATGTCTATGATATTCTATAAAAAAAGAAAAAGGAATGTGCTCCCGAAATAAGATTTATTTATTTTCACATTTAGTGGAGTGCTGCCTAGATATTCTATAAAAAAAAAAAAAGAAAACTTGAAGGAATGTGCTCCCGAAATAAGTATAAACCAATTGTTGTAAGTATAAACCAATGGAAATTGGAATTATATTACCCAATAACTTACGAATGTTTCTATACTACCTACTAATTTTTGGTTGTCATGTAGAGTCAACTTATAAAATCAAAAAATGAATATAATTTGCATTATTTCTCCATTCCTTAAAAAAATTCACACCTCTTAGGCCCTGTTCTTTTAGAATGCGGTGTGCTGAACTGAACTGACCCGAACCGAAATAAACTGAATTGAATGGACCTGAACTGAACTTGATTAATTAAATTAAATTAAATTATTATTATTATTTTTATAATTATTAAGATTATTAATATCTATTATTATAATAATAGAATAAAATAATAATAATAATAATTGTAATAATAATAATAAATAATAATAATTGTAATATAATAATATAATACAACAACAACAATAATTTCGTCAGGTGACTGACCGGTTGACGCATATGAATCAGACCGTACACCGAGACGGGATTCCGGATGAAGATAACGGAGCTGATAAGTGGTTACGAGATGTGATGAGAATGCACCCGCCCCGTTTTGTAGGTTCTTCGGACTCGTTAGGCTGGGAGAATTGGCTCTTCCAAATGGGATGTAACATTTGATGTTGTAGCTTGCCCCGATGAGAGAAGAGTGCCTATTGCTCAATACCTACTCGATAGGGAAGCTGCAGAGTGGTGGGAGGCCGTAGCGCCTAGTGATCGTACCGCTACTTGGACTGAATTCAAAACTGCCATGGAGGTCGAGTATTGTCCGCCGCCTGTTAAAGAGCGTAGGATTGTCGAGTTTTTCTCGGCTACGCCCCGAGACGTGTCGATATCCCAGGCGATAGTCGATTATAATCGGCAATTGTGTTATGTTCGGATCGGTGAAAAGTGAGGCGAGATAAGGTTCGTTATTTCGATATGCGTATGAAACCTCGATTCGGCGGTGTATAGCTCCTTTTATGTGTACAACCTTGAAGGACTATCGGGATCGAGCCTTGGCGTTTGAGATGGCTATAATGTCTACCGAGTCCGTATCGGTAGCGAAAAAGGTAAGATTTCCGATGACGACGGAAGTAAGGGAATTGGGATTCCCACACCTCAACCTCGTATCACCCGAGTATGGGACCTTCTCGGTCGGTTAGAGAACCCAAAAGACCCAAGTCGGTGTCTTTGAGTTAAGTAATGCTCCTAGGTGTTTCAACCGTAACGTTCTAGGCCATGAACGCGCGCATTGTAAGAAACCTCCGGTGACTTGTTATAATTGTGGACACGAGGGCATCGAGTTCAATCTTGCGAGATTATTGCCGAGATGATAAGGGACCGGAATTCTATTCCTACTTAGGAGGGCCCAGTGATGTCTAGTGATGGTGTTTTGGTACTCGCTACACGGATTGTTTCGCGTGTAGAGATGTTTTTGTGACGCTTTTACATTTGGAACTTGTTGAATGATATTTTGTTTTGTGTAAGTTCCGTTTAGTTGTTGAACCTACGGAGGCGTGTCGGTGGACCACGAGGTCATGAGCATGGTATTTTATTATGTGTCGTTATAATTTGTTTCGTATCACCGTGATAACCTTAGTTTAAGTTTCGGGACGAAACTTATTTTTGTATGATAGAATGTAATATCCGGTATTCTCATTTTCTGTTATCTTGAATTGTTTGTGTTTTGATGTCGGACATTTTCTTGTTGATGAGAATCGGAATGATTTCTATCGTAATACTCTATTTGTTTCTATCGCATAGCCGTTTTAGTCGGGTGAGACTTGTTGTCGCGTACATCTCCTTGATTAAATGTGTGCATATGATGTGGTATGTGATGCGTCGTTAATTGATCGTTATTGTTTTGACTCATTGCGGTGGCGTTGTTATGGTCGTCGTGTGGCGTGTTGTCACGCTGTATATTCTTCGCGTTGCTTGTAACGTTTCGCCAATGGACGAAAGTTACGCGTTTCTTGTGTATCTTGTTGAGTTTTCTGTCGGGATATTGCTTCTCCCTACTTGTTTTAAGTTTCGGACGAAACTTCTTTTAAGGAGGGTAGAATGTAATATCCGCAATTTGATTTCCTAATTTTCATTTTTCGGAGGTCCATTTCGACGACTCGCTTTTGACCGCTTTCGTCATTTTGAGAATATTTAATTCTACACTTTTGTCATCCGAGTTCGTTGCTATCGCTTTTGTTGAGTTTCGTGTTCTTAAATGACTTTTCCGCACATGAGTTCGATTCTCGCGAATCTCGTCAAATCGTTGTTTCGAGTTTCTAAGTCCATTTAATGTTATTATTCATGTTGCAAGCTTCGGTTTGGTTATTCGATCACGTATCGTGATTTTGGGGCGTTTTGGGCCATTTTCGTAATTTCCCAAAGTTTGGGGTAATTACTTTCCGTTGTCGATTTCGAGCCTTCGGGTAGTCGGAATCGTGTGTTCTATTAGTGCTCGGATTCGTCTTTTCGAGTACTTCGTAACCGTATCTTGATTCGTACTCGAGTTCGGGTTTCGGGGTCGTTCGGGCCGTCGGAGTTGGTCCCGGCCGAGTCATGGCGGGCATGCTCGGGCCAAAGCACCGCCGAGTAACGTGCGGTAGTGATCGGCGATTCACGTAAGGCCTAAGCGACGTACGTAAGGCCCTGGCCGCAACGCACGTAACGTTCCGGCATTTTCCAGGTGAGTTCGGCCACGGCTCTACGTCGTAAGCCATGGCCGATTACGCACGTAACCCGGCAATGATCGGCTATTTAAGGCACAGTAGCGTATTTTTCACCCAGTTCTTCATTCTTTTACTTCCGACGCTGGTGTGGGTGAGAATATCCTGGAGAGATGTGGTTGGGCAATGAATCCATGAAGTTTTGAGGCTCATATCATCAATCAAACGTCCTATAACATCATTTGATCGAGAGAATCAGGTAAGATTTTCTAGAAATCTAATTTTGGGGATTTTGGGTATTTTGTTCGATTTCGTCCGTTTAATCCGATTTAACTTAGGATTGTGATGGATTGATGATTATTTAGATGTATTGTATCATTTCCCTTGTTATTCCATGGTTGGATCGTATCGATTCGTTGTTTTGGTCGAGTTCTTGATCGACGCCTTGAAGGTGTCCGATAAAATGTCATAGAGGGGTTTTCGGCCGTTCTACGATTATTCTTCCTCGTATGATCGATAATTTATTGATTATATGTTGTTAGGGTCGAACTCTTGTGAAGAACTCGAGTCGGAACCCTTCCGTTCGTTGTCTTCTTGGTCCGAGCTTCCTGGTCGAACCGTGTTCTTGGAGCGTTTGGTAGCGGTTATTAAGGCAAGTATCTTATTATACGACTTGTATCTTGTGACTAGTAATTACGTATGATATGTATGACGATTTTGCTTGCCTCCGCAAATATGTTCCGTTGGAGTTGGTTGTGTTTTCCGAAATTTGAAGGCTTTGTGATAATAATGATATATTGGTATACGTGTTAGGCGTTGTGCCATTTGTGCAGGATTGCGATGTACATATGAGATGGTTGTACACATGGTTGTTCAATGTATTGTGTACCGAATGTGTGTTATGTTGGTTAAGAGTCGTTGTGATGATCATGATGTTTGTGTTGTTTTGGTTTACATACTTGATTGTACATTTCGGTGTAATGTGGAATGGCTTGACATTTAATGATTATGAATTGTGTCGTGTCGATGTGTGTGTGTGTTCCAGGTAGGGTCTGACGAGGCCTCTGGAGTTCGGTACATGATGTGTACGAACAAAGTGTGTGATCCAGGTAGGGTCTGACGAGGCCTCTGGAGTCCGGTACATGACGTGTACGGACAAGGTGTGTGATCCAGGTAGGGTCTGACGAGGCCTCTGGAGTTCGGTACATGATGTGTACGAACGATGTTGTGGCCGGGTAGGGTCCGTTGAGGCCTCCGGAGTTCGGTACATGATGTGTACGAACAGTGTGTGTGGCCGGGTAGGGTCCGTTGAGGCCTCCGGAGTTCGGTACATGATGTGTACGAACAGTGTATGTGGTCCGGGTAGGGTCCGTTGAGGCCTCCGGAGTTCGGTACATGATGTGTACGAACAGTGTGTGTGGTCCGGGTAAGGTCCGTCGAGGCCTCCGGAGTTCGGTACATGATGTGTACGAACAATGATCGTGTAGCAGTAATTGTTCGGGTAACATTTTAAATATGGATATCGGACTCGTAATGATATATTATTTAGTATGCTTTGAAACGAGAATCGGGCTAAGGCCCTAATGTTTACGAAAAGGTTTTGTAAATTGGGACTCGAGGTCCAAAAGAATTTCTGCTTTAAAAATCCCCGAGATGATGTGTTCCTTTTCAAATATCTCTTACTTGAGTTCGAAATTCTAAAACTTCTCGGGAACATTTTGATAATTTGATTTGCGTGTTAAATTCGTAGTTGCTATTTGCTTGTTACATTTCGTATGGTTTGATACTTGCACTAGTAAAACAGTGGAGTTTTACTAACCCCCGAGTATTCGGGGGGTGGATGTTTGTTCTGCGTCCAGGTACATGCAGGTTCAGGGGAGCAGTCACAGGATTGGCACAAGGGGATGACGAGCTGCGATACTAATCAAGAGTTGAGAGTTGATAGAGTTTAGTTGTATTGTTAGAGTTGATTCAGTCTTCCGCTGTATTGTATTTCGACCCCTGTGTGGGTAATGTTGTTAGTCAGTCCTGTTGATAGAGTTGTGTGACCTCATCGGTCTGTGTGTTTATGTGTAAGTGACCTTAACGGTCTGTATTATTATATTGTTTGACCCTGGCCGGGCAAGCATTTGGTTGTTTATGGATGATTAGCCTGGTAGATCCTTGCGGAAAGGGTTTACGGCGTGTAATATTCTTATACGGTTTTGGGGGTGTTACATAGATTCCTTCCGATCGGACTGTATTAGCGTGCGTTATCTTATATCCGTAGCGTGCGCTAATCCTGCACGACAGCGTGCGCTACTCATGATTATTAGCGTGCGCTAATAATGTTACACTTAGCCATTTCCAACTGTTACCGCCTGTCTCGACATACCGAAAACACATATACACTTACTGAATACATAAACTGAATCCAATCATATTCTTATACGATATACTCTATATCAGAAGTACGATAACCTGATACACGATATCATCAAATGTAACTGTCGACCAGATACGACAATTATACCGATACTGACATCTCAGTCCTTTATTTATTTTATTCCTACTGTACAGATTCCACGCTGTACAATATAACTCGAATAAAATAATATCAAATAACAATAGTAGAAATTCCGGATATTACACAAGCATCCCTCCGGATCACAATATACGAGCCGAAACACGATGACTCGGTCAAAAACACTTCTGGACTCGTCGAGATCGTCGTGACTCGATCCGAGCTCGTCTGGGCCGGACATGTCCGACAGTGACTCGGCCGACTCGGCGGCTATCGAACACGGTCGGCGGCTTCTCTGGCTCTGCTCATGTCTGGCCGAACTTGGGATCGTGGTCGATAGGACTCGGTGGCCTTTGCTTAGTGGTGCACGGTTTGTCGGATAGGCTCGGTAGTCGGCGTGCTACTGGTCGATCTGTCGGTAACTCTCGATGATTCGCGGATGACACATGCCTCGGCAGGAGGCGGCAAGTCATAGCCGTGTGCGGACATGGGCACAAAGCTTTCAACTACTGTCGGTAGTGCTCGGTCGGGTCTCGATGGTGTCGCATGTGGCTCATTTCATTGTCGGACGTCGCGGTGATGGCACGATGCATTCGCAACGTGTAGTGACAAGGCACGTGTCCGACGGTGCTCGGCCATTGATGGGGCGTGGCTCGATCGTGGCCCTATCGGTGTCCAAAGAATGACTTGGCCACGTCCGATCAAGCGGAAATAAAGACTCCAAGTGTCCCTCTACCTAGATCCACACGATAATTCACGGATCGCCTTGAGTTGAAAGCTTAAAACAAACAAGCAAGACAAAACCTCGTCTTGGCTTCTATCTCTCAAGTTATACATTTAAGGGATTTAATTTATCTTGACAATTCACAATTATCTCAAAATTAATTTATGATTTATTCAAAAATATTCTTAAAAAATTATCCACAAGAATTATCTCTCATAAACTTACAAGTGTCCGGCCATCTCATATTTTTTCAAGACCATTCATCTTCTTGAAAATGAACATGTACACTAATATATATAATGTAATATGTATAGATACACATATACATATATATATTTTTTATATGATATTATGAGATGATGGTGAAGATTCTTTGGTATTTAGTCCTCCCTCTTGCACATTACACATATATATATATAAATAAATATATTTATATATATAATTTATCAATAGTAATAAGAGTGTATCTTGGTCGTCCGCCTCTTCCCTCTTTCAGTTTCACCTACTTCCTTTCACCTGTATTACCATAAGAGTGTTTAGACGTCGTGCGGTTCCTCTCTGCTTTACCATCTTCTTTCCTAGGTTTTCTCCCGTTTCTCTTCTTCTTCTTCCACGTATCTGCCGCCTCCTTCTCTATTCCCGTTCTTTATCTTTAGTCTTTCACTTCGACCTTTCTATTTTCCTCTTCTCGCGACCGAAACTAGGGTTTTTGTTCTTGGCAATATCTACGCGCTCGCGATTTTTTCTCGGCTAGATTATCGTCAGGTAAAGGTTAGTCTCTGTCTCTGTTTCTCTCTCTTTCACTTGTTCTTCTTTTGATTCTTGCCTGTTTTTGTGTTTCTTCAATTTATTTTTCGTTTGTATCAGCAATTTATGTGCTTTTCATTTCAGGTTTTTACTTTCTTTTGAGCTCACAAAGTCATTTGGTTCTTTATTTGTAGATTATTTACAGGCGAGGCTAAAGGGACAACTTTGGCGGAGAGCTTTCTTACATTTCTTGATGTGCTTTTTCGTTGGTGTCTTTCTTGGGCTGACTTCATTTTTCCCTACGAATATGTCCGCAAATGTGATGCCTAATCACCGAATATTTGACTCTGAACCTCTGATAATTTAGGGGTTTTCTAGATTTGGTTTCATTTCTTTATTTATGTTTATCCCTGAGTTGATTTTTTTTTTTTGGAGGAGATGGTACTTATTCACCCTTCTTTATTTTTGTTTGCATCTTTTCTGTGGGTTTATGTGTTTATTTTTTTTTCTCCTGCTGGTTGTTTCTCTCGCCGTGTTTTTTCTATACAGGAATGGTCTTCTGGCATTCCACCGTTATCTACTAAAGCTTATACTGATTAGAGATAGAGTGTTGATGTTCTGGTTATGATGTCTTCTATAGCTGTTTATACTGATTATGTATACTGACTATTAGTGTTTTTGTTTCTCAGATTTGTGTGGAACACTGCAATGAATCATTAAAGCAGAGTGACACACAATCTGGTTCACCAGAGGGCCCGTTAGACAGGTCGCCACATGGTAATTCCGGTGGCAATGAACACGAGGAAGATGATGAAAAGTACGAGGGCCACCATTGAAAGCGTGACATTCGATTACTATCCGGGAGAGACGATATAGATCTGAGAAAGCAATTGCTACTGTATGTATTTCTCCTTTCACCTTTTTCTTCTTTCGCTTCATTTTCTTGCTTCGAGTGTTAATTTTCAGGTAACTTTTTCTTCCCTTTATTATGTTTCGTGATTTCGATGAATGGTATAATCTAATTTTTTTTTTTTCTGAAGAAACTACACCGCTACACGGACTCGAGGTTCTTGGCATCCATCTCAAAGGCGTCAACCGTTCGCATCGTCTCCCGATTTTGCTAGGATGTCTCCATTGGGTAAGTTTTTTTTTCTTAACATTCAGATTTTGTTTGTGTTTTCCTCAGACTTTTGAGATTAGGGTTTTAATTTTCCCTATTTTTTCGCATTCCCTCCGATGTCATAGCTTTTTGGCCTGATCTCATATATGTTGGTGGAGTTTGTGATTTCTTTTTGGGAAGACAATTTCTGATTTCATTTTATTTCTTGTATTTTCGATTCATTTTGGAAAGACATTTTCTGTTGGGATGCCCGTATTTTTTTTTTGGAAAACAAAAAATTAGGGATTCTCGGTTTTTTTATTTTATATATTTGTGATTGCTGGTCTTTGATTGCATGTTTGGCAGCATTACGTTTGGGTTGATCTGGCCTTGGTTTATACCTCGGGTGTCGACTCTCTATTGTGAAGTTTTAGGTTCCATGTAATTTTAGTCGCGTAAATTTACAACGGTGGCATATCTTGTAAATGTTAATCCAGTTGAAACAGTTCTAAAATAATACGATGTTCGGTGTGGTGTTGGTGCTTAGTTTGAGTTTTTATTATTGTTCCGCTCTGCTGATTTTTTTGGTAGGTGCTTGGTCATTTATGTTTTTGTTTTTGCCTGCTTTATTGATATTTCGATGTTTTTTCGCTTCGTCCCAGTTACACGAGCGTCCCTTATTGTTTGCTGCACTTATTTTCTGTATTATGAGGGTATGCTTGCTTTATTTAAATAATATATATAGTTGAATGATTTCTTCTACACTCCCTATTTGAGTCCTTATTTGCTGTTGTCGTGTTTGTGCTTTTTTGAATTAGCTGCGATTTCATTCTGAACTGCCTTCGGTGTCATGTACTCTTGAGGCAGGTAATTTTTTCCTACATATGCTGTTTTTAGGGTTGGCTTTTTTTTGGTTTAGTTTGGTTCTAATATTTTTCCTCCGTGTGCAGGTGTTTTTTTGCCTTCGCTAAATTAGACATTTTTTTTCCGGGCTCTAGGAATCTGCTGCCTTTATTATGTTTCGTGATTACGATGAATGGTTTACTCTAAATTTTTTTCTGAAGAAACTACACCACTAAAAAAGCAGCGAATTACACGGCCTCGAGCTTCTCGGCATCCATCTGAAAGGCGTCAATCGTTCGCATCGTCTCCCAATTTTGCTAGGCTGTCTCTATTGGGTAGGTATTTTTTCTTAACATTCAGATTTTGTTTGTGCTTTCCTCTGACTTTTGAGATTAGGGTTTTATTTTTTCCCATTTTTCTCGCATTCCTGTGTTGGTCCTTTTTATCTTTCTACATAAGGAGGCGCCCGATTTGGTCTTCTGATTTGAATTCGTCAATTTCATAGGATGTCTATCTAGATTTAAAATGTGCACATTGACATGATGTCTAAATTTAGATTTCAAATTTTCTTTATGGATGTTACCCTGATGTCTTGGGCCCTGGCCCTTCAGACATGTGTTGTGCCGTATATGTGCTGGTGTGTGTATGTGTTTGTATGTATGTTACTGACGAGGCTATTGTTATGAGGAACATGTCCCTAACTCTTATTTTTTAGTTTCTGCCATGGTTTGCACGCCGTATATGTGTTGGTGTGTGTATGTGTTTGTATGTGTGCTGCTGTATGCGTTGATTATGTCTGCGCTGATGGTAACCTTCTTGACGACATTTATTAATGTAATTGTTCATTTTTCTCTTGTATCGTTTATTAGGAAACTGTCACTATTGAAATTTTGTTATATATTTTTCGTGTTTTCCTCCGACTTTTGAGATTAGGGTTTTAATTTTCCCTATTTTTTCGCATTCCTGTGTTGGCTCAGCCTCAGATGTCATAGCTTTTTGGCCTGATCTCATATATGTTGGTGGAGTTTGTGATTTCTTTTTATTTCTTGTATTTTCGATTCATTTTGGAAAGACATTTTCTCTTGGGATGCCCGTATTTTTTTTTTTTTGGAAAACAAAAAATTAGGGATTCTTGGTTTTTTTATTTTCTATATTTGTAATTGTGATTGCTGGTCTTTGATTGCATGTTTGGCAGCATTACGTTTGGGTTGATCTGGCCTTGGTTTATACCTCGGGTGTCGACTCTCTATTGTGAAGTTTTAGGTTCCATGTAATTTTAGTCGCGTAAATTTACAACGGTGGCATATCTTGTAAATGTTAATCCAGTTGAAACAGTTCTAAAATAATACGATGTTCAGTGTGGTGTTGGTGCTTGGTTTGAGTTTTTATTATTGTTCCGCTCTGCTGATTTTTTTGGTAGGTGCTTGGTCATTTATGTTTTTGTTTTTGCCTGCTTTATTGATATTTCGATGTTTTTTCGCTTCGTCCCAGTTACACGAGCGTCCCTTATTGTTTGCTGCACTTATTTTCTGTATTATGAGGGTATGCTTGCTTTATTTAAATAATATATATAGTTGAATGATTTCTTCTACACTCCCTATTTGAGTCCTTATTTGCTGTTGTCGTGTTTGTGCTTTTTTGAATTAGCTGCGATTTCATTCTGAACTGCCTTCGGTGTCATGTACTCTTGAGGGAGGTAAGTTTTTCCTACATATGCTGTTTTTAGGGTTGGCTTTTTTTTTGGTTTAGTTTGGTTCTATTATTTTTCCTCCGTGTGTAGGTGTTTTTTTGCCTTCGCTAAATTAGACATTTTTTTTCCGGGCTCTAGGAATCTGCTGCGATCTGCTTTCCAAATAGGTACTCTTTATCTATATATGTTATTTTTTGCTTTCTTACGGGATGGGCTCTTTGAGGCTACCTTACTGTCTTCCCTTTATTATGTTTCGTGATTACGATGAATTGTTTACTCTAAATTTTTTTCTGAAGAAACTGCACCACTAAAAAAGCAGCGAATTACACGGCCTCGAGCTTCTCGGCATCCATCCGAAAGGCGTCAATCGTTCGCATCGTCTCCCAATTTTGCTAGGCTGTCTCTATTTGGTAGGTATTTTTTCTTAACATTCAGATTTTGTTTGTGCTTTCCTCTGACTTTTGAGATTAGGGTTTTATTTTTTCCCATTTTTCTCGCATTCCTGTGTTGGTCCTTTTTATCTTTCTATATAAGGAGGCGCCCGATTTGGTCTTCTGATTTGAATTCGTCAATTTCATAGGATGTCTATCTAGATTTAAAATGTGCACATTGACATGATGTCTAAATTTAGATTTCAAATTTTCTTTATGGATGTTACCCTGATGTCCTGGGCCCTGGCCCTTCAGACATGTGTTGTGCCGTATATGTGCTGGTGTGTGTATGTGTTCGTATGTATGCTACTGACGAGGCTATTGTTATGATGAACATGTCCCTAACTCTTATTTTTTAGTTTTTGCCATGGTTTGCACGCCGTATATGTGTTGGTGTGTGTATGTGTTTGTATGTGTGCTGCTATATGCGTTGATTATGCCTGCTCTGATGGTAACCTTCTTGACGACATTTATTAATGTAATTGTTCATTTTTCTCTTGTATCGTTTATTAGGAAGCTGTCACTATTGAAATTTTGTTATATATTTTTCAAATGATGATGAGTTCCATCCACAATCAGTCAAGATTCCACCAATTGTGGACACCAACTTGCTCTTGGGCCTCTATCTGAGGTTTCATTATGTATTGTTGGTTTTTCTCTTGCATCCTATATTAGGAAGCTGTCACTATTAAAATTTTATTATATGTTTCCAATCTATTAGATTACAGACAACTGTAATCATTGTATGTTGATTGGTTGGTTTCATAGAATTTACGCCTGTGATCTTCGTCTTTGTATAGATGATTTACGTAATTTGAAATAAAAGTATATATCCGGAGATTTTCCAAACATGTCTTTTTCGAATATTGGAAGAAAAATTCCAATAGTTGTATTTGTTTTTGTCATCTCTATCAATCTTAGGATTGTATTTTTCTAGAATAAATACTTCAAAAAAACTATTTGAATAGGACGATGGTGTGTTACAAAATATTCTGCCCATCTGTTAATAGTCACCTCTTCAATTTTATCATCATTTTCATTCCCTTTTCTTCAAGAGAGAGAAAGAGAGGGATAGAGAGACGATAGTGTCGGTTCAAATGTTGAAGAAAAAATCTTTGATATGATTTCACACTCTATATATCAAATTGTTTATCTCAACGAGTAGGACACAAATCTATGTTCAGTTTTACAAATCGATGCCGAAATCGTCGGAACCGGATAAAAACACTGTTTGTCTTCAGGTTGTCCATGCTGGTTTATCTCTATCAGAATTTTACAAACTTTACATTGTTGCGAGTCTATTGTTACAAGGAACGTGTTTCTGACTTGTATTTCGAGTTTCGGTGAGGTTTTGTGCGTCGTATATGTGCTGATTTGTGTGTGGTGCTAAGTGTGCATGTGTGTATGTGTATGTATGTGTTTATATGTGTGTTGTGTGTGTGTTTGTGTGTACTGGTTTTTTAAGAACAGCCTGTGTGTGGTTGTGTATTTGTCGTACCATTTGTGTATGTGTGGTGCTGCGTGTATGTATGTGTTTTGTGTGTGGTGTTGTGTGTGTTTGTGTGTGTTGCGTGTGTGGGTGTGCGGATGGTGTGTTGTATATATATATGTACTGACTACTGTAAAGTGTAATATGATATCGATTTTAAAAGTCTTGAACATATTGTCTCAACTGAACTAACAACAATACTATTTCGATTGGTTGATGTGTTTCTTGCAATAAGGTCACTTTTTAATTCTCTCTCCTTCACTGCTTCTAAAAGCCTGGCCATGTTTTAATATTAATATTTTTGCTATGTGTTTTGGTGTTTCTTGGCCTTGATAAATCAGATATTTTTTTCAGGTTCTGCAAATCTTCTATTATTTGCTATTCAAATAGGTACTCTTTACCTGTATTTGTTATTTTTTGTGTTATGTATTTTGAGATCTTAACTTGCGACGTTTTTGTTTGCCCATATTTTATCATTTTTATCTATTGTTATTCATATTGATCTTTTTCAGGTCTTGCTCGAGTATTTCTTTGATTCAGATTCCATGTCATGACATGGCCTTCTCATAACAATGTCTGAGGGTCGTAATATCCAGAGTGATAATGTGTTAGGTGTGTCTCTCCAGATGAGGTATTGTTCCTGGAACACGAATCAGCTCGCCCCAAATTTCTACAGCGTGACTGTATATAGATTTTAAACTCTCACGTACGACCTAAAACAGGGATAAAGTTATATTCATAAAATGAACTGTAAAAATCTCTTAATTGGTAGTAGATTAGTTATAAGATGCCGCATAAACTATGTTGTGCTATTGCAATTAGGACTAATTACTCCGTCCTGATATTGTTGAAATTAGACGGATCTTGGCACTGAAATATATGAATACAGATAACTACAATGGATGATTATATCATTGGCTTTCTATATAATCCGTCTTCATGTATTTCTCCTTCTATTGCCTGCCATATCTTTCCATTGGTAATATCAAGTGCTTCAAGTGTACTGGAGTGTTCACTGATTAGCATAAAGTTGCTGCCTTAGTTTGCCGCATGTTTGATGGTTAGAATAACACCACATATCTTAGCCAACAAAACCAATAATGAGCACCTCGTGTACTGCACGGATGACAACTTTTTTTTCCTTTTGGCACATGAGGATGGCAGTCCCCTCCCCTCGATTTCAATTCATCGGTGGCAGCTAAAGAACTTGAAATTCATAATATTGTAACAAAGTTTCGTGCATCTGACTGTACCCTAATTATTTATTCCACAATGTTGCTTATGAACTTCCAGATCTTCTCAAATGCATTCATTTTAGTGAATTTGGGATTAAATCTGGTAACAGTTTGGATGTGGTGGACATGCATATATTTACCTATGTTATGGTCTCCATATTATGCTCAATATTGTGGCAGACAAGGAAGGTGTTAGAGCAGCAGTCTTAGTTCGTTCCTGTGCTCCAGTTAGTGGTAATTCTTTTAGTTTAACTTCTTTAAAAATATATATAAATGGAACCCCCTTCATTTTATCTTATAATTTCCCCCATTTCACGAATATGCAATTTAGGAAATTAATAAATAAATATTAGATTCTCATTTAGTTATATTTACATGCCAAAAAAAGGGCGTAAGGATATCACAACTCCATAGTCATAGGTTACAGAATAGCTGACAGTATATAATTCTCAAAATATAGTGTAACAAATTTTATACCTAGGAGAAAGACATTAAAGGCCAGTAGAAAGCCATAAGGCCCTAGGATCAGTATGGCCATTGATTATTAAGATGAATGCTGGTGGTAATTCGGATAGGGTATATGGTTTACATTTTCCCTACAACAATTCAGCGTATTATACTAGATTTTGTATATAATTTTGAAGACTAGCCCCCTCAGCCCCTCACATATTTGCTCCTAGACCAGTATATCTCCTCTCTTTGATCTGCACCGTATCTTCTTCAATATAATTTACTTTTCTTCCTGTTTGCACAAACAGGGTTGGAGACCGTACAGCAACTGCGTGGTTTGAAAACTGAGAAACTTGTTCTTCTTACTGGGCCTGGGAAGGTTGATTTACTTTTAAAAATGTAACTCCATGTGTGCTTATATATTTAAAAGATGTTTCAACTGGCTAATTTTATGTGTCCTTTAATTTCTTTACATACTTGGGTTATATGTGAATAATATTTTTATGTTTGTTCGGGAAGGCTGCCAACATATTAATACTTCTAATATGCTTATAGAAATAATTATAGACGTATTGTATTCAAGTGATTATAAGACAAGTACATTACTCTAGAAATGAAACAAAGGTGTCAATAACCTATGCATATATTACTGTAACTTGGTTTTAAAGAGGTCTTTATATTATTTACAAAATCCATATCTTAAGTTGGTTCATCAGGTTGCGTCAGTGTCCATGTCATATCTCCCTCTCTTTCTCTTGAACATACGCAGAGGTACACTATGTATTGTATACATTGTCTCTGTAGTTTACTTGGAAATAGTAATTGTCCTGGTCATTATCATTCTTTTCTAGAAGTTATAATTCAGGTAATACTTGTCGCACTTGCCTATCATTATGTATAACCAGTCAAATTAACAACTGAATATGTTATTTAAAATTAATAACTGCTACTTGGATCTTTATTCAAGATTTTGTTGTTCCCTAGATTGGTCAGGTGCTGGCGATTTCTACAGATTGGTCCAACCAACCTCTATTTGAGCCTGGTAATGGTCCCCTTCTTTTGCAGTGAATTATTTTAAAATGAAATGTACGCTTTTGTGATCCTTGCCTAGGAAAATGAGAATTCCTCATCTAATAGCCTTTTTGGTTTTCTGGTAATTTACTTAGGTGGTCTGGAAGTACTAGATGGACCAGAACCGGAAAAGATTCCGATCGGACCTCGAGTTGGCATCGATTATGCATTACCGGAGCATGTCAACGCATTGTGGAGATTTGCGATTGCTGGTACGATACGTAGTGTTTGCAAGTGTGTGCAGAAATTGTGTGTTTAGTGCTGAGAGTCTGTATATGTGTTTATGTTTATGTGTTCAAGTGTTTGTCTGTGTGTGTTTATACAAGAGGTTTTACTTATGACTGCCATTGAGGTCTCGAATTTTTATAGATGAATATGTTACTTTAAAAATTCCCAAAGACCCACCTCGGGTTTTCGTTTTACAAGGTTTCCAATCATGACACTAGACATGCTTGTATTGAGATTCTGCTTCATACATTATCTTGATAAGGTTGCTTGGTTTTGCAACTATTATGTTTATGCAGTTTCAATGGATTGAACTTCTCTCTCTTTTTCTTTCTCATTTGTGATTCTAATTATGCTCCTTACGACATTTTATTTTTCTCCTGAAAAATCTGTTTTCCAATGTTCTTTTGTTTGCAAATTTCTTGAGATTGATATAAGGTGATATAGAGGTCATATTCGTTTCTGCCTTTGTTAATTAGATGTTTGGCTTTGAAACCCAAAAATCCTTCTCTTGTGAGAAAGAGTTTCTTTGCGTAACTTCTTTGTTCTTTTGTAAGTCTTTGCGGTTTGGCCAGGATTTTACCTCGTGCTATTTTGGCCTCGACAGATTTTCATTTTTTCAGGTTTCTCAGTTGACAATGTGCGCTTATCTGATCTCTCTCTCTATAAGTAATTTTGATGTTTTTTTGGACCTAATATTTTTGAAAATTATCTTTACCTAATGTTCTTGTGTTCCATTTGCGATTTTCTTTGTTAAAATGTCACAAGATTGGTTTTGTGTTGCACAATTGAAATTTGCAGGTGTCGCGCTTCAGAGTAGCTTCGCTCGAAAAAAAATTCAGATTTCTACCAGCCATGTTCATACGAGCTCACAAGTTAATATCTGCCTCCTGTTCCCAAGGTTTTAGTTACGTTGTGCTTCGAAATATTTTTTGAAGACAACAGGTAGGAATGTCATGCGCAAATCTGATTCTGAAGAGGACATCTGCTTAACTAAAACTCCAAGAGGTACATTATATTTTGCCAATAGATTACCCTTCTATCAACAACAGCCTCGAGTCAAATTTTATCTGAGAAATAGATTCTTGGTCTATATATAAAGAGATGTTGTAGCTTCATTTACTATTTGATTCAGTTATTAACTAGCTATTATGAACAAAGAAAAATAGTCTGAAAAGAATCGTTCCCAAAGTTCAGGTGCAAGGTACAGCCAATGTCTCTGACGGCCGACTGAAAACCAGGTCACATGCATGGTATTTCTCATATTCTTCTCACCATTAAATCTGAATACAAATTTGTTGCCATCATTTTTTAGCCAACATAATATGAACATTATTTACTCTGAAAATCCTAATCGGCAACATCTGGCCAGAACATAAGCCCTGGAGAGAACCTTTTGCTAGCTGCGAGGAGAACGAGTCCGGAAAAATGGGGCTGACTAGGGTTGTTAGCAAATCGAATTTTTTTGAGATTCGTGATTCGAATTCGTTTAGATCAACTGGATCAATAACAACTAACTGGATTAGTAAACTCACATAATTTTGCCACTCATGTACATGTGATCTTCGGAGAGTTATTCTTTATCTTTATTCTTTCGCACCGACCTTTCTGTTTTCCTCTTCTCGCGCTCGAAACTAGGATTTTAGTTTTCGACATTTTCTACGCGCTCGTGAGTTTGGGTTGTCTGGAATATCCTCGGGTAACTCTTCCACTCGTTCTTCCTTTTCTGCGATTTCATTGCTGCATAGGGTTTTTTTTCGCTGCGCTTTGCCTGTTTCCCAGCTTTTTTGATTCTTGGTATAAACCTAATGCGACTCTATTCATATTTAACTTTGCTTTTATATAAATAAGAATCACGAGTCTTTTAATTTTATAGAAACAACTCTAGCACGTGAGGAGGTTGCTTCAAACTGGTGATCCATGGGAAACCAGGTCAGTTCTTTCTCGTGAACATATGACCGAGTGAGTCTTTCAATTTTGGGTTCGTTCTTGATGCTTATTGTGTTTGATTATGTCAGAATATGAAATTAAATGGGCTCTTATGGTGTTTTTGGTGCCTATGTTTTTAGGTTAGATGTTTTTGTTGCTTGATCGTTTGGCATATTTCTTTAATTCTTTTGTCAATTGTTTGATCATAGGCTAAAGTTCTGCTATTTTACATGCCTCTGCTCTGCTATATTTCATTTCAGTTTTACCCTCATTTAAAACCTCATCATTTTGATGATAATGTGTTAGGTGTGTCTTTCCTGATGAGGTATTGTCTCTCATGTGCGACCAAAAACAGGGATAAAGTTTTATTCGTAAAAGGAACTGTCAAAATTGCTTAATTGGTAGTATATTCAACAACTATTAGTTAATAAGATGCCGGATAATCTATGCTGTGCTATTGCAATTAAGATTATATTACTCCATCCTGATATTGTTGAAATTAGACGGATCTTGACACTGAAATATATCAATACAGATAACTACAATGGATGATACAACTTGACAATGCAGATCCATTCCAGGAGCAAAGTACTGATTTACCTGAATGCATAAAGGTATTCAATTATGCTAGCAATCTGTTTTTTTACCTTTGGTTATCCATGACTGATAGCTTTTGTGGAGATTTCTATTGTTTTATCTTTGATAGCTATTTAACTTTAGCTAAGGACGTTGACATTGTTTGTTCTGTTTCGCAGAGCTTGGAATGGTTGATGAAGTACTACACAACCCTAATTGTTGTGCAATTAGGGTTGTGTAGTACTTCAGGTATTTCGGTTATTCCTTCATGGAACTAAAGTTCAACATCTTAAAATTATAATCATGCTCAAATCCAGAATAAAAACTCCTTAAACGGATCATGCGATTCAAAATTGGAGAAAGACGGCGAAAATCGGTGAATATGAACACATCTTTGTAAATCTCTTTGAAACCCTTTCGATTCTTGTTATATTCAACATGCTAGTTTTCTATCTCATTCTAGAACTCAAGAACTTCAAGAAGTTTCAGAATCTTACCTTAACAACACGTTAAAATCGACCGTGCGAGCTCGCCAAGAAACCGGCCCGCAACAAGCTTCTTCTTCCTTGTTGTTTGATGTGTTTTTCCTTCTTGTTTACAGTTGAAGTTTGCTTATTTTTCTCTCAAAATTCTCTCTCTAGACTCAGCCTTAATAATATAAGAATGTAGTTTAACATATCTGATATCACTCCACTAATATATCAAGATACGGTTGGAATGATACGATGAGATCATACGTGTTTTCTTATTCCTCCTTTTCTCTTCTTTCTTTCTTGCACGTCTCTCTTCTCTTAGTTTTCAGACTCAATAATGCAAGGAATAAGACCAAAACTCTGATAAAATATCCCCACCAAGATGCCAAGACAAAACACAAAAGATGTGATAAGATTATTCTCCAATTTTTATTTCCAAAAGTAGATCACACGATCTGATCTGATGTCTGATCACACACATGGTCCGTGTGTCGCTGAACGTTTTTTTATCAGTTTTGTTCTGGTAATCACTTATTTTACCTCCGTTCTCTGTACACACTTAATAAAAATTACCTAAACAAATATATTTGTAACCGACATTCTCAATTCCGCAAATATTAAAAATCACATTTTCATTAGTTTCCAATAAATAACGAAAAATATTATACGTAATATCTGGATATTATACAGAGAAAGGTATGTCATTAAATTTTGTAGCTCCAGTGATAAAGGAAGGGAAGAAAACTGCAGCAATCTGAGCTTGGGAAAATGTCAAATAAATGGAGTTGTGCAATTGTGCTATATGTAATTGGATATACGTGTTCAAAGCTTCTCCCCAAAACGACTTTGGCAATCCGGCATGTGAGAGCAAACAACGAGCTCTCTCGACCAAAGTCCGGTTCATTCTCTCCGCCAAACCATTGAGTTGCGGAGTCTTCGGGGGCGTCTTTTGATGTCGGATTCCTTGCCCTCGACAATATTCATCAAAGGGTCCGGTGTACTCTCCACCATTGTCCGTCCGGATACACTTTAGCTTCTTCCCGGTCTCTCTTTCCACCGAGGCATGAAATTGCTTAAAAGTGTCTAACACTTGATCTTTGGTCTTCAAGGTGTATGCCCACACCTTCCTAGAGTGATCGTCGATGAATGTGACAAAATATCGGCAACCACCGAGCGTCCTCGTCTTCATAGGACCACAAACATCGGAATGAACAAGATCAAGAACATTTTCCTTCCGTGAAGGAGTATGACTCTTAAAGGTAACTCTTCGTTGTTTCCCGGCAAGACAATGAGAGCATCTTTTAAGGTGTACCTTGTGAACCCCGGACAAAACCTCCTTTTTCGACAATAGCGCCATTCCTTTTTCACTCATATGACCGAGCCTCTTATGCCATAGCTCGGCCATGTCATTATTGTCGATTGTGTTCACGAAATTAGTCGTGACCTTCGGAAGTGTCATGTACAATTTTCCTTCCTTTTGTCCTCTCCCGACAATCAAGGAATCTCTAGTGAGTTTCCACAACCCCTTGCCAAAACCGCTATGGTAACCGTCATCATCGAGTAAACCAACGGACATAACATTAAGTCTCATGTCCGTAACATGTTTTACATTTCGTAAAACAAGTTCCATTCCGGTGTCGAATCTCAAATGCACATCTCCCACTCCAACAATCTTGGATAACCCATCGTTACCAATCTTGACTATACCAAAGTCGCCCGGAGTATAAGAGGAATAAAAATCTCTACGTGATGTAACATGACACGTAGCTCCACTATCGACCACCCAACTCGAATCATCTCTCGCAAGGTTGACCATATCATAATCACAACAAACAAAGAATTCTTCGGTTGTAGTATTAACTTCGGCTTTATCATTACTACCGCTTTCCTTCTTTTGTGAGTTTTCACGGCCTTGGCGATTCTCCTTCTTCAACTTTCGGCAAAATTTCTTAGTATGCCCTTTCTTACCACAATTGTAACATTCGATGTTGGCATACTTCCCCCAAGAACTACTCCTTTGTGGCCCTCTATTACTCGGACCTCTACTTTGACCTCTCCCCCGTCTTTCGGTAATTAGAACATCCGACTGTGAAGAAGATCCTTGTGCTTTTCTTCGGACCTCCTCATTCAACATGTTCCCTTTGGCTAATTCCATCGAAATGACTCCATCTGGGGTGAGTTAGACAACGACGTTTGAAACGTCTCCCGAGAATCCGGCAATGTGCCTAACAACCACAAAGCTTGCACATCCTCTTCGAATTTAATTCCCATTCCGGCAAGTTGATTAATTATGCCTTGGAATGTATTCAAATGATCCGATAGAGGAGTCCCGTCTCGAAACTTCAAATTCATCATTTGTTTAATGAGGAATAACTTATTATTCCCCGTCTTCCGAGCATACAATTGCTCGAGCTTGTGCCATAACTCTCGAGCATCTTTCTCTCCACTAATATGGTTCAAAACGTTGTCATCCACCCATTGTCGAATATATCCGCAAACTTGGCGATGCAAAATAGTCCACTCCGCGTCGGACTTCCCTTCCGGTTTATCTTTGCTAAAAACCGGCATTTAATACTCCTTCACGTATAGAAGGTCTTCCATCTTCCCCTTCCATACGTGGTAGTTTGAACCGTTCAAGTTAACCATTCTACTCGTGTTGGCTTCCATCTTACGATTGAGATACTAAACACCACGAAACAACAAATCCCGTGGCTCCGATACCACTTTGTTGGGAAAAATACCAACTAACGTCACGTCACAACGAATAAAGCGGAACCTCATTTGACAAATTCCCACTCTTCAATCATAACTTCGTGGTTACCGACGAGTAGAGCACCAATTACAACTCGATAAAATAATACAAATGATATTCGAAAGCGATAAACAACGAGACACAATTTTAGCGTGGAAAACCCCTCAAGACGAGAGTAAAAACCACGGGACCGAAGCCGCTTAAAATCCACTATCACCAATACACAAATACACAATCGTCCCTAATACAAACTAGGGGTATACACCAATCGTCAAATACTTGGTAATAAATGTTCTTCAAGTATTTGGAATCAATAACAACAACAAGATCGATAAAGAAAACAACCGTAAATGGCTTACACAAAGAGCTAACGAAATACCCGTACTTCCGGACTCAAAAACTCGATCTACACCGGTGAAAAGATTTGCCCAATAGCTACCAAGCTCTTGTCAAAAGATCACGACGATCCGACCGATAAATCTCCGGGAAAATGAAAAATTGTATTTCTCTCTCTATACCTCTCTCTCTTGTTCTTGAAGTTTGTAGGATGATTAATGAAAGTCCCGATCCAAATCTGCATAAAAAGGTGCCAATTTGCAGGTTTTGACCCGTGTGCCGCGGCCCGGGCCGAGTGTGCCGCGGCACACTGCGCAAAAATGCGCCCAGGGCTCTGCAGGGGGCCGCGTCCCGGCTGGCAGGGGCCGCGGCCCAGAGTACAGGCGTGCCAGGCGAAATGAAGGGGCCGCGGCCCGGCAGGGATGTGCCGCGGCCCATGGTGATCGGCAGGACTCGGCATGTCTCAGCAGGAGGGTGCTCGGCAGGGGCCGGCAGGGCGTGCTCGGCAGGGGCCGCGGCCCAGAGTACAGTTTCGGCCAAGTGAAGAAAAAATGTCTTTTCGAGCGTAGTGCCACGGTCCGGAGGGTTTGTGCCGTGGCCCGGAGTCCGGTCGACTCCGAAAATATCTATATTTCCGAAATTACTCCTACAATAAGATCATACGTGTTTTCTTATTCCTCATTTTCTCTTCTTTCTTTCTTGCACGTCTCTCTTCTCTTAGTTTTCAGACTCAATAATGCAAGGAATAAGACCAAAACTCTGATAAAATATCCCCACCAAGATGCCAAGACAAAACACAAAAGATGTGATAAGATTATTCTCCAATTTTTATTTCCAAAAGTAGATCACACGATCTGATCTGATGTCTGATCACACACATGGTTCGTGTGCAAAGACACACGGTCCGTGTGTCGCTGAACGTTTTTTTATCAGTTTTGTTCTAGTAATCACTTATTTTACCTCCGTTCTCTTTACACACTTATCCAAAATTACCTAAACAAATATATTTGTAACTGACATTTAATTCTCTCAATTTCGCAAATATTAAAAATCACATTTTCATTAATTTCCAATAAATAACGAAAAATATTATACGTAATATCTGGATATTATACAGAGAAAGGTATGTCATTAAATTTTGTAGCTCCAGTGATAAAGGAAGGGAAGAAAACTGCAGCAATCTGAGCTTGGGAAAATGTCAAATAAATTGTGCTATATGTAATTGGATATACTCCTACTATTGCTTCGGTTAATCGTTTTATTGCTGCAAATTGGAACAATGTTAGTAAGCCTACAGTGTTTCTGCATGATAATGTCTACTTCATAATTTAATTCCAATCGGAGGCCGATAGAAATGAAATTTTATTCAGGAGACCTTACTTATTATTCTATGGTAAGCCTGCTATAATTAAGCAATGGGATCAGAAATTATGATGATGTGCTAAAGGTGGTGCCACTGTGGGTTAAACTATCTAATCTGCCACTCAACTGCTGGAGTGCTGACTCCTTGAGCAGAATAAGTAGTCTACTTTGATGTGACACAAGCTCTGTCAGATCATGTGTGGATTGAGGATGGTAGGGGACAGTCTTTGAAACAGAAAGTTAATTATGACTGGACTGGACTCCCCATATTGTGAACAATGTCGGAAAGTAGGCCATAGGTGTGAGAACTGGGACAAACCAGTTGCAAAGAAAGGCACTCAACAAGTTTGGAGACCTAAACAAGCTCAGTCAAGAACTACTGTAGCAGCCTACAGCTATTGTTACCTCTTATGATGATGAGAGGCTGTAAAGTTGCTATAAAGAAACATGGAAATAGGCCTGTCCTCGTATACACACAACATCTAATACATTCCAAGCCTTAGAAGGCATTCTGGAAGGAAATGAGGATGGGTCAAAGGGGAAAAAGAAGGACTATGGTGATGGTAGGGGAAGTGATAATCCACCCCAATGCTAATTTGTACCTTGAACATTAGGGGACTCAAAATAAGAGACACAAAAACTGTATCTTTGTCATTGGGTTGATTGAGACTAGAGTGAAAGAAAAGAATTCCACCAAGATTCAAAGGAGATATGGGATAAGTGGCAGTGGTTGCACAACTACCAACAGTCTGCTAGAGGGAGAATCTGGGTAGGCTGGAATACAGGGGATGTTTCTCTACAGTCTCTTGAAATTGATGAGCAGTTTATCCATTGTGTAGTGGAGGATAAAAGAAATCCTTTCAAGTGCCTGCAGGTAACTATTGTGTATAGGTTACACTCTATTGATGCTAGGAAGCCTTTGTGGGATGGTATTACTCTTGGTCTAATAAAGGCCTGGGAAGTCTTTGGCAATGTAGCTTGGATGGATAGTGGTTACTAAGTATCTAAACCCGGGAATATCTGATCATAGTCCTATTTTAATCCCCTGTGTTGATGATACTGATAAAGGTGGAAGGCCTTTTAGATTTTTTAATTCACACAAATACTTTGAGACTATTGTTAGCAGCACCTGGCAGTTTAGACATCATCACCAGCCCCTTGCTGCAATCTGGAAAATACTTCAACTTCTAAAGGACAAATTGAAACAGTTGTATTCTAAAGATTTTGCACATGCTACTCAGAAAATTGATTTCTATAAGGATGAACTTGATAGAATTCAAAATCACAAGTTCTTCTACTCAGCCATCAAAGAACGACACCACCTCAACAAAATAAATACTCTGATGCATAGTCAAGGGGCTACATTACTGAACCAGTTCAGAACAAAGTATACATCATAAGAAACATGAAAGATAAAGAGGGAGGTGAGAATGTATCGGGGTAAAAAATGAGCGGTGTATAGATGAATGTAGAAGAAGGAAGTGAGAATGTATCAGGGGTGAAACCCTAGATGATAAAGTAGCTTACCTTTTCAATTATCTCTCTACTTTTTTGAAGGGAAAATGGAGTACTACGTACGTGTGTGTGCGCGGAAGTGTGATAGGTAGTGTTTATATGGGACAATAGGGTGTTTCACTGCTACTGCAGTCCATGCTAACGTCAATGTTTTTTAATAAAATAAAAAAAAACTTGGACTTAATATTAAAAATGATATAAGACATCAATTTTAATATCTTAATAGCATTAAGGACTATTAAGATGTTTATGTATCCTCGTAGAAATCAAAGCCCACGTAGTTCACTTATCTTTTATACTCTACTACCTTGAAGGCGTGGCGTGTGCATCAATCACTCATATTGTCCAAGCTCATATTTGTCTTTGCATTGAACTTATCATATAGATCGAAGTTTCACGCCAATCCTTGCTTCTAGACCAATCATCCAACAAAGCATGAGATTTTAAGGAGTCGGGATGCATGTACGATCGTATTTTGTCCAAAATATCTCCTTTGTTGTTAAAAGCTCGCTCCACAGCAACTGTTGATACGTGACATGGTAATACCTCATTTACGAGAATTGGAAGTATTGGATAAATTTGAGTTTTTTGTGACCACTACTTGATAATATTGAATTCAATATCTGCATCACTTAACTAAAAAGTAGTTGTTAAAAAATTTCCAAACTCTACATTTGAGCTTAACACTTGCTTTTTCCCTAAGCAAATACGGTGCAATATTAAATGTACTTTTTATGTAGAAAAAGTAGATTGTGTATCGCAACTCACTTGAATCTGGATATAGAATAAAATAATAAATATTAACATTACCTCTACCATTTTAAATTTAAATTTAGGATAAAAAATAAAAACAAGTAAATAAAGTTTGGGAATTTCGGCAAAATACTCTAACCATTTGGATTGCATAGATACAATACATTCATGTAATGATGGATTTTGCATACATTCTTGAAAAGCAATAGCAATACTAACACAACTATTTATAATTAAACATGAGGTTGGATAATAAATAGCGGATAACAAATTTGTAGATTTTGAAAATATTCTCAACATTTTGCATAAATAAGTATATTTATTCCATTTATTTGTATATAACTGAATATTATCACACTGGATAATATTGAAAAATGTACATAATGATTTTTTATAATGAATGATGCTTTTATTTTATTGTATCTGAAATTCCAATGTGTAGGCACATCTCTAGAAAATCTTTTCGGATATTTGTCGTTTGTTTTACAATATCTCCCTATTTTTTCATGATAGTTGGATAAGACCACAAAAATCAGATTGCCTATTTAAAATTTCTAATTTTTTAAATTTTTTTTTTTTTTTTAATTTCTTATTTTGTTATTTTTCTCTTTTCATTTTTTTCACTAGGTTGGGTTAAAAAAATACTTTCTCCATTTTTTTTAGTTGCAACACTGCAAACTTTACATTATTCATACACTGATATTTGATCGAATATTTTTCTACTAATCTAGATGTTAGTATATAAGATGCTTTTGGATTTGTCTCAATGTGTATTTTTAAAATATATTCTTTATAATTTTTACTAATTTATAATTAAAAATATTAATAGTCAAATTTGTGCCGCGATAAGTGTAAAAGTTTAAATTGTTTCATTTAACAAAATGGAGGTAGTATAATATAACAAAATTCATTTTTAATACAAAATAGAGAAAGAAAAAAAAAATAGAAATTTTTGCCTGCAAAATTTGTAATTTGCCCGAATTGCACTGGAGGAAAACATCACCTTACTGTAAATTTTTTAAACATATCTTGACCCGCACATTCTCGACTCCATCGAAGTCGGATTGGGATTTGATGATTGTGATTGTTGTTGTGTACTAGATGCAAGGTTTTACCTCTATATTTTATACCAAAATATATAATACTAGACGCAACGGAAATAGTAAAATCATAACACAAGATCATACGCAGTATATAATCGAATCCTACATAAGAGAGGTTCACCCTGATACCTTATATGGCTATTTGGCTCGTTTCTGATCCGAGGTCGGTGTGATCGGCTGATCACAGTAGCTGGTCGGCAGCTGGGCGGTAAGGCATCCGGCAGCAAGCAGGCAGTAAGACTCGGAGGCTCCTCGGCAACGGACAACACTCCCAGCAGAAAATCCTCGACAGGTGCTCGGAGAGTGGTCGCGCTGGCTAGTCGGTGTTGGATTCGAGCTAGTTGGATTGGTGGAGTAAGTTTTCAACAACTCTGTTTCGTTTGCAGTTTCAGATTCCTCTTGATATTAGCATGGAGGAGCTAGATAGCTATTCGAAGACTAACACTGCACAAGTGCGAAAGTCATTTATTGTCAGGCAGTCTTCTCATATCACGCGCATTCAGGACCTGATTGACCTATGTCTCAGTCACGAGAATTTGGTCAAAATCGATCAGAGTTTAATGGTTGCGGATGACAGTAGCCGAGTGCTTATGACAAGTGAAGACTTGTCTAGCATTGGATGCTTTTTCACGCGTAAGTTGAGTGAAGTACCTTCTGAATCAAAAAAATCAAATGAAGCTTGGTGGAAAGCTATCAAAAAAGTGTTTTGGAAAGTATTCAGGTGAGTTTTCTTTAGATACCTTTATCTAGTAATAATAATTAACCTTTTATTCTCGTTAGTGTTTTAGTTTCTTGAAATTGTTTTATTTTGTTTGTTAACATATAGATGTATCATTCGAGCGCTTATGCATCTATTCGTAAGGGGCATGTCATGTGGCCATCTTGTATTCAGCGCTTTTGTCACATCAAAAGGAGAAGGGCGAATCCTTCCTTCAATGGTAAAACAGAAACAGATGCAAGATTTGGTTGATTTGTCAGATTTGATGCTTAGTGTAATCAAACTTGCTCTTCCTGATGCAACTGATCTGTCTTTCCTCCCTCATCAATTGACCCATTTCTTGGACCTGATTGCACTTGTTAATGAGAAGTATGCTGACAGGTATGTATTTAATTTTAACTTGTCTGTCACTAGATTTTGAGGCGGATACGTATTGAGCTCTTGGTTCATCATTGTTGTCAAATAATCTATCTTTCCTCCCAGTTAAACCATTTTTTTGACCTGATTGAAATTGTTCATGGGTATGTATTTTCTTTTAACTTATGTGTAACTACATCTCTTATATTTCCCTTGAGCTCTTAGTTCATCTCTTATATATACTTGTCTTTAGCTCTTACTTCATCTCTTATTTACTTGTCTTTAGCTCTTAGTTCATCCTTATTTACTTGTCTTCAGCTCTTAATTCATCCTTATTTACTTGTCTTTAGCTCTTAGTTCATCAGCTGTCAACTTATTGACTTCAAGCTGCCTTAACATACACTTCTAGTGCTGATGCACATGCAAGAATAACCTCTAAAAATTGTAGCTCGATGCTCACATATAGATGTGTATTTTTGATAATTTGCTCCTTTGTTGTCCACAGGTTGTCCATTCCTCTGGAATTCTTAATTGATCATCCCTACTTCTGGAATAGGGTGGAAAATATAGATTTCACCTTCAATTTGAGGAAGTTAGTTAAGGAAAAAACTACTGCTCTTGATATTGTGCTCGTCAACTGTAAGTTTTATCCGAAGTGGTGGAACAACCTTAAGGACGTTTATTGGGATGTCTATGAAAGAAAACGAGCTCCTAATCCCAAACGGTACAAACGACATATTGATATTGTGCGGTATTTTTGTGCCGTTTATACTCATATAAACGAGCGCGAATACAAAGTTACTCGGCTTGGCAAGGTTTGATCTCTTTTTTAAATGTTAATTATTATCATGTTTTGATTTCTAATCCCTTTCATCAATGACTTTTGCTTTTGTAGAGATTTCCTGATAAACAAATCGAGTCAGATCCAACAAAGGAGAAATATCTAACTGATGGAAAGGACAACTGGGCATACATCCAACAAATGACAGTATGAGTAAATAAGAAGTACCTTCAAGTATGTGGCTCCTCCTCTTCGTCAACCCCTGGCCCACAGAAAAAAGAAAATTGTGAGAGAGATGAAGTAGGACTTGATCATAATAATGACTAATAATTAGAACTCTACTCACTCCGAGAATAAACTGAAGATACGCCCATCAAATATGCATTAACTAGATCTCTAGCAAAAGAAATAAAAAATTAATCATAATATCAATTAATATGGAAATTTAAAAAAATTCAAGTCATGTCACTTACCCAGAAAGCTGTTTACACAAACACAAGCAATAAAACATGTCCATGTAAAAATTAGGAAAAACTTTGTCAGATCTGACTCGATTTGTTTATCAGGAAATCTCTACAAAAACAAAAGTCATTGACGAAAGGGATTAGAAATCAAAACATGATAATAATTAACATTTAAAAAAGAGATCAAACCTTGCCAAGCCGAGTAACTTTGTATTCGCGCTCGTTTATATGAGTATAAACGGCACAAAAATACCGCACAATGTCAATATGTCGTTTGTACCGTTTGGGATTAGGAGCTCGTTTTCTTTCATAGACATCTTAATAAACGTCCTTAAGGTTGTTCCACCACTTCGGATAAAACTTACAGTTGACGAGCACAATATCAAGAGCAGTAGTTTTTTCCTTAACTAACTTCCTCAAATTGAAGGTGAAATCTATATTTTCCACCCTATTCCAGAAGTAGGGATGATCAATTAAGAATTCCAGAGGAATGGACAACAAAGGAGCAAATTATCAAAAATACACATCTATATGTGAGCATCGAGCTACAATTTTGGAGGTTATTCTTGCATGTGCATCAGCACTAGAAGTGTATGTTAAGGCAGCTTGAAGTCAATAAGTTGACAGTTGATGAACTAAGAGCTAAAGACAAGTAAATAAGGATGAATTAAGAGCTGAAGACAAGTAAATAAGGATGAACTAAGAGCTAAAGACAAGTAAATAAGAGATGAAGTAAGAGCTAAAAACAAGTATATATAAGAGATGAACTAAGAGCTCAAGGCAAATATAAGAGATGTAGTTACACATAAGTTAAAAGAAAATACATACCCATGAACAATTTCAATCAGGTCAAAAAAATGGTTTAACTGGGAGGAAAGATAGATTATTTGACAACAATGATGAACCAAGAGCTCAATATGTATCCGCCTCAAGATCTAGTGACAGACAAGTTAAAATTAAATACATACCAGTCACAATACTTCTCATTAACAAGTGCAATCAGGTCCAAGAAATGGGTCAATTGATGAGGGAGGAAAGACAGATCAGTTGCATCAGGAAGAGCAAGTTTGATTACACTAAGCATCAAATCTGACAAATCAACCAAATCTTGCATCTGTTTTTGTTTTACCATTGAAGGAAGGATTCGCCCTTCTCCTTTTGATGTGACAAAAGCGCTGAATACAAGATGGCCACATGACATGCCCCTTACGAATAGATGCATAAGCGCTCGAATGATACCTCTATATGTTAACAAACAAAATAAAACAATTTCAAGAAACTAAAACACTAACGAGAATAAAAGGTTAATTATTATTACTAGATAAAGGTATCTAAAGAAAACTCACCTGAATACTTTCCAAAACACTTTTTTGATAGCTTTCCACCAAGCTTCATTTGATTTTTTTGATTCAGAAGGTACTTCACTCAACTTACGCGTGAAAAAGCATCCAATGCTAGACAAGTCTTCACTTGTCATAAGCACTCGGCTACTGTCATCCGCAACCATTAAACTCTGATCGATTTTGACCAAATTCTCGTGACTGAGACATAGGTCAATCAGGTCCTGAATGCGCGTGATATGAGAAGACTGCCTGACAATAAATGACTTTCGCACTTGTGTAGTGTTAGTCTTCGAATAGCCTAAAAAAGACTTCCCATCTAGCTCCTCCATGCTAATATCAAGAGGAATCTGAAACTGCAAACGAAACAGAGTTGTTGAAAAACTTACTCCACCAATCCAACTAGCTCGAATCCGTGGACTATGATAATAAGAAAAGGCCACACTTTACTATCCTTAGCTAAAACGCTTACAACTCTTTTGCACAACCACATTAACACGCAGATTCACTTTTCCGACTCTAAAAAATTAGTTCAACACCTATTCGCCTTCTAACTGTAGGCTTAAGCCACAACCATAAATGAGAAACCATGCCACAACTATGCATGAGGCATGCCTCTATGAACAGCCACTGCTACTCAAGGCAACAACCAACAATGTAACAACCACCAAAGTCACCACCTCTTACAAGGTCAAAAGTGCGGTGGGGTGAGCAAAAATTTCGGTACCTACCCCGTAACCGAATCGCCTTGGACCCGTCGGGTCCATACTTGGAACCGGTAGAAATGGTACCGGTTCCGGTTTCGGTTCTAAAATCTTGAAACCGGGTCCGGTTCCAGTTCCGAAAATTGTGGACCTTGCACCCACCGGGTACCGGTTTCGGCTCTATGTCTTTTAAATAATATTATAACCCTAATTTTCGATAGTTTTTTAGACCGACGCTGTTGTATGGTACAGAATATTGGGTCATGAACAATATCACATTCATAAGATGAATGTGGCAGAGATGCGTATGCTGCGTTGAATGTGTGGCCATACGAAAAAGGATAGAGTGCGGAATAAAATAATTAGAAACAAATTAGGGGTTACACCCATTGAAAATAAGATGAGGGAGAATCGACTAAGTGGTTTGGCCATGTAAGGCGAAGACCAACTGATGCGCCGGTTAGAAAGCTTGAAGAATAGCGAAGTGATGGAATTGTGAGAGGTAGAGCAAGACCGAGACAGACGTGGAAGAGAGTGATTGAAAGTGATATGAGTTTATTAGGAATTGAGGAAAATACGATGTTAGATAGGGCGGGATGGAGGGAGGTAATCTATGCCGATGACACGGCATGATTCCTTTTTTTACTATTTATTTTTCTTATCATCTCTTATCCACTACATCATCAATGAATTCTTTATCAATGACGATACCCACTCCATTGGTACTCTGGAAAGGATAGAAGTAGAAATGGAGTGGGTATCGTCATTGATAAAGAATTCATTGATGATGTGGTGGAAGTGTCAAGAAAGAGCGATAGAATAATGAGTATTAAGCTTGTGATAGGGGATGAGTTTCTAACTATCATAAGTGCTTATGCACCACAAGTAGGATTAGATGCATCGATCAAACAAGAATTTTGGGAAGATTTGGAAGAGGTTGTCGAACGAATTCCTATGGGTGAGAAATTGATCATTGGTGGTGACCTCAATGGGCATGTCGGTGTTAGCAGAGATGGCTTTGAGAGCATTCATGGTGGCTTTGGTTTTGGGGACAGGAATGAAGCAGAAATGGTATATTGATTTCGCATTAGCTCATGACTTGGGTATTATGAACACTTGGTTCGAGAAAAGGGAGTCTCATTTGGTGACATATAGAAACGGAGGTAATGCAAGTCGATTGATTTCTTTTAGTAAGGAATGTTTGGAGGAAAAGTTTTACTAATTGCAAGGTGATACCGGTGAGAGTGCTGCAACACAGCATAGGGTTGTGGTGCTTGACTTTCGAGGTAAGAGGCACTTAAGAAAGAGAAGACCACAAGTTGACCCTCGAATTAAGTGGTGGAAGCTCCAAGGGGAGAGTCGACATACTTTTGTGGCTAAGATTGCTGATAGTGGTATTTGGTCTGATTGCACGGAGATGGATATAGATTCGATGTGGAACTTGTTGGAGCATAACATAAAGGAAGTTGCAAAAGAAGTCCTAGGAGAATCTAAAGGAAATAGACCATCAAGTAAGGACACATCTTGGTGGAATGATGAAGTTAAGCAAGCGATAAAGACCAAACGTGAATGTTATAAGGTACTGGGTAAATGCTCGAGCGATGAGAATTATGAGAAGTACAAGAAAGCTCGAACAGAAGCTAAAAAGGCAGTGCGAAATGCCCGATCAAAGGTCAATCAAGAATTATATGCAAGATTAGATACTAAAGAAGGGGAAAGAGATATCTATAAACTTGCTCGAATGAGAGAGAAGAAGACGCGAGATATGGGAAAAGTTAAATGTGTAAAAGATACTGACCAAAAAGTTTTGGTTCAAGATAAAGAGATAAAAGAGAGATGGAGGTCATACTTTGATACCCTATTCAATGGCCATCAAGAACAAGATATTGGGAATTTAAACATCCCCTCAAGTATGGTTAACCGAGAGTTTAAGAGAAGAATTCAAAAGGGTGAAGTGACAATTGCATTGAAGAAGATGGGGTCAAAGAAAGCAGAAGGACCAGATGGTATACCTATTGAAGTTTGGAGGTGTTTGGGGGAGAGAGGGATCGAATGGGTAACTACGCTTTTCAATAAGATTTGGAGAAGCAATAAGATGCCATCAGCATGGAGGAAAAGTATTCTCGTCCCTTTGTATAAGAACAAAGGTGATGTTCAAGATTGTTCTAATTATCGCGAATTAAACTAATGAGTCATACCATGAAGTTGTGGGAACGAGTGATTGAACAAAGGATCAAGAAATGTGTGAAGATAAGAAAATTAGTTTGATTTATGCCGGAAGATCGACCATGGAAGCAATTTATCTTATCCTATAGTTGATGGAACATTATCGAGATAAAAAGAAAGATCTGCATATGGTTTTATTGATTTAGAGAAGGCATATGATAAAGTACCAAGAGAAGTACTTTGGTGGGTCTTAGCAAAGAAGGGTGTATCGCGGAAATATATTGACATTATAAAGGACATGTATGAGGTAGCTAGTACAAGTGTAATGCATTAATGTTGGGAGGATGAAGAATTCCCTATTACGATTGGGGTGCATCAAGGATCTGCTCTTAGTCCTTTTCTCTTTGCCATAGTCATGGATGAATTGACAAGAGAAATTCAAAATGACGCTCCGTGGTGGTGTATGATGTTCGCAGATGATATTGTGTTGATTGATGAAACGAAGGTTGGAGTGCAACAAATTGGAACTTTGGAGGATACTTTGGAAGCTCGAGGCTTTAGCCGAGCGAAGTAATCTTGAATATATGGAGTGTAGGTTTAGCGAAAACAGTGATAGAGAGGCGGGGATGATCACATTTGATGGGAAAGTTGTTCATGGATCCACTTTCTTTCGGTATCTTGGATCTATTATCCAAAAGGATGGAGAGCTAGATGGCGATGTGGCTCACGAGAATAAAGGCGGGGTGGTTGAAGTGGAAGAGTGCCACAGGGGTTTTATGTGATCTGGCATGCCTCATAGATTAAAGGGTAAATTTTACCGCACGGCAATTAGGCTCGCTGTTATATGGCACCGAGTGTTGGGTCAGTAAAACAGTGTCACGTTCAAAAGAAGAATGTGGCAGAGATGCGTATGCTACGATGGATGTGTGGTCATACAAAAAGGATCGGCTCAGAAATGAGGTGATCAGAGAGAAGGTAAGAGTTGCGTCTATAGAAGACAAGATGATGGAGAATCGATTACGATGGTTTGGTCATGTGAGAAGAAGACCTATTGATGCCCCAGTGAGGAGGCTAGAAAGTTGGGGAACAAGTAATGTTGTGAAAGGTAGAGGAAGACCCAAGAAAACTTGGATAAAGATGATTGAAAATGATATGCGGTTTCTTGGAATTGGAGAAAGTATGGCGATGGAGAGGCAAATGTGGCGGGAAAGAATACGGATGGTGGATGGAGTCTGATTTCTCTTTTTTTTTTTTTTTTTTTTTTTTCTATTTTCTTTTATTTCATTATTTATGTAACGATTATTGACGGTTTCAAAGTTTGATTCATGTTAGCCGACCCCAAATCATTTTGGGACTAAGGCTTAGATGTTGTTGTTGTTGTTGTATCTCTATTTATTTTTCGTGCCAAACGTTTTGGCAGACGGTCCCCTATGACGATTCATGTTAGCCGATCCCAAATTATTTTTGGACTAAGGCTTTGTTATTGTTGTTGTTGTTGGATGTTGCGGTTGTTAAGACGACAAAAATCATACATGTAGATTGTCTTCCCAAAGAATATCATCTAAAAAGTGATTATTTAAGAACTGATTCATAAAACATTTCAATCAAGAACTTGGGGCAAGTTACAATTAACATCATTCAAATCATGGAGGAGAGAGAGTGAAAATAATTATGAACTCTATTAAAGACAATTGAAAAAAATTATTCACCCTAGTAAATCCTCATCTCCATTTTTCTCTCATCCCACACAATTTTCCAGAATTCAAAGCATGGAGGAGGAGAGAGAGTGAATCAGGTGGCAGCAAACACGAAAGCAATTGAAAAAATAATTATGATTCTATTCTATTAAAGACAATTGAAAAACAATTATTCACCCTAGTAAATGCTCATCTCCATTTTTCTCTCATCCCACACAATTTTCCAGAATAAAGACAATTATAACACATAAATTACCTAATAAGAGGATCTTACCCTCCAAGGCCTTCTTTCCTTGACCAAGGTCGATCTGCTCCCCTTCGCCACTTCTTCTTTCTCCAAAACCCTTCCCTCTCCCTTATTTTCTTCATCCACAGCTTTCTTGACCACTTCATCTACAAGTCTTTTCTTTCCTTTGCTCGTTTTATGTTCTTTGGCTACCCTTCTTGCCTCAGCGGTAATCCTTGCAGCTTCCTCAGCCAAGAGTTCTTCTTCTATTTTTATGATCACAAACCAAACAAAATTAGTAATCGAGAAAAATTAAACTCCTCAAATTTAGACATCGTTATATAAGAACTTTGTTCAAATTAATAATTTATAAAAATCTCATCACTTGTTGCTTCTTAAACATAGATGAAGGATCCTCTTACTATGTTTTTCGGCTTCCTTTATTGCATCCTTCAACGCATCCTGGGTTGCTTCCTGTAGTGCACTAGGTGTTGCTTCTTGAGGAGCATTCTGGCCGCCGTGAGGTGCATCTTCTGTTGCTTCCTGCAATAGGGTTGCTTCCTGTGGTGCACTAGGTGTTGCTTCTTGAGGAGCACTCTGTGCTGCTCCATGAGGTGCATTTTGTGTTGCTTCCTGTAATTTTTTCTCCGCTTCACGAAGCATGCTTTGCATCTTTCCAGCCAAAGATTCTTGTTCATATTCTTCAGCAACAACTATCCCTTTTCTGAAGGTTTCAATGGATGTCTTCAAACATCTTTCATCTCACGATTCCATCAGCCTAGTCCTACACACTCACACACACCAAAAAAAAAAGCCATCAGAAATTTACTTTTTTTTTTTATAACCACCAACACAACCAGACTACCAACAAATCCTCACACTCAAGGAGTAGAGAGGGAAAAAAAATCATACCCCAATATATAAGCTGTTTCTGCATATGCAATCAAGCGATGGACTTCCCAAAGGCGTTCAACCTTCATGAACCCTATAATTTTTTTTTAAATAATAATAACAATAATAAAATAGACAATAACAACCAATAATCAGTGGTAGTAAAAGGTAACTTACCCTCCTTGTTCCCTTGAATGTGATGGACTTTCATCTTTAGCTCCATGAAAGGAACAACGAATGCAGGTGGATATGGTGCGTTTGTTCTACCAAATTATTAGATATTAATAACTCAACTAAATGCTCTAATTTATTTACTGTTTTTGAGGGTGGTATCAATTGGGTAAACTCAGATGCAAAAATATCCAAAATCGAAACAATTTAAGATGATTTAGAAGATTCCTAACCTCTTCCAACGACGATACAATTGTTTCACGGCTAATTTCAAAGCATTCGCCACCTCCTTCTTCCGATAACTTTGAAGACCCTTCCTAAAAGTCTAAACTTTGAATCCATGTTTGTAGGATTTATAACCCAAAACGTCCCCGCAACTAACCACACACCGCAACATCAACAACAAAGAATACACCACGGCAAAAGCCACCTTAACACAAGAGACAACAACAAAACAAGTAAACAAAATAACATCATAGCCCCCCAAATCCCCCAAATTCGACCACCATCAAACCCATCAATTAACAATAATTAACAACCACCCAAAACTGATCAACACTGATTCATATAGAAAATCCACCCACAACTCAATTTGCGTAGGCTATCAAACTTTGATACCCATGTCAACAACTAAAAACCGTGATTTTACAATTTAGAACACCCATTAAATTCTCATATTAAAGCCAATTAAAGACCATAAAAGGTGTTCAAAAGAGACTTACTTGAACTAAAGAGCAAGAAAAGAGAAAGATAGAGAGTCACAGCGCTGAGGATCGAGGCCAGAAAGTTTTGCCGCCGATGAGAGCTCGAGCTTCGTGTGAGGAGGACTTCACTTTTTTTTTTGAGTGTGTTGTGTATCGTGAAAGAGAGGGGAAGAGGAGTCCGAGAGAGAGAGAGAGAGAGAGAGAGAGAGAGATCGGGCAACGGAGGGTTTAGTATAGTATATTTTTTCCCCTTAAGGTATAAGTTCGGTCAAAACCGAACCCAAAACTAAATTGGGTTTTCAAATAATAATAATCTACTACTTTTTTTCTTTGAAAACTAGAAATAATCATTTGCCAATGACTAAACTCATTTTATAGATTCTCAAATCTTTAAATTCCAATTAATTTAAATTAATAAGGTAACACCAATAAATACCAGAAAATAGCGGAATGTTATATTTTTACCTCGAGCTCTATTGATTGCAAGAGTAAATTGGTGCTTCTATTATTCAATGGAAACTAGAGCGGACAACAAGGATTGAGAGTAGTTTTTGTTTTGCTGGGTTGAGGTATCTGCTTCGATCAGGCTTTGTTGAGTGGGCTTGTCTTTGTATGTTGCCTCGATTGGATTGGAAATAGAGGTGAAAATTTGAATTCCCATTTTGTCTTGGTCTGTTGCCTCGACTGGTTTTTTATTTGGCTTCTTTCCTAGAGTGGATAATTTGGGATAGAATGTTTCCTCAAACTCGAGGGGGTATGCCCAACTCGAGGGGCATGCCTCGGCTCGAGGGTCATGCTTCGACTAGAACAATTTGACATTTTTGTCTTTGACTTTGAATGGATAATAACTTCAATGAGGATGTTACCTCAAACTACAGGAGGTATGTCTCGACTCGAAGGCCATTCCTCGACTCGAGGGGGTATGCCTCGAACTCGAAGATCTTATCTTTTGTGCACTAAGAATTCTAATAAATCCTCACAGACGATGTCAGTTGTATCTCTCAACTTTTAGGGGTACGAGTACACTACAATTTCTTGGTTTGGAGGATCCAAATAGCAACCCTTGGATAGGGATGACAATTTAATCCGACACCGATCCGAACCCAATTGATCCGAATTGAAAATCCAATCCAAACCAGAAGAAATAGTACCATATCTAAATGAAAAAAAAAATCCAAATTCGAACCTAGAAATGGAAATCCAAATTCGAAACCAATCTATGTGATGTCTTAAATCGATATGAGTTCATCTAAGCCCAAATCCAACCTAAACCCGACCCAAACCCGAACTAAATCAATCCCATAGCTAATCCAAATCCAAAATCCAATGCAAATAATCCAAACATGATGTGATTACCCATATCCTCTCCAAACTGCTTTGCGAAAATTATAAAAGAGCCAGTGAGGTTCGAACTCAAGACCAACGAGCTATAGATATGTTGCTTTATCCATTGAGCTAGAAGCTATTTGCATTCATTTTAAATACAAAACTAAAATTTCATGTAAGGCATAACTCTTGTTAAGAACTTTTAAGTTTTACCATTGGTAATCGGGATTTGTGACAATAATAGTCATTCATCTATGTATTCAGAATATAAAAATACTTACATATCCCTTACGAATTTAAAAAGACTATCAATTTATTATTTCTCCTTTTTTTGACGAGGAAAAAAGGAAATATCTTGACAAATCATATCCCTAATATCTCTATTTTTCTAAGATAATTTCTTACAATATTCCCCCTATATCCCAGAATATCCTTGCTACTTCTTACACATATGCAACTGCAAGTTTTATATCGTTGATATCTTTTGTTACATATTAGTAAAAACACGACAATTCTTTCTCTTATATATTGTTATGTTGTTCTTTTCACTTATGAATGGTGACAGAGGGATGGAGGCAGTAGCATTTTTTACCACCACTTAATGACTTTACTTTCTAGTAGTTGTGTTTCTTTCATTTTTGGATAAACTCCTCAAGGAGGCCTCTTCTATTACTCATGTATATATAATACAGATATTAGAGTTACAAAGGAATACCATACAAAGCCTTTTTCTGTGAAGGATCTTCGTACGAGGACAATAATCACGAGATGTAATAGTTTGGGGGAGCTTTATCCTCACACTCATTTCTTTCTTCTCCATTTCACTCTCCTTAGCCTCTCATAGTCCACTCTCCATCTACATGGCATAGTCGTTTGGGTCATCCTGGAGCTCCAGTTTTTAGTTTACTAAAGTCTAGTAATTTGATTCATTGTAATAATGAGAAATCTGATACTCTTTGTCCTACTTGTCCTCTTGGCAAACATGTTAGATTACCTTTTTATACTTCTCATAATTATGCTTCTTGTGCGTTTGAAATAATACATGCGGATTTGTGGACCTCTCCAATTCATAGTCAAAAATGCCATAAATATTATTTGATTTTATTGGATGCTTACTCTCATTATACTTGGACTATTCCTCTTTCTTACAAATCTGAGTCTTATAAATCTTTTCTTAATTTTCGTGCTTATGTATCTATTCAGTTTGAGCGTCCTATTAAATCTTTTCAATGTGATCATGGTGGAGAATTTGACAACACACCATTTAAATAATTTTGTGTTGCCAATGGTCTAGTTTTTCGTTTCTCTTGCCCACAAACTTCTCCACAAAATGGAAAAGCTGAACGCATGATTCGTACATTAAATAATATCACTCGCACACTTCTCTTTCATGCTTCTCTTCCCTACTTATCGCACTATGCTCTAGAAACGCTACTTATATCATCAATATTCTTCCTACTAAAACTCTTCAAAACATTATTCTGCTCAAGCTCTATTTGGCAAAGCTCCTCCTATGACCATCTTCGAATTTTGGATGTCTTTGTTTCCCAAATCTCTCCTCTACTACTCCTCATAAATTAGCTCCCCGCTCCACTCCTTGCATTTCCTTAGGCTATCCTCCGAAACATCGTGGTTATCGGTGTCTTGATCTTAGTACAAACAAAATCATTATTTCTCGTCATGTCATTTTTCATGAGAATACTTTCCCTTATAGCAATCTTGCTACCTTTACCGAAAGCAGACTACGATTTCTTATTAAGTGAGGACCCATCTCCTATTATTACTCATTTCTACCTCCTTATCGCCATCCAATCAGCCCACTCTCTTACTGGGCCTCCTTCTTCTTCTGGGCTGCCCCCCCTTCTCCTCGTGCCCCTTGGACAAGACTCCCCCTTTCTCATCTGGGCTCCCATTCATCTTCCTCGGTTGGGCCCTAAACCTCCTCTGGGCCTACCCACCAAACGCGCCCCATGATCCTCTCCCCTCCTCCTCTTCATTAGCAGGCTCCCCCACTCCCACAAAAAGCCCAACCGCCTATACTCCTCCCATGCGTGGTGCCCCACTTTCACCAACCAGCCCAGCCCCACCTCCTCCCAAAATGCGCACCAGATTGAGCCATGACATTGTAAAGCCAAATCCAAAATATGCCCTCATTAGAAACCTTCCCTCTACAAAAATATCCTCTTTCTAAGTCTCACAAACAAGCTCTCTCTCTGATCCGAATTGGAATGCGGCCATGCTAGATGAATATAGTGCTCTTATTAAAATGGGGACTTGGGTGTTGGTTCCTAGGCCTGCGAGGGTGAATATTGTAAATTGTATGTGGCTTTTTCGTCATAAATTTAAATCCAATGGTGCTTTAGAACGACACAAGGCTTGTCTTATTTGTGATGGCAGGTCTCAGGAATTCGGCATTGATTGTGATCAGACTTTTAGTCTAGTTGTCAAACCTGCTACCATTCGTACAGTCCTAAGTTTGGCTCTTGCTAGAAACTGGTCTATTCATCAGCTCGATGTTAAAAATGTTTTCTTACATGGTGACATTAAGAAAACTGTTTATATGCATCAACTGCCCGGATTTGTTGATAAGTGGTACCCCCATCATGTTTGTCTTCTTAAAAAGACTTTGTATGGTCTTGAGCAAGCGCCTCGGGCTTGGTATCAACGGTTTGCTAATTTTCTCCTATCTACTAGCTTCTCTATTTCTCGCAGTGTCTCATCCTTAGTCCTCTACACTAGTGGGCATGATGTGGCTTATCTTCTTCTATATGTTGATGATATCATTCTAGTCACTTCTTCTGACACTCTGCGGCATCATTTCATTAGTCGATTGCGGTCAATTTCCTATGTTTGATCTGGGCCCCCTCAGCTATTTCTTGGGTGTTGCTGGCACTCGTTCTCCTACATGTCTTTTTTTTTTCTCAACAACAATATGCACAAGAAATCTTAGAACATGCTGGCATGGATGCTTGTAAAGCTGCTGCTACTCCCGTTGATACCTCCGCCAAACTCAGTGCCGATGGAGGGCCTTCTGTTTCTAATCCCACTTTATATCGTAGTCTCGCTGGTGCTCTTCAGTATCTTACCTTTACACGCCTGGATATTGCTTATGCGGTGCAACATGTTTGTCTTTTTATGCATGATCCACGTGAATCTCATTTCAACGCTCTTAAGCGCATCATTCGGTATGTTCAGGGTACAAGTGATCATGGGTTACATCTCTATCCAACCTCTTATATGCAACTAATTACTTATGCGGATACTGACTGGGGTGGTTGTCCTGACACTCGCCGTTCTACATCAGGCTATTGTGGTTTCTTGGGTGATAATCTTGTGTCATGGTCTTATAAACGACAACCTACTCTTTCTCGGTCCAGTAATAAGGCCGAATATCGCGGTGTTGCCAATGTCTTTGCGGAAGCTTGTTGGCTTTGCAATCTTCTACTTGAGCTCTCTTGTCCTATTCGTCGTGCTACAATTGTTTATTGTGACAATGTTAGTGCGATCTACTTATCTAGCAATCCTGTGCTTTTATTTATTTTCACCTTTAGTGGAGTGATGATGTCTATGATATTCTATAAAAAAAGAAAAAGGAATGTGCTCCCGAAATAAGATTTATTTATTTTCACATTTAGTGGAGTGCTGCCTAGATATTCTATAAAAAAAAAAAAGAAAACTTAAAGGAATGTGCTCCCGAAATAAGTATAAACCAATTGTTGTAAGTATAAACCAATGGAAATTGGAATTATATTACCCAATAACTTACGAATGTTTCTATACTACCTACTAATTTTTGGTTGTCATGTAGAGTCAACTTATAAAATCAAAAAATGAATATAATTTGCATTATTTCTCCATTCCTTAAAAAAATTCACACCTCTTAGGCCCTGTTCTTTTAGAATGCGGTGTGCTGAATCGAATCGACCCGAATCAAATAAATGAATTGAATGGACCTGAACTGAACTTGATTAATTAAATTAAATTAAATTATTATTATTATTTTTATAATTATTAAGATTATTAATATCTATTATTATAATAATAGAATAAAATAATAATAATAATAATTGTAATAATAATAATAAATAATAATAATTGTAATATAATAATATAATACAACAACAACAATAATTTCGTCGGTGACCGAGGTTGACGATATGAATCGGGCCGTACACCGAGACGGGATTCGGATGAAGATAACGGAGTGATAAGTGGTTACGAGATGTGATGAGAATGCACCCGCCCCGTTTTGTAGGTTCTTCGGACTCGTTAGGCTGGGAGAATTGGCTCTTCCAGTTGGACAGAACATTTGATGTTGTAGCTTGCCCCGATGAGAGAAGAGTGCCTATTGCTCAATACCTACTCGATAGGGAAGCTGCAGAGTGGTGGGAGGCCGTAGCGCCTAGTGATCGTACCGCTACTTGGACTGAATTCAAAACTGCCATGGAGGTCGAGTATTGTCCGCCGCTTTGTTAAGAGCGTAGGATTGTCGAGTTTTTCTCGGCTACGCCCCGAGACGTGTCGATATCCCAGGCGATAGTCGATTATAATCGACAGCTGTGTTATGTTCGGGATCAGGTGAAAAGTGAGGCAGATAAGGTTCGTTATTTCGATATGCGTATGAAACCTCAGATTCGGCAGTGTATAGCTCCTTTTATGTGTACAACCTTGAAGGACTATCAGGATCGAGCCTTGGCGTTTGAGATGGCTATAATGTCTACCGAGTCCGTATCGGTAGCGAAAAAGCAGAAGATTTCCGACGACGCATCGGGAAGTAAGGGAATTGGGATTCCCACACCTCAACCCTCGTATCGGTAGAGTATGGGACCTTCTCGGTCGGTTAGAGAACCCAAAAGACCCAAGTCGGTGTCTTTGAGTTAGTAATGCTCTAGGTGTTTCAACCGTAACGTTACAGGCCATGAACGCGCGCATTGTAAGAAACCTCCAGTTACTTGTTATAATTGTGTACACGAGGGGCAGCGAGTTCGATCGCGAGATTATTGCCGAGATGATAAGGGACCTAATTCTATTCCTACTTAGGAGGGCCCAGTGATGTCTAGTGATGGTGTTTTTGGTACTCGCTACACGGATTGTTTCGCGTGTAGAGATGTTTTTGTGACGCTTTTACATTTGGAACTTGTTGAATGATATTTTGTTTTGTGTAAGTTCCGTTTAGTTGTTGAACCTACGGAGGCGTGTCGGTGGACCTCGAGTTCATGTGCTTGGTATTTTTTTATGTGTCGTTTTTATTTGTTTCGTATCACCGTGATAACCTTAGTTTAAGTTTCGGACGAAACTTATTTTTGTATGATAGAATGTAATATCCGGTATTCTCATTTTCTGTTATCTTGAATTGTTTGTGTTTTGATGTCGGACATTTTCTTGTTGATGAGAATCGGAATGATTTCTATCGTAATACTCTATTTGTTTCTATCGCATAGCCGTTTTAGTCGGGTGAGACTTGTTGTCGCGTACATCTCCTTGATTAAATGTGTGCATATGATGTGGTATGTGATGCGTCGTTAATTGATCGTTATTGTTTTGAATCATTGCGGTGGCGTTGTTATGGTCGTCGTGTGGCGTGTTGTCACGTTGTATATTCTTCGCGTTGCTTGTAACGTTTCGCCAATGGACGAAAGTTACGCGTTTCTTGTGTATCTTGTTGAGTTTTCTGTCGGGATATTGCTTCTCCTACTTGTTTTAAGTTTCGGACGAAACTTCTTTTAAGGAGGGTAGAATGTAATATCCGCAATTTGATTTCCTAATTTTCATTTTTAAGTGGAGGTCCGTTTCGACGACTCGCTTTTGACCGTTTCGTCATTCCGAGAATATTTAATTCTACACTTTTTGTCATCCGAGTTCGTTTGGTATCGTTTTGTTGAGTTTCGTGTTCTTAAATGACTTTTCCGCACATGAGTTCGATTCGCGAATCTCGTCCAAAGCTGTTGTTTCGAGTTTCTAAGTCCATTTAATGTTATTATTCATGTTGCAAGCTTCGGTTTGGTTATTCGATCACGTATCGTGATTTTGGGGCGTTTTGGGCCATTTTCGTAATTTCCCAAAGTTTGGGGTAATTACTTTCCGTTGTCGAATTTCGAGCCTTCGGGTAGCTCGAATCGTGTGTTCTATTAGTGCTCGGATTCGTCTTTTCGAGTACTTCGTAACCGTATCTTGATTCGTACTCGAGTTCGGGTTTCGGGGTCGTTCGCCGTCGGAGTTGGTCGGCCGAGTCATGGCCGGGCATGCTCGGGCAGGCACCGGCCGAGTAACGTGCGGTAGTGATCGGCGATTACGTCGTAAGGCCGATTCGTCGTAAGGCCACTGGCCGTGCGCACGTAACGCGTTAGGCATTTTCCAGCGATGAGTTCGGCCATGGCGGTTACGTCGTAAGCCATGGCCGATTCGTACGTAACGGCCGTGATCGGCTTATTTAAGGCTCTAGCGTATTTTCACCCAGTTCTTCATTCTTTTACTTCCGTCTGTTTGTGGGTGAGTATATCATGGAGAGATGTTGTTGGGCAATGAATCCATGAAGTTTTGAGGCTCATATCATCAATCATACGTCCTATAACATCCTTTGATCGAGCGAATCAGTCGATTTTCTAGAAATCTAATTTTGGGGATTTTGGGTATTTTGTTCGATTTCGTCCGTTTAATCCGATTTAACTTAGGATTGTGATGGATTGATGATTATTTAGATGTATTGTATCATTTCCCTTGTTATTCCATGGTTGGATCGTATCGATTCGTTGTTTTGGTCGAGTTCTTGATCGACGCCTTGAAGGTGTCCGATAAAATGTCATAGAGGGGTTTTCGGCCGTTCTACGATTATTCTTCCTCGTATGATCGATAATTTATTGATTATATGTTGTTAGGGTCGAACTCTTGTGAAGAACTCGAGTCGGAACCCTTCCGTTCGTTGTCTTCTTGGTCCGAGCTTCCCGGTCGAACCGTGTTCTTCGGAGCGTTTGGTAGCGGTTATTAAGGCAAGTATCTTATTATACGACTTGTATCTTGTGACTAGTAATTACGTATGATATGTATGACGATTTTGCTTGCCTCCGCAAATATGTTCCGTTGGAGTTGGTTGTGTTTTCCGAAATTTGAAGGCTTTGTGATAATAGTGATATATTGGTATACGTGTTAGGCGTTGTGCCATTTGTGCAGGATTGCGATGTACATATGAGATGGTTGTACACATGGTTGTTCAATGTATTGTGTACCGAATGTGTGTTATGTTGGTTAAGAGTCGTTGTGATGATCATGATGTTTGTGTTGTTTTGGTTTACATACTTGATTGTACATTTCGGTGTAATGTGGAATGGCTTGACATTTAATGATTATGAATTGTGTCGTGTCGATGTGTGTGTGTGTTCCAGGTAGGGTCTGACGAGGCCTCTGGAGTTCGGTACATGATGTGTACGAACAAAGTGTGTGATCCAGGTAGGGTCTGACGAGGCCTCTGGAGTCCGGTACATGACGTGTACGGACAAGGTGTGTGATCCAGGTAGGGTCTGACGAGGCCTCTGGAGTTCGGTACATGATGTGTACGAACGATGTTGTGGCCGGGTAGGGTCCGTTGAGGCCTCCGGAGTTCGGTACATGATGTGTACGAACAGTGTGTGTGGCCGGGTAGGGTCCGTTGAGGCCTCCGGAGTTCGGTACATGATGTGTACGAACAGTGTGTGTGGCCGGGTAGGGTCCGTTGAGGCCTCCGGAGTTCGGTACATGATGTGTACGAACAGTGTGTGTGGTCCGGGTAAGGTCCGTCGAGGCCTCCGGAGTTCGGTACATGATGTGTACGAACAATGATCGTGTAGCAGTAATTGTTCGGGTAACATTTTAAATATGGATCTCGGACTCATAATGATATATTATTTAGTATGCTTTGAAACGAGAATCGGGCTAAGGCCCTAATGTTTACGAAAAGGTTTTGTAAATTGGGACTCGAGGTCCAAAAGAATTTCTGCTTTAAAAATCCCCGAGATGATGTGTTCCTTTTCAAATATCTCTTACTTGAGTTCGAAATTCTAAAACTTCTCGGGAACATTTTGATAATTTGATTTGCGTGTTAAATTCGTAGTTGCTATTTGCTTGTTACATTTCGTATGGTTTGATACTTGCACTAGAAAAACAGTGGAGTTTTACTAACCCCCGAGTATTCGGGGGGTGGATGTCTGTTCTGCGTCCAGGTACATGCAGGTTCAGGGGAGCAGTCACGGGATTAGCCTGAGGGATGACGAGCTGCGATACTAATCAAGAGTTGAGAGTTGATAGAGTTTAGTTGTATTGTTAGAGTTGATTCAGTCTTCCGCTGTATTGTATTTCGACCCCTGTGTGGGTAATGTTGTTAGTCAGTCCTGTTGATAGAGTTGTGTGACCTCATCGGTCTGTGTGTTTATGTGTAAGTGACCTTAACGGTCTGTATTATTATATTGTTTGACCCTGGCCGAGCAAGCATTTGGTTGTTTATGGATGATTAGCCTGGTAGATCCTTGCGGAAAGGGTTTACGGCGTGTAATATTCTTATACGGTTTTGGGGGTGTTACATAGATTCCTTCCGATCGGACTGTATTAGCGTGCGTTATCTTATATCCGTAGCGTGCGCTAATCCTGCACGACAGCGTGCGCTACTCATGATTATTAGCGTGCGCTAATAATGTTACACTTAGCCATTTCCAATCATTCTGCTTTGTCTCGACATACCGAAAACACATATACACTTACTGAATACATAAACTGAATCCAATCATATTCTTATACGATATACTCTATATCAGAAGTACGATAACCTGATACACGATATCATCAAATGTAACTGTCGACCAGATACGACAATTATACCGATACTGACATCTCAGTCCTTTATTTATTTTATTCCTACTGTACAGATTCCACGCTGTACAATATAACTCGAATAAAATAATATCAAATAACAATAGTAGAAATTCCGGATATTACACAAGCATCCCTCCGGATCACAATATACGAGCCGAAACACGATGACTCGGTCAAAAACACTTCTGGACTCGTCGAGATCGTCGTGACTCGATCCGAGCTCGTCTGGGCCGGACATGTCCGACAGTGACTCGACTGACTCGGCAGCTATCGAACACGGTCGGCAGCTTCTCGGCGTCTGCTCATGTCCTGGCCGAACTTGGGCAGTCGTGGTCGATAGGACTCGGTGGCCTTTGCTTAGTGGTGCACGGTTTGTCGGATAGGCTCGGTAGCTGTCGGCGTGCTACCTGGGTCGATCTGTTCGGTAACTCTCGACAGATTCTGGCGGATGACACATGCCTCAGCAGGAGGCGGCAAGTCATAGCCGTGTGCGGACATGGGCACAGGCTTTCAACGGCTGTCGGTAGTGCTCGGTCGGGTCTCAGATGGTGTCGCATGTGGCTCAGCTGCTGTCGGGACGTCGCGGCTGATGGCCTGATGCATTCGGCAACGTGTAGTGACAAGGCACGTGTCCGACAGTGCTCGGCCATTGATGGGGCGTGGCTCGATCGTGGCCCTATCAGTGTCCAGCAGCGACCCGGTCACGTCCGATCAAACGGAAATAAAGACTCCAAGTGTCGTCCCTCTACCGGTATCCACACGATAATTCACGGATCGCCTTGAGTTGAAAGCTTAAAACAAACAAGCAAGACAAAACCTCGTCTTGGCTTCTATCTCTCGGGTTATACATTTAAGGGATTTAATTTATCTTGACAATTCACAATTATCTCAAAATTAATTTATGATTTATTCAAAAATATTCTTAAAAAATTATCCACAAGAATTATCTCTCATAAACTTACAAGTGTCCGGCCATCTCATATTTTTTCAAGACCATTCATCTTCTTGAAAATGAACATGTACACTAATATATATAATGTAATATGTATAGATACACATATACATATATATATTTTTTATATGATATTATGAGATGATGGTGAAGATTCTTTGGTATTTAGTCCTCCCTCTTGCACATTACACATATATATATATAAATAAATATATTTATATATATAATTTATCAATAGTAATAAGAGTGTATCTTGGTCGTCCGCCTCTTCCCTCTTTCAGTTTCACCTACTTCCTTTCACCTGTATTACCATAAGAGTGTTTAGACGTCGTGCGGTTCCTCTCTGCTTTACCATCTTCTTTCCTAGGTTTTCTCCCGTTTCTCTTCTTCTTCTTCCACGTATCTGCCGCCTCCTTCTCTATTCCCGTTCTTTATCTTTAGTCTTTCACTTCGACCTTTCTATTTTCCTCTTCTCGCGACCGAAACTAGGGTTTTTGTTCTTGGCAATATCTACGCGCTCGCGATTTTTTCTCGGCTAGATTATCGTCAGGTAAAGGTTAGTCTCTGTCTCTGTTTCTCTCTCTTTCACTTGTTCTTCTTTTGATTCTTGCCTGTTTTTGTGTTTCTTCAATTTATTTTTCGTTTGTATCAGCAATTTATGTGCTTTTCATTTCAGGTTTTTACTTTCTTTTGAGCTCACAAAGTCATTTGGTTCTTTATTTGTAGATTATTTACAGGCGAGGCTAAAGGGACAACTTTGGCGGAGAGCTTTCTTACATTTCTTGATGTGCTTTTTCGTTGGTGTCTTTCTTGGGCTGACTTCATTTTCCCTACGAATATGTCCGCAAATGTGATGCCTAATCACCGAATATTTGACTCTGAACCTCTGATAATTTAGGGGTTTTCTAGATTTGGTTTCATTTCTTTATTTATGTTTATCCCTGAGTTGATTTTTTTTTTTTGGAGGAGATGGTACTTATTCACCCTTCTTTATTTTTGTTTGCATCTTTTCTGTGGGTTTATGTGTTTATTTTTTTTTCTCCTGCTGGTTGTTTCTCTCGCCGTGTTTTTTCTATACAGGAATGGTCTTCTGGCATTCCACCGTTATCTACTAAAGCTTATACTGATTAGAGATAGAGTGTTGATGTTCTGGTTATGATGTCTTCTATAGCTGTTTATACTGATTATGTATACTGACTATTAGTGTTTTTGTTTCTCAGATTTGTGTGGAACACTGCAATGAATCATTAAAGCAGAGTGACACACAATCTGGTTCACCAGAGGGCCCGTTAGACAGGTCGCCACATGGTAATTCCGGTGGCAATGAACACGAGGAAGATGATGAAAAGTACGAGGGCCACCATTGAAAGCGTGACATTCGATTACTATCCGGGAGAGACGATATAGATCCGAGAAAGCAATTGCTACCGTATGTATTTCTCCTTTCACCTTTTTCTTCTTTCGCGTTCATTTTCTTGCTTCGAGTGTTAATTTTCAGGTAACTTTTTTCTTCCCTTTATTATGTTTCGTGATTTCGATGAATGGTATAATCTAATTTTTTTTTTCCGAAGAAACTACACCACTACACAGACTCGAGGTTCTCGGCATCCATCTCAAAGGCGTCAACCGTTCGCATCGTCTCCCGATTTTGCTAGGATGTCTCCATTGGGTAGTTTTTTTTTTCTTAACATTCAGATTTTGTTTGTGTTTTCCTCTGACTTTTGAGATTAGGGTTTTAATTTTCCCTATTTTTTCGCATTCCCTCCGATGTCATAGCTTTTGGCCTGATCTCATATATGTTGGTGGAGTTTGTGATTTCTTTTGGGAAGACAATTTCGATTTCATTTTATTTCTTGTATTTTCGATTCATTTTGGAAAGACATTTTCTCTTGGGATGCCCGTATTTTTTTTTTGGAAAACAAAAAATTAGGGATTCTCGGTTTTTTTATTTTATATATTTGTGATTGCTGGTCTTTGATTGCATGTTTGGCAGCATTACGTTTGGGTTGATCTGGCCTTGGTTTATACCTCGGGTGTCGACTCTCTATTGTGAAGTTTTAGGTTCCATGTAATTTTAGTCGCGTAAATTTACAACGGTGGCATATCTTGTAAATGTTAATCCGGTTGAAACAGCTTCTAAAATAATACGATGTTCGGTGTGGTGTTGGTGCTTAGTTTGAGTTTTTATTATTGTTCCGCTCTGCTGATTTTTTTGGTAGGTGCTTGGTCATTTATGTTTTTGTTTTTGCCTTTATTGATATTTCGATGTTTTTTCGCCGTCCCAGTTACACGAGCGTCCCTTATTGTTCTTGCACTTATTTTACGTATTATGAGGGTATGCTTGCTTTATTTAAATAATATATATAGTTGAATGATTTCTTCTACACTCCCTATTTGAGTCCTTATTTGCCGTTGTCGTGTTTGTGCTTTTTGAATTAGCTGCGATTTCATTCGAATCGCCTTCGGTGTCATGTACTCTTGAGGCGGGTAATTTTTTCCTACATATGCTGTTTTTAGGGTTGGCTTTTTTGGTTTAGTTTGGTTCTAATATTTTTCCTCCGTGTGCAGGTGTTTTTCGCCTTCGCTAAATTAGACATTTTTTTCCGGGCTCTAGGAATCTGCGCCTTTATTATGTTTCGTGATTACGATGAATGGTTTACTCTAAATTTTTTTCGAAGAAACTACACCACTAAAAAGCAATGAATTACACGGCCTCGAGCTTCTCGGCATCCATCGAAAGGCGTCAATCGTTCGCATCGTCTCCCAATTTTGCTAGTTTGTCTCTATTGGGTAGGTATTTTTCTTAACATTGATTTTGTTTGTGCTTTCCTCGACTTTTGAGATTAGGGTTTTATTTTTCCCATTTTTCTCGCATTCTGTGTTGGTCCTTTTTATCTTTCTACATAAGGAGGCGCCCGATTTGGTCTTCGATTTGAATTCGTCAATTTCATAGGATGTCTATCTAGATTTAAAATGTGCACATTGACATGATGTCTAAATTTAGATTTCAAATTTTCTTTATGGATGTTACCACGATGTCTTGGGCCCCGGCCCTTCGGACATGTGTTGTGCCGTATATGTGCTGGTGTGTGTATGTGTTTGTATGTATGTTCTTGAGGCTATTGTTATGAGGAACATGTCCCTAACTCTTATTTTTAGTTTCGCCATGGTTTGCACGCCGTATATGTGTTGGTGTGTGTATGTGTTTGTATGTGTCTCAGTATGCGTTGATTATGTCTGCGCTGATGGTAACCTTCTTGACGACATTTATTAATGTAATTGTTCATTTTTCTCTTGTATCGTTTATTAGGAAAGCACTATTGAAATTTTGTTATATATTTTTCGTGTTTTCCTCCGACTTTTGAGATTAGGGTTTTAATTTTCCCTATTTTTCGCATTCTGTGTTGGCTCGGCCTCGGATGTCATAGCTTTTGGCCCGATCTCATATATGTTGGTGGAGTTTGTCATTTCTTTTTATTTATTGTATTTTCGATTCATTTTGGAAAGACATTATCTCTTGGGATGCCCTTATTTTATTTTTTTATTAAAAAAAAAAATTATGGATTCTTATTTATTTTATTTTCTATATTTGTAATTGTGATTCTTGGTCTTTGATTGCATGTTTGGCGGCATTACGTTTGGGTTGATCCGGCCTTGGTTTATACCTCGGGTGTCGACTCTCTATTGTGAAGTTTTAGGTTCCATGTAATTTTAGTCGCGTAAATTTACAACGGTGGCATATCTTGTAAATGTTAATCCGGTTGAAACAGTTCTAAAATAATACGATGTTCGGTGTGGTGTTGGTGCTTGGTTTGAGTTTTTATTATTGTTCCGCTCTGTGATTTTTTTGGTAGGTGCTTGGTCATTTATGTTTTTGTTTTTGCCTTTATTGATATTTCGATGTTTTTTCGCCGTCCCAGCTTACACGAGCGTCCCTTATTGTTCTTTGCACTTATTTTCTGTATTATGAGGGTATGCTTGCTTTATTTAAATAATATATATAGTTGAATGATTTCTTCTACACTCCCTATTTGAGTCCTTATTTCTTTGTTGTCGTGTTTGTGCTTTTTGAATTAGCTGCGATTTCATTCGAGCGCCTTCGGTGTCATGTACTCTTGAGGGAGGTAAGTTTTTCCTACATATCTTGTTTTTAGGGTTGGCTTTTTTTTGGTTTAGTTTGGTTCTATTATTTTTCCTCCGTGTGTAGGTGTTTTTTGCCTTCGCTAAATTAGACATTTTTTTAGGGCTCTAGGAATCTGCTGCGATCTGCTTTCCAAATAGGTACTCTTTATCTATATATGTTATTTTTGCTTTCTTACGGGATGGGCTCTTTGAGGCTACCTTCTTGTCTTCCCTTTATTATGTTTCGTGATTACGATGAATTGTTTACTCTAAATTTTTTCTCAAGAAACGCACCACTAAAAAGCGTGAATTACACGGCCTCGAGCTTCTCGGCATCCATCCGAAAGGCGTCAATCGTTCGCATCGTCTCCCAATTTTGCTAGTTGTCTCTATTTGGTAGGTATTTTTCTTAACATTGATTTTGTTTGTGCTTTCCTCGACTTTTGAGATTAGGGTTTTATTTTTCCCATTTTTCTCGCATTCTGTGTTGGTCCTTTTTATCTTTCTATATAAGGAGGCGCCCGATTTGGTCTTGATTTGAATTCGTCAATTTCATAGGATGTCTATCTAGATTTAAAATGTGCACATTGACATGATGTCTAAATTTAGATTTCAAATTTTCTTTATGGATGTTACCCTGATGTCCCGGGCCTGGCCCTTCGGACATGTGTTGTGCCGTATATGTGCTGGTGTGTGTATGTGTTCGTATGTATGCTACTGACGAGGCTATTGTTATGATGAACATGTCCCTAACTCTTATTTTTAGTTTTTGCCATGGTTTGCACGCCGTATATGTGTTGGTGTGTGTATGTGTTTGTATGTGTCCGCTATATGCGTTGATTATGCCTGCTCCGATGGTAACCTTCTTGACGACATTTATTAATGTAATTGTTCATTTTTCTCTTGTATCGTTTATTAGGAAGCTGTCACTATTGAAATTTTGTTATATATTTTTCAAATGATGATGAGTTCCATCCACAATCAGTCAAGATTCCACCAATTGTGGACACCAACTTGCTCTTGGGCCTCTATCTGAGGTTTCATTATGTATTGTTGGTTTTTCTCTTGCATCCTATATTAGGAAGCTGTCACTATTAAAATTTTATTATATGTTTCCAATCTATTAGATTACAGACAACTGTAATCATTGTATGTTGATTGGTTGGTTTCATAGAATTTACGCCTGTGATCTTCGTCTTTGTATAGATGATTTACGTAATTTGAAATAAAAGTATATATCCGGAGATTTTCCAAACATGTCTTTTTCGAATATTGGAAGAAAAATTCCAATAGTTGTATTTGTTTTTGTCATCTCTATCAATCTTAGGATTGTATTTTTCTAGAATAAATACTTCAAAAAAACTATTTGAATAGGACGATGGTGTGTTACAAAATATTCTGCCCATCTGTTAATAGTCACCTCTTCAATTTTATCATCATTTTCATTCCCTTTTCTTCAAGAGAGAGAAAGAGAGGGATAGAGAGACGATAGTGTCGGTTCAAATGTTGAAGAAAAAATCTTTGATATGATTTCACACTCTATATATCAAATTGTTTATCTCAACGAGTAGGACACAAATCTATGTTCAGTTTTACAAATCGATGCCGAAATCGTCGGAACCGGATAAAAACACTGTTTGTCTTCAGGTTGTCCATGCTGGTTTATCTCTATCAGAATTTTACAAACTTTACATTGTTGCGAGTCTATTGTTACAAGGAACGTGTTTCTGACTTGTATTTCGAGTTTCGGTGAGGTTTTGTGCGTCGTATATGTGCTGATTTGTGTGTGGTGCTAAGTGTGCATGTGTGTATGTGTATGTATGTGTTTATATGTGTGTTGTGTGTGTGTTTGTGTGTACTGGTTTTTAAGAACAGCCTGTGTGTGGTTGTGTATTTGTCGTACCATTTGTGTATGTGTGGTGCTGCGTGTATGTATGTGTTTTGTGTGTGGTGTTGTGTGTGTTTGTGTGTGTTGCGTGTGTGGGTGTGCGGATGGTGTGTTGTATATATATATGTACTGACTACTGTAAAGTGTAATATGATATCGATTTTAAAAGTCTTGAACATATTGTCTCAACTGAACTAACAACAATACTATTTCGATTGGTTGATGTGTTTCTTGCAATAAGGTCACTTTTTAATTCTCTCTCCTTCACTGCTTCTAAAAGCCTGGCCATGTTTTAATATTAATATTTTTGCTATGTGTTTTGGTGTTTCTTGGCCTTGATAAATCAGATATTTTTTCAGGTTCTGCAAATCTTCTATTATTTGCTATTCAAATAGGTACTCTTTACCTGTATTTGTTATTTTTTGTGTTATGTATTTTGAGATCTTAACTTGCGACGTTTTTGTTTGCCCATATTTTATCATTTTTATCTATTGTTATTCATATTGATCTTTTTCAGGTCTTGCTCGAGTATTTCTTTGATTCAGATTCCATGTCATGACATGGCCTTCTCATAACAATGTCTGAGGGTCGTAATATCCAGAGTGATAATGTGTTAGGTGTGTCTCTCCAGATGAGGTATTGTTCCTGGAACACGAATCAGCTCGCCCCAAATTTCTACAGCGTGACTGTATATAGATTTTAAACTCTCACGTACGACCTAAAACAGGGATAAAGTTATATTCATAAAATGAACTGTAAAAATCTCTTAATTGGTAGTAGATTAGTTATAAGATGCCGCATAAACTATGTTGTGCTATTGCAATTAGGACTAATTACTCCGTCCTGATATTGTTGAAATTAGACGGATCTTGGCACTGAAATATATGAATACAGATAACTACAATGGATGATTATATCATTGGCTTTCTATATAATCCGTCTTCATGTATTTCTCCTTCTATTGCCTGCCATATCTTTCCATTGGTAATATCAAGTGCTTCAAGTGTACTGGAGTGTTCACTGATTAGCATAAAGTTGCTGCCTTAGTTTGCCGCATGTTTGATGGTTAGAATAACACCACATATCTTAGCCAACAAAACCAATAATGAGCACCTCGTGTACTGCACGGATGACAACTTTTTTTTCCTTTTGGCACATGAGGATGGCAGTCCCCTCCCCTCGATTTCAATTCATCGGTGGCAGCTAAAGAACTTGAAATTCATAATATTGTAACAAAGTTTCGTGCATCTGACTGTACCCTAATTATTTATTCCACAATGTTGCTTATGAACTTCCAGATCTTCTCAAATGCATTCATTTTAGTGAATTTGGGATTAAATCTGGTAACAGTTTGGATGTGGTGGACATGCATATATTTACCTATGTTATGGTCTCCATATTATGCTCAATATTGTGGCAGACAAGGAAGGTGTTAGAGCAGCAGTCTTAGTTCGTTCCTGTGCTCCAGTTAGTGGTAATTCTTTTAGTTTAACTTCTTTAAAAATATATATAAATGGAACCCCCTTCATTTTATCTTATAATTTCCCCCATTTCACGAATATGCAATTTAGGAAATTAATAAATAAATATTAGATTCTCATTTAGTTATATTTACATGCCAAAAAAAAGGGCGTAAGGATATCACAACTCCATAGTCATAGGTTACAGAATAGCTGACAGTATATAATTCTCAAAATATAGTGTAACAAATTTTATACCTAGGAGAAAGACATTAAAGGCCAGTAGAAAGCCATAAGGCCCTAGGATCAGTATGGCCATTGATTATTAAGATGAATGCTGGTGGTAATTCGGATAGGGTATATGGTTTACATTTTCCCTACAACAATTCAGCGTATTATACTAGATTTTGTATATAATTTTGAAGACTAGCCCCCTCAGCCCCTCACATATTTGCTCCTAGACCAGTATATCTCCTCTCTTTGATCTGCACCGTATCTTCTTCAATATAATTTACTTTTCTTCCTGTTTGCACAAACAGGGTTGGAGACCGTACAGCAACTGCGTGGTTTGAAAACTGAGAAACTTGTTCTTCTTACTGGGCCTGGGAAGGTTGATTTACTTTTAAAAATGTAACTCCATGTGTGCTTATATATTTAAAAGATGTTTCAACTGGCTAATTTTATGTGTCCTTTAATTTCTTTACATACTTGGGTTATATGTGAATAATATTTTTATGTTTGTTCGGGAAGGCTGCCAACATATTAATACTTCTAATATGCTTATAGAAATAATTATAGACGTATTGTATTCAAGTGATTATAAGACAAGTACATTACTCTAGAAATGAAACAAAGGTGTCAATAACCTATGCATATATTACTGTAACTTGGTTTTAAAGAGGTCTTTATATTATTTACAAAATCCATATCTTAAGTTGGTTCATCAGGTTGCGTCAGTGTCCATGTCATATCTCCCTCTCTTTCTCTTGAACATACGCAGAGGTACACTATGTATTGTATACATTGTCTCTGTAGTTTACTTGGAAATAGTAATTGTCCTGGTCATTATCATTCTTTTCTAGAAGTTATAATTCAGGTAATACTTGTCGCACTTGCCTATCATTATGTATAACCAGTCAAATTAACAACTGAATATGTTATTTAAAATTAATAACTGCTACTTGGATCTTTATTCAAGATTTTGTTGTTCCCTAGATTGGTCAGGTGCTGGCGATTTCTACAGATTGGTCCAACCAACCTCTATTTGAGCCTGGTAATGGTCCCCTTCTTTTGCAGTGAATTATTTTAAAATGAAATGTACGTTTTGTGATCCTTGCCTAGGAAAATGAGAATTCCTCATCTAATAGCCTTTTTGGTTTTCTGGTAATTTACTTAGGTGGTCTGGAAGTACTAGATGGACCAGAACCGGAAAAGATTCCGATCGGACCTCGAGTTGGCATCGATTATGCATTACCGGAGCATGTCAACGCATTGTGGAGATTTGCGATTGCTGGTACGATACGTAGTGTTTGCAAGTGTGTGCAGAAATTGTGTGTTTAGTGCTGAGAGTCTGTATATGTGTTTATGTTTATGTGTTCAAGTGTTTGTCTGTGTGTGTTTATACAAGAGGTTTTACTTATGACTGCCATTGAGGTCTCGAATTTTTATAGATGAATATGTTACTTTAAAAATTCCCAAAGACCCACCTCGGGTTTTCGTTTTACAAGGTTTCCAATCATGACACTAGACATGCTTGTATTGAGATTCTCGCTTCATACATTATCTTGATAAGGTTGCTTGGTTTTGCAACTATTATGTTTATGCGTTTCAATGGATTGAACTTCTCTCTCTTTTTCTTTCTCATTTGTGATTCTAATTATGCTCCTTACGACATTTTATTTTTCTCCTGAAAAATCTGTTTTCCAATGTTCTTTTGTTTGCAAATTTCTTGAGATTGATATAAGGTGATATAGAGGTCATATTCGTTTCGCCTTTGTTAATTAGATGTTTGGCTTTGAAACCCAAAATCCTTCTCTTGTGAGAAAGAGTTTCTTTGCGTAACTTCTTTGTCCTTTTGTAAGTCTTTGCGGTTTGGCCAGGATTTTACCTCGTGCTATTTTGGCCTCGAAAGGTTTTCATTTTTAAGGTTTCTCAGTTGACAATGTGCGTTTATCTGATCTCTCTCTCTATAAGTAATTTTGATGTTTTTTGGACCTAATATTTTTGAAAATTATCTTTACCTAATGTTCTTGTGTTCCATTTGCGATTTTCTTTGTTAAAATGTCACAAGATTGGTTTTGTGTTGCACAATTGAAATTTGCAGGTGTCGCTTCAGAGTAGCTTCGCTCGAAAAAAAATTCAGATTTCTACCAGCCATGTTCATACGAGCTCACAAGTTAATATCTGCCTCCTGTTCCCAAGGTTTTAGTTACGTTGTGCTTCGAAATATTTTTTGAAGACAACAGGTAGGAATGTCATGCGCAAATCTGATTCTGAAGAGGACATCTGCTTAACTAAAACTCCAAGAGGTACATTATATTTTGCCAATAGATTACCCTTCTATCAACAACAGCCTCGAGTCAAATTTTATCTGAGAAATAGATTCTTGGTCTATATATAAAGAGATGTTGTAGCTTCATTTACTATTTGATTCAGTTATTAACTAGCTATTATGAACAAAGAAAATAGTCTGAAAAGAATCGTTCCCAAAGTTCAGGTGCAAGGTACAGCCAATGTCTCTGACGGCCGACTGAAAACCAGGTCACATGCATGGTATTTCTCATATTCTTCTCACCATTAAATCTGAATACAAATTTGTTGCCATCATTTTTTAGCCAACATAATATGAACATTATTTACTCTGAAAATCCTAATCGGCAACATCTGGCCAGAACATAAGCCCTGGAGAGAACCTTTTGCTAGCTGCGAGGAGAACGAGTCCGGAAAAATGGGGCTGACTAGGGTTGTTAGCAAATCGAATTTTTTTGAGATTCGTGATTCGAATTCGTTTAGATCAACTGGATCAATAACAACTAACTGGATTAGTAAACTCACATAATTTTGCCACTCATGTACATGTGATCTTCGGAGAGTTATTCTTTATCTTTATTCTTTCGCACCGACCTTTCTGTTTTCCTCTTCTCGCGCTCGAAACTAGGATTTTAGTTTTCGACATTTTCTACGCGCTCGTGAGTTTGGGTTGTCTGGAATATCCTCGGGTAACTCTTCCACTCGTTCTTCCTTTTCTGCGATTTCATTGCTGCATAGGGTTTTTTTTCGCTGCGCTTTGCCTGTTTCCCAGCTTTTTTGATTCTTGGTATAAACCTAATGCGACTCTATTCATATTTAACTTTGCTTTTATATAAATAAGAATCACGAGTCTTTTAATTTTATAGAAACAACTCTAGCACGTGAGGAGGTTGCTTCAAACTGGTGATCCATGGGAAACCAGGTCAGTTCTTTCTCGTGAACATATGACCGAGTGAGTCTTTCAATTTTGGGTTCGTTCTTGATGCTTATTGTGTTTGATTATGTCAGAATATGAAATTAAATGGGCTCTTATGGTGTTTTTGGTGCCTATGTTTTTAGGTTAGATGTTTTTGTTGCTTGATCGTTTGGCATATTTCTTTAATTCTTTTGTCAATTGTTTGATCATAGGCTAAAGTTCTGCTATTTTACATGCCTCTGCTCTGCTATATTTCATTTCAGTTTTACCCTCATTTAAAACCTCATCATTTTGATGATAATGTGTTAGGTGTGTCTTTCCTGATGAGGTATTGTCTCTCATGTGCGACCAAAAACAGGGATAAAGTTTTATTCGTAAAAGGAACTGTCAAAATTGCTTAATTGGTAGTATATTCAACAACTATTAGTTAATAAGATGCCGGATAATCTATGCTGTGCTATTGCAATTAAGATTATATTACTCCATCCTGATATTGTTGAAATTAGACGGATCTTGACACTGAAATATATCAATACAGATAACTACAATGGATGATACAACTTGACAATGCAGATCCATTCCAGGAGCAAAGTACTGATTTACCTGAATGCATAAAGGTATTCAATTATGCTAGCAATCTGTTTTTTTACCTTTGGTTATCCATGACTGATAGCTTTTGTGGAGATTTCTATTGTTTTATCTTTGATAGCTATTTAACTTTAGCTAAGGACGTTGACATTGTTTGTTCTGTTTCGCAGAGCTTGGAATGGTTGATGAAGTACTACACAACCCTAATTGTTGTGCAATTAGGGTTGTGTAGTACTTCAGGTATTTCGGTTATTCCTTCATGGAACTAAAGTTCAACATCTTAAAATTATAATCATGCTCAAATCCAGAATAAAAACTCCTTAAACGGATCATGCGATTCAAAATTGGAGAAAGACGGCGAAAATCGGTGAATATGAACACATCTTTGTAAATCTCTTTGAAACCCTTTCGATTCTTGTTATATTCAACATGCTAGTTTTCTATCTCATTCTAGAACTCAAGAACTTCAAGAAGTTTCAGAATCTTACCTTAACAACACGTTAAAATCGACCGTGCGAGCTCGCCGAAGAAACCGGCCCGCAACAAGCTTCTTCTTCCTTGTTGTTTGATGTGTTTTTCCTTCTTGTTTACAGTTGAAGTTTGCTTATTTTTCTCTCAAAATTCTCTCTCTAGACTCAGCCTTAATAATATAAGAATGTAGTTTAACATATCTGATATCACTCCACTAATATATCAAGATACGGTTGGAATGATACGATAAGATCATACGTGTTTTCTTATTCCTCCTTTTCTCTTCTTTCTTTCTTGCACGTCTCTCTTCTCTTAGTTTTCAGACTCAATAATGCAAGGAATAAGACCAAAACTCTGATAAAATATCCCCACCAAGATGCCAAGACAAAACACAAAAGATGTGATAAGATTATTCTCCAATTTTTATTTCCAAAAGTAGATCACACGATCTGATCTGATGTCTGATCACACACATGGTCCGTGTGTCGCTGAACGTTTTTTTATCAGTTTTGTTCTGGTAATCACTTATTTTACCTCCGTTCTCTGTACACACTTAATAAAAATTACCTAAACAAATATATTTGTAACCGACATTCTCAATTCCGCAAATATTAAAAATCACATTTTCATTAGTTTCCAATAAATAACGAAAAATATTATACGTAATATCTGGATATTATACAGAGAAAGGTATGTCATTAAATTTTGTAGCTCCAGTGATAAAGGAAGGGAAGAAAACTGCAGCAATCTGAGCTTGGGAAAATGTCAAATAAATGGAGTTGTGCAATTGTGCTATATGTAATTGGATATACGTGTTCAAAGCTTCTCCCCAAAACGACTTTGGCAATCCGGCATGTGAGAGCAAACAACGAGCTCTCTCGACCAAAGTCCGGTTCATTCTCTCCGCCAAACCATTGAGTTGCGGAGTCTTCGGGGGCGTCTTTTGATGTCGGATTCCTTGCCCTCGACAATATTCATCAAAGGGTCCGGTGTACTCTCCACCATTGTCCGTCCGGATACACTTTAGCTTCTTCCCGGTCTCTCTTTCCACCGAGGCATGAAATTGCTTAAAAGTGTCTAACACTTGATCTTTGGTCTTCAAGGTGTATGCCCACACCTTCCTAGAGTGATCGTCGATGAATGTGACAAAATATCGGCAACCACCGAGCGTCCTCGTCTTCATAGGACCACAAACATCGGAATGAACAAGATCAAGAACATTTTCCTTCCGTGAAGGAGTATGACTCTTAAAGGTAACTCTTCGTTGTTTCCCGGCAAGACAATGAGAGCATCTTTTAAGGTGTACCTTGTGAACCCCGGACAAAACCTCCTTTTTTCGACAATAGCGCCATTCCTTTTTCACTCATATGACCGAGCCTCTTATGCCATAGCTCGGCCATGTCATTATTGTCGATTGTGTTCACGAAATTAGTCGTGACCTTCGGAAGTGTCATGTACAATTTTCCTTCCTTTTGTCCTCTCCCGACAATCAAGGAATCTCTAGTGAGTTTCCACAACCCCTTGCCAAAACCGCTATGGTAACCGTCATCATCGAGTAAACCAACGGACATAACATTAAGTCTCATGTCCGTAACATGTTTTACATTTCGTAAAACAAGTTCCATTCCGGTGTCGAATCTCAAATGCACATCTCCCACTCCAACAATCTTGGATAACCCATCGTTACCAATCTTGACTATACCAAAGTCGCCCGGAGTATAAGAGGAATAAAAATCTCTACGTGATGTAACATGACACGTAGCTCCACTATCGACCACCCAACTCGAATCATCTCTCGCAAGGTTGACCATATCATAATCACAACAAACAAAGAATTCTTCGGTAGTAGTATTAACTTCGGCTTTATCATTACTATCGCTTTCCTTCTTTTGTGAGTTTTCACGGCCTTGGCGATTCTCCTTCTTCAACTTTCGGCAAAATTTCTTAGTATGCCCTTTCTTACCACAATTGTAACATTCGATGTTGGCATACTTCCCTCAAGAACTACTCCTTTGTGGCCCTCTATTACTCGGACCTCTACTTTGACCTCTCCCCCGTCTTTCGGTAATTAGAACATCCGACTGTGAAGAAGATCCTTGTGCTTTTCTTCGGACCTCCTCATTCAACATGTTCCCTTTGGCTAATTCCATCGAAATGACTCCATCGGGGGCTGAGTTAGACAACGACGTTTGAAACGTCTCCCGAGAATCCGGCAATGTGCCTAACAACCACAAAGCTTGCACATCCTCTTCGAATTTAATTCCCATTCCGGCAAGTTGATTAATTATGCCTTGGAATGTATTCAAATGATCCGATAGAGGAGTCCCGTCTCGAAACTTCAAATTCATCATTTGTTTAATGAGGAATAACTTATTATTCCCCGTCTTCCGAGCATACAATTGCTCGAGCTTGTGCCATAACTCTCGAGCATCTTTCTCTCCACTAATATGGTTCAAAACGTTGTCATCCACCCATTGTCGAATATATCCGCAAACTTGGCGATGCAAAATAGTCCACTCCGCGTCGGACTTCCCTTCCGGTTTATCTTTGCTAAAAACCGGCATTTAATACTCCTTCACGTATAGAAGGTCTTCCATCTTCCCCTTCCATACGTGGTAGTTTGAACCGTTCAAGTTAACCATTCTACTCGTGTTGGCTTCCATCTTACGATTGAGATACTAAACACCACGAAACAACAAATCCCGTGGCTCCGATACCACTTTGTTGGGAAAAATACCAACTAACGTCACGTCACAACGAATAAAGCGGAACCTCATTTGACAAATTCCCACTCTTCAATCATAACTTCGTGGTTACCGACGAGTAGAGCACCAATTACAACTCGATAAAATAATACAAATGATATTCGAAAGCGATAAACAACGAGACACAATTTTAGCGTGGAAAACCCCTCAAGACGAGAGTAAAAACCACGGACCGAAGCCGCTTAAAATCCACTATCACCAATACACAAATACACAATCGTCCCTAATACAAACTAGGGGTATACACCAATCGTCAAATACTTGGTAATAAATGTTCTTCAAGTATTTGGAATCAATAACAACAACAAGATCGATAAAGAAAACAACCGTAAATGGCTTACACAAAGAGCTAACGAAATACCCGTACTTCCGGACTCAAAAACTCGATCTACACCGGTGAAAAGATTTGCCCAATAGCTACCAAGCTCTTGTCAAAAGATCACGACGATCCGACCGATAAATCTCCGGAAAATGAAAAATTGTATTTCTCTCTATACCTCTCTCTCTTGTTCTTGAAGTTTGTAGGATGATTAATGAAAGTCCCGATCCAAATCGCATAAAAAGGTGCCAATTTGCGGTTTTGACCGTGTGCCGCGGCCGGCCGAGTGTGCCGCGCACATCGCGCAAAAATGCGCCCGTGGCTGCAGGGGCCGCGTCCCGGCCGGGCAGGGGCCGCGTCTGCAGCGTGCTGTGCGAAATGAAGGGGCCGCGGCCCGGCAGGGATGTGCCGCGGCCCATGGTGATCGGCAGGACTCGGCATGTCTCAGCAGGAGGGTGCTCGGCAGGGCGTGCTCGGCAGGGGCCGCGGCCCAGAGTACAGTTTCGGCCAAGTGAAGAAAAAATGTCTTTTCGAGCGTAGTGCCACGGTCCGGAGGGTTTGTGCCGTGGCCCGGAGTCCGGTCGACTCCGAAAATATTTATATTTCAGAAATTACTCCTACAATAAGATCATACGTGTTTTCTTATTCCTCATTTTCTCTTCTTTCTTTCTTGCACGTCTCTCTTCTCTTAGTTTTCAGACTCAATAATGCAAGGAATAAGACCAAAACTCTGATAAAATATCCCCACCAAGATGCCAAGACAAAACACAAAAGATGTGATAAGATTATTCTCCAATTTTTATTTCCAAAAGTAGATCACACGATCTGATCTGATGTCTGATCACACACATGTTTCGTGTGCAAAGACACACGGTCCGTGTGTCGCTGAACGTTTTTTTATCAGTTTTGTTCTAGTAATCACTTATTTTACCTCCGTTCTCTTTACACACTTATCCAAAATTACCTAAACAAATATATTTGTAACTGACATTTAATTCTCTCAATTTCGCAAATATTAAAAATCACATTTTCATTAATTTCCAATAAATAACGAAAAATATTATACGTAATATCTGGATATTATACAGAGAAAGGTATGTCATTAAATTTTGTAGCTCCAGTGATAAAGGAAGGGAAGAAAACTGCAGCAATCTGAGCTTGGGAAAATGTCAAATAAATTGTGCTATATGTAATTGGATATACTCCTACTATTGCTTCGGTTAATCGTTTTATTGCTGCAAATTGGAACAATGTTAGTAAGCCTACAGTGTTTCTGCATGATAATGTCTACTTCATAATTTAATTCCAATCGGAGGCCGATAGAAATGAATTTTTATTCAGGAGACCTTACTTATTATTCTATGGTAAGCCTGCTATAATTAAGCAATGGGATCAGAAATTATGATGATGTGCTAAAGGTGGTGCCACTGTGGGTTAAACTATCTAATCTGCCACTCAACTGCTGGAGTGCTGACTCCTTGAGCAGAATAAGTAGTCTACTTTGATGTGACACAAGCTCTGTCAGATCATGTGTGGATTGAGGATGGTAGGGGACAGTCTTTGAAACAGAAAGTTAATTATGACTGGACTGGACTCCCCCATATTGTGAACAATGTCGGAAAGTAGGCCATAGGTGTGAGAACTGGGACAAACCAGTTGCAAAGAAAGGCACTCAACAAGTTTGGAGACCTAAACAAGCTCAGTCAAAAACTACTGTAGCAGCCTACAGCTATTGTTACCTCTTATGATGATGAGAGGCTGTAAAGTTGCTATAAAGAAACATGGAAATAGGCCTGTCCTCGTATACACACAACATCTAATACATTCCAAGCCTTAGAAGGCATTCTGGAAGGAAATGAGGATGGGTCAAAGGGGAAAAAGAAGGACTATGGTGATGGTAGGGGAAGTGATAATCCACCCCAATGCTAATTTGTACCTTGAACATTAGGGGACTCTAAATAAGAGACCCTAAAAAACTGTATCTTTGTCATTGGGTTGATTGAGACTAGAGTGAAAGAAAAGAATTCCACCAAGATTCAAAGGAGATATGGGATAAGTGGCAGTGGTTGCACAACTACCAACAGTCTGCTAGAGGGAGAATCTGGGTAGGCTGGAATACAGGGGATGTTTCTCTACAGTCTCTTGAAATTGATGAGCAGTTTATCCATTGTGTAGTGGAGGATAAAAGAAATCCTTTCAAGTGCCTGCAGGTAACTATTGTGTATAGGTTACACTCTATTGATGCTAGGAAGCCTTTGTGGGATGGTATTACTCTTGGTCTAATAAAGGCCTGGGAAGTCTTTGGCAATGTAGCTTGGATGGATAGTGGTTACTAAGTATCTAAACCCGGGAATATCTGATCATAGTCCTATTTTAATCCCCGTGTTGATGATACTGATAAAGGTGGAAGGCCTTTTAGATTTTTAATTCACACAAATACTTTGAGACTATTGTTAGCAGCACCTGGCAGTTTAGACATCATCACCAGCCCCTTGCTGCAATCTGGAAAATACTTCAACTTCTAAAGGACAAATTGAAACAGTTGTATTCTAAAGATTTTGCACATGCTACTCAGAAAATTGATTTCTATAAGGATGAACTTGATAGAATTCAAAATCACAAGTTCTTCTACTCAGCCATCAAAGAACGACACCACCTCAACAAAATAAATACTCGATGCATAGTCAAGGGGCTACATTACTGAACCAGTTCAGAACAAAGTATACATCATAAGAAACATGAAAGATAAAGAGGGAGGTGAGAATGTATCGGGGTAAAAATGAGCGGTGTATAGATGAATGTAGAAGAAGGAAGTGAGAATGTATCAGGGGTGAAACCCTAGATGATAAAGTAGCTTACCTTTTCAATTATCTCTCTACTTTTTTGAAGGGAAAATGGAGTACTACGTACGTGTGTGTGCGCGGAAGTGTGATAGGTAGTGTTTATATGGGACAATAGGGTGTTTCACCTGCTACTGCGATCCATGCTAACGTCAATGTTTTTTAATAAAATAAAAAAAAAACTTGGACTTAATATTAAAAATGATATAAGACATCAATTTTAATATCTTAATAGCATTAAGGACTATTAAGATGTTTATGTATCCTCATAGAAATCAAAGCCCACGTAGTTCACTTATCTTTTATACTCTACTACCTTGAAGGCGTGGCGTGTGCATCAATCACTCATATTGTCCAAGCTCATATTTGTCTTTGCATTGAACTTATCAGATAGATCGAAGTTTCACTCCAATCCTTGCTTCTAGACTAATCATCCAACAAAGCATGAGATTTTAAGGAGTCGGGATGCATGTACGATCGTATTTTGTCCAAAATATCTCCTTTGTTGTTAAAAGCTCGCTCCACAGCAACTGTTGATACGTGACATGGTAATACCTCATTTACGAGAATTGGAAGTATTGGATAAATTTGAGTTTTTTGTGACCACTACTTGATAATATTGAATTCAATATCTGCATCACTTAACTAAAAAGTAGTTGTTAAAAAATTTCCAAACTCTACATTTGAGCTTAACACTTGCTTTTTCCCTAAGCAAATACGGTGCAATATTAAATGTACTTTTTATGTAGAAAAAGTAGATTGTGTATCGCAACTCACTTGAATCTGGATATAGAATAAAATAATAAATATTAACATTACCTCTACCATTTTAAATTTAAATTTAGGATAAAAAATAAAAACAAGTAAATAAAGTTTGGGAATTTCGGCAAAATACTCTAACCATTTGGATTGCATAGATACAATACATTCATGTAATGATGGATTTTGCATACATTCTTGAAAAGCAATAGCAATACTAACACAACTATTTATAATTAAACATGAGGTTGGATAATAAATAGCGGATAACAAATTTGTAGATTTTGAAAATATTCTCAACATTTTGCATAAATAAGTATATTTATTCCATTTATTTGTATATAACTGAATATTATCACACTGGATAATATTGAAAAATGTACATAATGATTTTTTATAATGAATGATGCTTTTATTTTATTGTATCTGAAATTCCAATGTGTAGGCACATCTCTAGAAAATCTTTTCGGATATTTGTTGTTTGTTTTACAATATCTCCCTATTTTTTCATGATAGTTGGATAAGACCACAAAAATCAGATTGCCTATTTAAAATTTCTAATTTTTTAAATTTTTTTTTTTTTTAATTTCTTATTTTGTTATTTTTCTCTTTTCATTTTTTTCACTAGGTTGGGTTAAAAAAATACTTTCTCCATTTTTTTTAGTTGCAACACTGCAAACTTTACATTATTCATACACTGATATTTGATCGAATATTTTTCTACTAATCTAGATGTTAGTATATAAGATGCTTTTGGATTTGTCTAGGTGTGTAAATGATGTGAGTCGAGCTCGACTATTGGTATACTCGACTCGAACTCGATAGCCATTTTTCAAGCTCTAACTCGACTCGAAAACACTCGAGTAGTTAAAATCCAAGCTCGACTCGACTCGTTAGTATGTCGAGTCGAGCTCGAGTTTGAGTCGAGTCTACTCGAGTCGAGTGTTGACCGAGTTTTGACCGAGTCGATTTCGAGTATCTCGCGAGTTATCTCGTTTCATTTACACCACTACATAATATCCTTGGACGAGGGCCCATAGCCAGGTATATTAAAGGAGAGCCTTCCAAACTCCTTTAATAGTCTCATTTGAGTCACAATCATAATTACACGGGCGATGTCGGACAAGGAATTTGGCTTAAATTTACTACCCACTTGTGAGCCAAAATAATCATCACCCACCCGATGTGGAGAAGCTATTTTGCTTTTAACTTGTGTGAACACTTCAAACACACTTAATCAATATAGAATAATATCTAATTTTTTATTATCTAGCTAGTAATTTTATTTTTGACCAATAAAATTGTTATTTCTTTTACTTAAAATATAAATCTAGTATGTATTAATATTTTCTTACTTTTTGTCCAATTAATAATTTTTTTGGTTATATTTCACAAATTATATTATATACATATGTAAAAAAATTCGAGTATCTCACGAGCTTATCGAGTCGAGTATTGGGTAGCTCGACTCAACTCGTTAGTATGGCGATTCGAGCCCGAGTTCGAGTCGAGCCTACTCGAGTCGAGCGTTGACCGAGTTTTGACCGAGTCGATCTCGAATAACTCGCGAGTTGTCTCGTCTCGTTTACACCCCTAGATTTGTCTCAATGTGTATTTTTAAAATATATTCTTTATAATTTTTACTAATTTATAATTAAAAATATTAATAGTCAAATTTGTGCCGCGATAAGTGTAAAAGTTTAAATTGTTTCATTTAACAAAATGGAGGTAGTATAATATAACAAAATTCATTTTTAATACAAAATAGAGAAAGAAAAAAAATAGAAATTTTCGCGTGCAAAATTTGTAATTTGCCCGAATTGCACTGGAGGAAAACATCACCTTACTGTAAATTTTTTAAACATATCTTAACCCGCACATTCTCGACTCCATCGAAGTCGGATTGGGATTTGATGATTGTGATTGTTGTTGTGTACTAGATGTAAGGTTTTACCTCTATATTTTATACCAAAATATATAATACTAGACGCAACGGAAATAGTAAAATCATAACACAAGATCATACGCAGTATATAATCGAATCCTACATAAGAGAGGTTCACCCTGATACCTTATATGGCTATTTGGCTCGTTTCTGATCCGAGGTCGGTGTGATCGGCTGATCATAGTAGCTGGTCGGCAGCTGGGCGGTAAGGCATCCGGCAGCAAGCAGGCAGTAAGACTCGGAGGCTCCTCGGCAACGGACAACACTCCCAGCAGAAAATCCTCGACAGGTGCTCGGAGAGTGGTCGCGCTGGCTAGTCGGTGTTGGATTCGAGCTAGTTGGATTGGTGGAGTAAGTTTTCAACAACTCTGTTTCGTTTGCAGTTTCAGATTCCTCTTGATATTAGCATGGAGGAGCTAGATAGCTATTCGAAGACTAACACTGCACAAGTGCGAAAGTCATTTATTGTCAGGCAGTCTTCTCATATCACGCGCATTCAGGACCTGATTGACCTATGTCTCAGTCACGAGAATTTGGTCAAAATCGATCAGAGTTTAATGGTTGCGGATGACAGTAGCCGAGTGCTTATGACAAGTGAAGACTTGTCTAGCATTGGATGCTTTTTCACGCGTAAGTTGAGTGAAGTACCTTCTGAATCAAAAAAATCAAATGAAGCTTGGTGGAAAGCCATCAAAAAAGTGTTTTGGAAAGTATTCAGGTGAGTTTTCTTTAGATACCTTTATCTAGTAATAATAATTAACCTTTTATTCTCGTTAGTGTTTTAGTTTCTTGAAATTGTTTTATTTTGTTTGTTAACATATAGATGTATCATTCGAGCGCTTATGCATCTATTCGTAAGGGGCATGTCATGTGGCCATCTTGTATTCAGCGCTTTTGTCACATCAAAACGAGAAGGGTGAATCCTTCCTTCAATGGTAAAACAGAAACAGATGCAAGATTTGGTTGATTTGTCAGATTTGATGCTTAGTGTAATCAAACTTGCTCTTCTACTGCAATCATCTTTCCTCCCTCATCAATTGACCCATTTCTTGGACCTGATTGCACTTGTTAATGAGAAGTATGCTGACAGGTATGTATTTAATTTTAACTTGTTTGTCACTAGATTTTGAGGCGGATACATATTGAGCTCTTGGTTCATCATTGTTGTCAAATAATCTATCTTTCCTCCCAGTTAAACCATTTTTTTGACCTGATTGAAATTGTTCATGGGTATGTATTTTCTTTTAACTTATGTGTAACTACATCTCTTATATTTGCCTTGAGCTCTTAGTTCATCTCTTATATATACTTGTCTTTAGCTCTTACTTCATCTCTTATTTACTTGTCTTTAGCTCTTAGTTCATCCTTATTTACTTGTCTTCAGCTCTTAATTCATCCTTATTTACTTGTCTTTAGCTCTTAGTTCATCAGCTGTCAACTTATTGACTTCAAGCTGCCTTAACATACACTTCTAGTGCTGATGCACATGCAAGAATAACCTCTAAAAATTGTAGCTCGATGCTCACATATAGATGTGTATTTTTGATAATTTGCTCCTTTGTTGTCCACAGGTTGTCCATTCCTCTGGAATTCTTAATTGATCATCCCTACTTCTGGAATAGGGTGGAAAATATAGATTTCACCTTCAATTTGAGGAAGTTAGTTAAGGAAAAAACTACTGCTCTTGATATTGTGCTCGTCAACTGTAAGTTTTATCCGAAGTGGTGGAACAACCTTAAGGACGTGTATTGGGATGTCTATGAAAGAAAACGAGCTCCTAATCCCAAACGGTACAAAGGATATATTGACATTGTGCGGTATTTTTGTGCCGTTTATACTCATATAAACGAGCGTGAATACAAAGTTGCTCAGCTTGGCAAGGTTTGATCTCTTTTTTAAATGTTAATTATTATCATGTTTTGATTTCTGATCCCTTTCATCAATGACTTTTGTTTTTGTAGAGATTTCCTGATAAACAAATCGAGTCAGATCCAACAAAGGAGAAATATCTAACTGATGGAAAGGACAACTGGGCATACATCCAACAAATGACAGTATGAGTAAATAAGAAGTACCTTCAAGTATGTGGCTCCTCCTCTTCGTCAACCCCTGGCCCACAGAAAAAAGAAAATTGTGAGAGAGATGAAGTAGGACTTGATCATAATAATGACTAATAATTAGAACTCTACTCACTCCGAGAATAAACTGAAGATACGCCCATCAAATATGCATTAACTAGATCTCTAGCAAAAGAAATAAAAAATTAATCATAATATCAATTAATATGGAAATTTAAAAAAATTCAAGTCATGTCACTTACCCAGAAAGCTGTTTACACAAACACAAGCAATAAAACATGTCCATGTAAAAATTAGGAAAAACTTTGTCAGATTTGACTCGATTTGTTTATCAGGAAATCTCTACAAAAACAAAAGTCATTGACGAAAGGGATTAGAAATCAAAACATGATAATAATTAACATTTAAAAAAGAGATCAAACCTTGCCAAGCCGAGTAACTTTGTATTCGCGCTCGTTTATATGAGTATAAATGGCACAAAAATACCGCACAATGTCAATATGTCGTTTGTACCGTTTGGGATTAGGAGCTCGTTTTCTTTCATAGACATCCCAATAAACGTCCTTAAGGTTGTTCCACCACTTCGGATAAAACTTACAGTTGACGAGCACAATATCAAGAGCAGTAGTTTTTTCCTTAACTAACTTCCTCAAATTGAAGGTGAAATCTATATTTTCCACCCTATTCCAGAAGTAGGGATGATCAATTAAGAATTCCAGAGGAATGGACAACAAAGGAGCAAATTATCAAAAATACACATCTATATGTGAGCATCGAGCTACAATTTTGGAGGTTATTCTTGCATGTGCATCAGCACTAGAAGTGTATGTTAAGGCAGCTTGAAGTCAATAAGTTGTGATTGATGAACTAAGAGCTAAAGACAAGTAAATAAGGATGAATTAAGAGCTGAAGACAAGTAAATAAGGATGAACTAAGAGCTAAAGACAAGTAAATAAGAGATGAAGTAAGAGCTAAAGACAAGTATATATAAGAGATGAACTAAGAGCTCAAGGCAAATATAAGAGATGTAGTTACACATAAGTTAAAAGAAAATACATACCCATGAACAATTTCAATCAGGTCAAAAAAATGGTTTAACTGGGAGGAAAGATAGATTATTTGACAACAATGATGAACCAAGAGCTCAATATGTATCCGCCTCAAGATCTAGTGACAGACAAGTTAAAATTAAATACATACCTGTCAGCATACTTCTCATTAACAAGTGCAATCAGGTCCAAGAAATGGGTCAATTGATGAGGGAGGAAAGACAGATCAGTTGCATCAGGAAGAGCAAGTTTGATTACACTAAGCATCAAATCTGACAAATCAACCAAATCTTGCATCTGTTTCTGTTTTACCATTGAAGGAAGGATTCGCCGTTCTCCTTTTGATGTGACAAAAGCGCTGAATACAAGATGGCCACATGACATGCCCCTTACGAATAGATGCATAAGCGCTCGAATGATACCTCTATATGTTAACAAACAAAATAAAACAATTTCAAGAAACTAAAACATTAACGAGAATAAAAGGTTAATTATTATTACTAGATAAAGGTATCTAAAGAAAACTCACCTGAATACTTTCCAAAACACTTTTTTGATAGCTTTCCACCAAGCTTCATTTGATTTTTTTGATTCAGAAGGTACTTCACTCAACTTACGCGTGAAAAAGCATCCAATGCTAGACAAGTCTTCACTTGTCATAAGCACTCGGCTACTGTCATCCGCAACCATTAAACTCTGATCGATTTTGACCAAATCCTCGTGACTGAGACATAGGTCAATCAGGTCCTGAATGCGCGTGATATGAGAAGACTGCCTGACAATAAATGACTTTCGCACTTGTGTAGTGTTAGTCTTCGAATAGCCTAAAAAAGACTTCCCATCTAGCTCCTCCATGCTAATATCAAGAGGAATCAAAGCTATGAAGCGAGTTGTTGAAAAACTTACTCCACCAATCCAACTAGCTCGAATCCGTGGACTATGATAATAAGAAAAGGCCACTACTTTACTATCCTTAGCTAAAACGCTTACAACTCTTTTGCACAACCACATTAACACGCAGATTCACTTTTCCGACTCTAAAAAATTAGTTCAACACCTATTCGCCTTCTAACTGTAGGCTTAAGCCACAACCATAAATGAGAAACCATGCCACAACTATGCATGAGGCATGCCTCTATGAACAGCCACTGCTACTCAAGGCAACAACCAACAATGTAACAACCACCAAAGTCACCACCTCTTACAAGGCTGGTGCAGTGCAGGGGGTGAGCAAAAATTTCGGGTACCCAGTCCCAGAACCGAAATCGCCTTGGACCCGTCGGGTCCATACTTGGAACCGGTAGAAATGGTACCGGTTCCGGTTTCGGTTCTAAAATCTTGAAACCGGGTCCGGTTCCAGTTCCGAAAATTGTGGACCCGGTACCCACTGGGTACCCGGTTTCGGCTCTATGTCTTTTAAATAATATTATAACCCTAATTTTCGATAGTTTTTTAGACCGACGCTGTTGTATGGTACAGAATATTGGGCTGCGAAACAATATCACATTCATAAGATGAATGTGGCAGAGATGCGTATGCTGCGTTGAATGTGTGGCCATACGAAAAAGGATAGAGTGCGGAATAAAATAATTAGAAACAAATTAGGGGTTACACCCATTGAAAATAAGATGAGGGAGAATCGACTAAGTGGTTTGGCCATGTAAGGCGAAGACCAACTGATGCGCCGGTTAGAAAGCTTGAAGAATGGCGAAGTGATGGAATTGTGAGAGGTAGAGGAAGACCGAGACAGACGTGGAAGAGAGTGATTGAAAGTGATATGAGTTTATTAGGAATTGAGGAAAATACGATGTTAGATAGGGCGGGATGGAGGGAGGTAATTTATGCCGATGACACGGCATGATTCCTTTTTTTACTATTTATTTTTCTTATCATCTCTTATCCACCACATCATCAATGAATTCTTTATCAATGACGATACCCACTCCATTGGTACTCTGGAAAGGATAGAGTAGAAATGGAGTGGGTATCGTCATTGATAAAGAATTCATTGATGATGTGGTGGAAGTGTCAAGAAAGAGCGATAGAATAATGAGTATTAAGCTTGTGATAGGGGATGAGTTTCTAACTATCATAAGTGCTTATGCACCACAAGTAGGATTAGATGCATCGATCAAACAAGAATTTTGGGAAGATTTGGAAGAGGTTGTCGAACGAATTCCTATGGGTGAGAAATTGATCATTGGTGGTGACCTCAATGGGCATGTCGGTGTTAGCAGAGATGGCTTTGAGAGCATTCATGGTGGCTTTGGTTTTGGGGACAGGAATGAAGCAGGAAATGGTATATTGGATTTCGCATTAGCTCATGACTTGGGTATTATGAACACTTGGTTCGAGAAAAGGGAGTCTCATTTGGTGACATATAGAAACGGAGGTAATGCAAGTCAGATTGATTTCTTTTTAGTAAGGAATGTTTGGAGGAAAAGTTTTACTAATTGCAAGGTGATACCGGTGAGAGTCCGCAACACAAGATAGGGTTGTGGTGCTTGACTTTCGAGGTAAGAGGCACTTAAGAAAGAGAAGACCACAAGTTGACCCTCGAATTAAGTGGTGGAAGCTCCAAGGAGAGTCGACATACTTTTGTGGCTAAGATTCTTTGATAGTGGTATTTGGTCTGATTGCACGGAGATGGATATAGATTCGATGTGGAACTTGTTGGAGCATAACATAAAGGAAGTTGCAAAAGAAGTCCTAGGAGAATCTAAAGGAAACAGACCATCAAGTAAGGACACATCTTGGTGGAATGATGAAGTTAAGCAAGCGATAAAGACCAAACGTGAATGTTATAAGGTACTGGGTAAATGCTCGAGCGATGAGAATTATGAGAAGTACAAGAAAGCTCGAACAGAAGCTAAAAAGGCAGTGCGAAATGCCCGATCAAAGGTCAATCAAGAATTATATGCAAGATTAGATACTAAAGAAGGGGAAAGAGATATCTATAAACTTGCTCGAATGAGAGAGAAGAAGACGCGAGATATGGGAAAAGTTAAATGTGTAAAGATCTTGACCAAAAAGTTTTGGTTCAAGATAAAGAGATAAAAGAGATGGAGGTCATACTTTGATACCCTATTCAATGGCCATCAAGAACAAGATATTGGGAATTTAAACATCCCCTCAAGTATGGTTAACCGAGAGTTTAAGAGAAGAATTCAAAAGGGTGAAGTGACAATTGCATTGAAGAAGATGGGGTCAAAGAAAGCAGAAGGACCAGATGGTATACCTATTGAAGTTTGGAGGTGTTTGGGGAGAGAGGGATCGAATGGGTAACTACGCTTTTCAATAAGATTTGGAGAAGCGATAAGATGCCATCGGCATGGAGGAAAAGTATTCTCGTCCCTTTGTATAAGAACAAATGTGATGTTCAAGATTGTTCTAATTATCGCGAATTAAACTAATGAGTCATACCATGAAGTTGTGGGAACGAGTGATTGAACAAAGGATCGGGAAATGTGTGAAGATAATGAGAAAATCGGTTTGGATTTATGCGGAAGATCGACCATGGAAGCAATTTATCTTATCCGTGATTGATGGAACATTATCGAGATAAAAGAAAGATCTGCATATGGTTTTTATTGATTTAGAGAAGGCATATGATAAAGTACCAAGAGAAGTACTTTGGTGGGCCTTAGCAAAGAAGGGTGTATCGCGGAAATATATTGACATTATAAAGGACATTTATGAGGGAGCTAGTACAAGTGTACGTACTAATGTTGGGAGGACAGAAGAATTCCCTATTACGATTGGGGTGCATCAAGGATCTGCTCTTAGTCCTTTTCTCTTTGCCATAGTCATGGATGAATTGACAAGAGAAACTCAAAATGACGTTCCGTGGTGTATGATGTTCGCAGATGATATTGTGTTGATTGATGAAACGAAGGTTGGAGTCTGTGAAATTGGAACTTTGGAGGATACTTTGGAAGCTCGAGGCTTTAGGGTGGCGAGTAATCTTGAATATATGGAGTGTAGGTTTAGCGAAACTTGATGATAGAGAGGCGGGGATGATCACATTTGATGGGAAAGTTGTTCATGGATCCACTTTCTTTCGGTATCTTGGATCTATTATCCAAAAGGATGGAGAGCTAGATGGCGATGTGGCTCATGAGAATAAAGGCGGGGTGGTTGAAGTGGAAGAGTGCCACGGGGTTTTATGTGATCTGGCATGCCTCATAGATTAAAGGGTAAATTTTACCGCACGGCAATTAGGCTGCTTATGTTATATGGCACCGAGTGTTGGCAGTAAAAGCAGTGTCACGTTCAAAAGATGAATGTGGCAGAGATGCGTATGCTACGATGGATGTGTGGTCATACAAAAAGGATCGGCTCGAAATGAGGTGATCAGAGAGAAGGTAAGAGTTGCGTCTATAGAAGACAAGATGATGGAGAATCGATTACGATGGTTTGGTCATGTGAGAAGAAGACCTATTGATGCCCCAGTGAGGAGGCTAGAAAGTTGGGGAACAAGTAATGTTGTGAAAGGTAGAGGAAGACCCAAGAAAACTTGGATAAAGATGATTGAAAATGATATGCGGTTTCTTGGAATTGGAGAAAGTATGGCGATGGAGAGGCAAATGTGGCGGGAAAGAATACAGATGGTGGATGGAGTCTGATTTCTCTTTTTTTTTTTTTTTTTTTTTTTTTTCTTTTTCTATTTTCTTTTATTTCATGTTATCTTTTATTTTTATTTTATTTTTTCTCTACTTTTTTCCTCTTTTTTTTTATGTTATTTATGTAACGATTATTGACGGTTTCAAAGTTTGATTCATGTTAGCCGACCCCAAATCATTTTGGGACTAAGGCTTAGATGTTGTTATTGTTGTTGTATCTCTATTTATTTTTCGTGCCAAACGTTTTGGCAGACGGTCCCCTATGACGATTCATGTTAGCCGATCCCAAATTATTTTGGGACTAAGACTTTGTTATTGTTGTTGTTGTTGGATGTTGCGGTTGTTAAGACGACAAAAATCATACATGTAGATTGTCTTCCCAAAGAATATCATCTAAAAAGTGATTATTTAAGAACTGATTCATAAAACATTTCAATCAAGAACTTGGGGCAAGTTACAATTAACATCATTCAAATCATGGAGGAGAGAGAGTGAAAATAATTATGAACTCTATTAAAGACAATTGAAAAAAAATTATTCACCCTAGTAAATCCTCATCTCCATTTTTCTCTCATCCCACACAATTTTCCAGAATTCAAAGCATGGAGGAGGAGAGAGAGTGAATCAGGTGGCAGCAAACACGAAAGCAATTGAAAAAATAATTATGATTCTATTCTATTAAAGACAATTGAAAAACAATTATTCACCCTAGTAAATGCTCATCTCCATTTTTCTCTCATCCCACACAATTTTCCAGAATAAAGACAATTATAACACATAAATTACCTAATAAGAGGATCTTACCCTCCAAGGCCTTCTTTCCTTGACCAAGGTCGATCTGCTCCCCTCCGCCACTTCTTCTTTCTCCAAAACCCTTCCATCTCCCTTATTTTCTTCATCCACAGCTTTCTTGACCACTTCATCTACAAGTCTTTTCTTTCCTTTGCTCGTTTTATGTTCTTTGGCTACCCTTCTTGCCTCAGCGGTAATCCTTGCAGCTTCCTCAGCCAAGAGTTCTTCTTCTATTTTTATGATCACAAACCAAACAAAATTAGTAATCGAGAAAAATTAAACTCCTCAAATTTAGACATCGTTATATAAGAACTTTGTTCAAATTAATAATTTATAAAAATCTCATCACTTGTTGCTTCTTAAACATAGATGAAGGATCCTCTTACTATGTTTTTCGGCTTCCTTTATTGCATCCTTCAACGCATCCTGGGTTGCTTCCTGTAGTGCACTAGGTGTTGCTTCTTGAGGAGCATTCTGTGCTGCTTCGTGAGGTGCATCTTCTGTTGCTTCCTGCAATAGGGTTGCTTCCTGTGGTGCACTAGGTGTTGCTTCTTGAGGAGCACTCTGTGCTGCTCCATGAGGTGCATTTTGTGTTGCTTCCTGTAATTTTTTCTCCGCTTCACGAAGCATGCTTTGCATCTTTCCAGCCAAAGATTCTTGTTCATATTCTTCAGCAACAACTATCCCTTTTCTGAAGGTTTCAATGGATGTCTTCAAACATCTTTCATCTCACGATTCCATCAGCCTAATCCTACACACTCACACACACCAAAAAAAAAAGCCATCAGAAATTTACTTTTTTTTTTTATAACCACCAACACAACCAGACTACCAACAAATCCTCACACTCAAGGAGTAGAGGGAAAAAAAATCATACCCCAATATATAAGCTGTTTCTGCATATGCAATCAAGCGATGGACTTCCCAAAGGCGTTCAACCTTCATGAACCCTATAATTTTTTTTTAAATAATAATAACAATAATAAAATAGACAATAACAACCAATAATCAGTGGTAGTAAAAGGTAACTTACCCTCCTTGTTCCCTTGAATGTGATGGACTTTCATCTTTAGCTCCATGAAAGGAACAACGAATGCAGGTGGATATGGTGCGTTTGTTCTACCAAATTATTAGATATTAATAACTCAACTAAATGCTCTAATTTATTTACTGTTTTTGAGGGTGGTATCAATTGGGTAAACTCAGATGCAAAAATATCCAAAATCGAAACAATTTAAGATGATTTAGAAGATTCCGGAACCTCTTCCAACGACGATACAATTCGTTTCACAGCTAATTTCAAAGCATTCGCCAGCCTCCCCTTCTTCCGATAACTTTGAAGACCCTTCCGGAAAAGTCTAAACTTTGAATCCATGTTTGTAGGATTTATAACCCAAAACGTCCTGCAACTAACCACACAGCCGCAACATCAACAACAGCAACACAGCCACGGCAAAAGCCACCTTAACACAAGAGACAACAACAAAACAAGTAAACAAAATAACATCATAGCCCCCCAAATCCCCCAAATTCGACCACCATCAAACCCATCAATTAACAATAATTAACAACCACCCAAAACTGATCAACACTGATTCATATAGAAAATCCACCCACAACTCAATTTGCGTAGGCTATCAAACTTTGATACCCATGTCAACAACTAAAAACCGTGATTTTACAATTTAGAACACCCATTAAATTCTCATATTAAAGCCAATTAAAGACCATAAAAGGTGTTCAAAAGTGACTTACTTGAACTAAAGAGCAAGAAAAGAGAAAGATAGAGAGTCACAGCGCTGAGGATCGAGGCCAGAAAGTTTTGCCGCCGATGAGAGCTCGAGCTTCGTGTGAGGAGGACTTCACTTTTTTTTTGAGTGTGTTGTGTATCGTGAAAGAGAGGGGAAGAGGAGTCCGAGAGAGAGAGAGAGATCGGGCAACGGAGGGTTTAGTATAGTATATTTTTTCCCCTTAAGGTATAAGTTCGGTCAAAACCGAACCCAAAACTAAATTGGGTTTTCAAATAATAATAATCTACTACTTTTTTTCTTTGAAAACTAGAAATAATCATTTGCCAATGACTAAACTCATTTTATAGATTCTCAAATCTTTAAATTCCAATTAATTTAAATTAATAAGGTAACACCAATAAATACCAGAAAATAGCGGAATGTTATATTTTTACCTCGAGCTCTATTGATTGCAAGAGTAAATTGGTGCTTCTATTATTCAATGGAAACTAGAGCGGACAACAAGGATTGAGAGTAGTTTTTGTTTCTTTGGGTTGAGGTATCCGCTTGATCGGGCTTTGTTGAGTGGGCTTGTCTTTGTATGTTGCCTCGATTGGATTGGAAATAGAGGTGAAAATTTGAATTCCCATTTTGTCTTGGTCTGTTGCCTCGATTGGTTTTTATTTGGCTTCTTTCCTAGAGTGGATAATTTGGGATAGAATGTTTCCTCAAACTCGAGGGGGTATGCCCAACTCGAGGGGCATGCCTCGGCTCGAGGGTCATGCTTCGACTAGAACAATTTGACATTTTGTCTTTGACTTTGAATGGATAATAACTTCAATGAGGATGTTACCTCAAACTACGGGAGGTATGTCTCGACTCGAAGGCCATTCCTCGACTCGAGGGTATGCCTCGAACTCGAAGATCTTATCTTTTGTGCACTAAGAATTCTAATAAATCCTCACAGACGATGTCGGTTGTATCTCTCAACTTTTAGGGAATGCAGTACACTACAATTTCTTGGTTTGGAGGATCCAATAGCAACCCTTGGATAGGGATGACAATTTAATCCGACACCGATCCGAACCCAATTGATCCGAATTGAAAATCGATCCAAACGGAAGAAATAGTACCATATCTAAATGAAAAAAATCCAAATTCGAACCTAGAAATGGAAATCCAAATTCGAAACCAATCTATGTGATGTCTTAAATCGATATGAGTTCATCTAAGCCCAAATCCAACCTAAACCCGACCCAAACCCGAACTAAATCAATCCCATAGCTAATCCAATCCAAAATCCAATGCAAATAATCCAAACATGATGTGATTACCCATATCCTCTCCAAAGCGCTGCGAAAATTATAAAAGAGCGGTGAGGTTCGAACTCAAGACCAACGAGCTATAGATATGTTGCTTTATCCATTGAGCTAGAAGCTATTTGCATTCATTTTAAATACAAAACTAAAATTTCATGTAAGGCATAACTCTTGTTAAGAACTTTTAAGTTTTACCATTGGTTATCGGGATTTGTGACAATAATAGTCATTCATCTATGTATTCAGAATATAAAAATACTTACATATCCCTTACGAATTTAAAAAGACTATCAATTTATTATTTCTCCTTTTTTTGACGAGGAAAAAAGGAAATATCTTGACAAATCATATCCCTAATATCTCTATTTTTCTAAGATAATTTCTTACAATATTCCCCCTATATCCCAGAATATCCTTGCTACTTCTTACACATATGCAACTGCAAGTTTTATATCGTTGATATCTTTTGTTACATATTAGTAAAAACATGACAATTCTTTCTCTTATATATTGTTATGTTGTTCTTTTCACTTATGAATGGTGACAGAGGGATGGAGGCAGTAGCATTTTTTACCACCACTTAATGACTTTACTTTCTAGTAGTTGTGTTTCTTTCATTTTTGGATAAACTCCTCAAGGAGGCCTCTTCTATTACTCATGTATATATAATACAGATATTAGAGTTACAAAGGAATACCATACAAAGCCTTTTTCTGTGAAGGATCTTCGTACGAGGACAATAATCACGAGATGTAATAGTTTGGGGGAGCTTTATCCTGTCAATTCTGTTCTTTCTTCTCCATTTCACTCTCCTTAGCCTCTCATAGTCCACTCTCCATCTACATGGCATAGTCGTTTGGGTCATCCTGGAGCTCCAGTTTTTAGTTTACTAAAGTCTAGTAATTTGATTCATTGTAATAATGAGAAATCTGATACTCTTTGTCCTACTTGTCCTCTTGGCAAACATGTTAGATTACCTTTTTATACTTCTCATAATTATGCTTCTTGTGCGTTTGAAATAATACATGCGGATTTGTGGACCTCTCCAATTCATAGTCAAAAAGGCCATAAATATTATTTGATTTTATTGGATGCTTACTCTCATTATACTTGGACTATTCCTCTTTCTTATAAATCTGAGTCTTATAAATCTTTTCTTAATTTTCATGCTTATGTATCTATTCAGTTTGAGAGTCCTATTAAATCTTTTCAATGTGATCATGGTGGAGAATTTGACAACACACCATTTAAATAATTTTGTGTTGCCAATGGTCTAGTTTTTCGTTTCTCTTGCCCACAAACTTCTCCACAAAATGGAAAAGCTGAACGCATGATTCGTACATTAAATAATATCACTCGCACACTTCTCTTTCATGCTTCTCTTCCCCCTACTTATTGGCACTATGCTCTAGAAACTGCTACTTATATCATCAATATTCTTCCTACTAAAACTCTTCAAAACATTATTCCTGCTCAAGCTCTATTTGGCAAAGCTCCCTCCTATGACCATCTTCGAATTTTTGGATGTCTTTGTTTCCCAAATCTCTCCTCCACTACTCCTCATAAATTAGCTCCCCGCTCCACTCCTTGCATTTTCTTAGGCTATCCTCCGAAACATCGTGGTTATCAGTGTCTTGATCTTAGTACAAACAAAATCATTATTTCTCGTCATGTCATTTTTCATGAGAATACTTTCCCTTATAGCAATCTTGCTAGCTTTACCGAAACAGACTACGATTTCTTATTAAGTGAGGACCCATCTCCTATTATTACTCATTTCTACCTCCCTTACTGGCCATCCAATCAGCCCACTCTCTTACTGGGCCTCTTTCTTCTTCTGGGCTGCACCCCCTTCTCCTCGTGCCCCCTTGGACAGCACCCCCCCTTTCTCATCTGGGCTCCCATTCATCTTCCTCAGGTGGGCCCGAAACCACCGCAGGGCCTACCCAGCCAAACGCGCCCCCTGATCCTCTCCTCCTCCTCTTCCTTAGCAGGCTCCCCCACTCCCACAAAAAGCCCAACCGCCTATACTCCCCCTCCCATGCGTGGGCTGCCCCCACTTTCACCAACCAGCCCAGCCTCACCTCCTCCCAAAATGCGCACCAGATTGAGCCATGACATTGTAAAGCCAAATCCAAAATATGCCCTCATTAGAAACCTTCCCTCTACAAAAATATCCTCTTTCTAAGTCTCACAAACAAGCTCTCTCTCTGATCCGAATTGGAATGCGGCCATGCTAGATGAATATAGTGCTCTTATTAAAATGGGGACTTGGGTGTTGGTTCCTAGGCCTGCGAGGGTGAATATTGTAAATTGTATGTGGCTTTTTCGTCATCAATTTAAATCCAATGGTGCTTTAGAACGACACAAGGCTTGTCTTATTTGTGATGGCAGGTCTCAGGAATTCGGCATTGATTGTGATCAGACTTTTAGTCTAGTTGTCAAACCTGCTACCATTAAATGCAGTCCTAAGTTTGGCTCTTGCTAGAAACTGGTCTATTCATCAGCTTGATGTTAAAAATGTTTTCTTACATGGTGACATTAAGAAAACTGTTTATATGCATCAACTGCCCGGATTTGTTGATAAGTGGTACCCCCATCATGTTTGTCTTCTTAAAAAGACTTTGTATGGTCTTGAGCAAGCGCCTCGGGCTTGGTATCAACGGTTTGCTAATTTTCTCCTATCTACTAGCTTCTCTATTTCTCGCAGTGTCTCATCCTTAGTCCTCTACACTAGTGGGCATGATGTGGCTTATCTTCTTCTATATGTTGATGATATCATTCTAGTCACTTCTTCTGACACTCTGCGGCATCATTTCATTAGTCAGTTGCAGTCTGAATTTCCTATGTTTGATCTGGGCCCCCTCAGCTATTTCTTGGGTGTTGCTGGCACTCGTTCTCCTACATGTCTTTTTTTTTTTCTCAACAACAATATGCACAAGAAATCTTAGAACATGCTGGCATGGATGCTTGTAAAGCTGCTGCTACTCCCGTTGATACCTCCGCCAAACTCAGTGCCGATGGAGGGCCTTCTGTTTCTAATCCCACTTTATATCGTAGTCTCGCTGGTGCTCTTCAGTATCTTACCTTTACACGCCTGGATATTGTTTATGCGGTGCAACATGTTTGTCTTTTTATGCATGATCCACGTGAATCTCATTTCAACGCTCTTAAGCGCATCATTCGGTATGTTCAGGGTACAAGTGATCATGGGTTACATCTCTATCCAACCTCTTATATGCAACTAATTACTTATGCGGATACTGACTGGGGTGGTTGTCCTGACACTCGCCGTTCTACATCAGGCTATTGTGGTTTCTTGGGTGATAATCTTGTGTCATGGTCTTATAAACGACAACCTACTCTTTCTCGGTCCAGTAATAAGGCCGAATATCGCGGTGTTGCCAATGTCTTTGCGGAAGCTTGTTGGCTTTGCAATCTTCTACTTGAGCTCTCTTGTCCTATTCGTCGTGCTACAATTGTTTATTGTGACAATGTTAGTGCGATCTACTTATCTAGCAATCCTGTCCTTTATCAGCGTACTAAGCATGTTGAAATGGATATACACTTTGTTCGTGAGAAAGTTGTTTTGGGACAGGTTCGCGTCCTTCATGTTCCGAGTCGATATCAATATGCAGACATTTTTACAAAGGGCCTACCACGACATTTATTTTTAGACAGTCTTAGCATCCTTCCTCCTCCCGCTACGACTGTAGGGGTATGATAGAATTAATATAATTTTGTAGATTTTGTATTTTTTGAAATATTCTAGAGTATTCCTTTTGTAACCCTAATATCTATATTATATAGACATGAGTAATAGAAGAGGTCTCCTTGAACATTTTACACAATTTCTAATAGTATTCTACTTCTAAATCTCCGATCGATTTCTTTCTTGTTGGTCAATTCAAACGCGAAAAGACTGCAAAGTTTTAGACCTAAGCTTTACGCCAGTTCCATAATGAGTTGACTAGAATAATGCATCATCTATTTTGATATATAAAGTTTACACTTTTGCTTTTATTTATTTTCACCTTTAGTGGAGTGATGATGTCTATGATATTCTATAAAAAAAGAAAAAGGAATGTGCTCCCGAAATAAGATTTATTTATTTTCACATTTAGTGGAGTGCTGCCTAGATATTCTATAAAAAAAAAAAAAAAAACTTAAAGGAATGTGCTCCCGAAATAAGTATAAACCAATTGTTGTAAGTATAAACCAATGAAAATTGGAATTATATTACCCAATAACTTACGAATGTTTCTATACTACCTACTAATTTTTGGTTGTCATGTAGAGTCAACTTATAAAATCAAAAAATGAATATAATTTGCATTATTTCTCCATTCCTTAAAAAAATTCACACCTCTTAGGCCCTGTTCTTTTAGAATGCGGTGTGCTGAACTGAACTGACCCGAACCGAAATAAACTGAATTGAATGGACCTGAACTGAACTTGATTAATTAAATTAAATTAAATTATTATTATTATTTTTATAATTATTAAGATTATTAATATCTATTATTATAATAATAGAATAAAATAATAATAATAATAATTGTAATAATAATAATAAATAATAATAATTGTAATATAATAATATAATACAACAACAATAATTGTAATAATAATATAATATACTAATAATAATTGTAATAATAAAAATAACAATAATAATAAATAATAATTGTAATATAATAATAAATAATAATAATAATAGTAATAAGTGTAGTAATAATAATAAATAATAATAATAACAATAATAATCAATAATCAAAATAATAATAATATAATAATAATAACAATAATTGTAATGATAATAATAATAATAAAAATAATAATAATAATAATAATAAATATTAATAATAATAATAGTAATGATTGTAATAATAATAATAAATAATAATAATCGTAATAATAATAATTATCATCATAATAATAATTGTAATAATAATAATAAATAATAATAATAGTAATATAATAATAATAATTGTAGTAGTAATAATAAATAATAATCAAATAATGATAATAATAATTGTAACAATATTAATAATAATAATTGTAATAATAATGAGGATAATAATAATAATGATATAAAATAATAATAATAATTGTAATAGTAATAATATAATAATAACAATAATAATAATATTAATAAAAATAAAATAATAATAGTTAATAATTAAAATTTCTTTGAAGGCCGAATCGAATGAATAGGCTGAATTGAAGAACTTCGAGTCCAAAAAAACAAGGCCTTACTAGGTGATCTTTGAGAAAGAATTTGGCTATTTTCTCTTTTTACTTATCAAAAATTTTAATGAAAATGCACTCTTTTGGAAATAGTTTCAACAAAGTATACAAAGAAAAAAAGAAATAGGTTACGTATTATAATTATTTGAACTTTTTGTCAAATTATGGTCAAAGTTTTAAGACTCAGATAGAGAATTCAAATGTGATTATTTTTCAGTAACAGTGGGAATATAACTTTAAAAAATTTAAAAAATAATAAATTAAATGATATTTGAAAATGATTGACCTTTTAACATCAACGTTCACCATCTAAAAGTTATTGAAAGAAATTTATGTAGCCCGTATAATGAATTATCAACATTTTGTTATCTATAAATCAAAAGTTAAAATGTCACTTTCTTGATAATCAACACTAACTGGAAGCCATAATAGTTTCTATCAATAAATATAATCTTATCAATCATTAATTAAGTAAAATTAATATATTTTTTGATAAAAGTTATTCAGCTTAAGAGATTCAAACTAGACTGAAATTAACTTAAAGTATGAAAATGGAAAGAAAGAAAAATTTGGGCCAACAAAGTATCTAAAATTATTTTCTCTTAGGGCCCCTCGCTGGCCCAACCCAAAAGGATTTATTTTATGTATTTGGTAAACAGAAACGAAACAGTTTGCGTTTTCTCATGCCTCCGGATGACAAGTCTTCAAGTTTGATTTGGTGGAGCATCGAGAACAGGTCCTACAAAGAGGTATTGGTTCTAACTCGTATGCCAACTTTCTTTCAATTCGATTGTTGGAACCCTGAAGCTTTGAGCATCATTGCCTCTGGAGTAGGAAAATCGATCGCAACCGACATGCTAACCCACCAAAAGGACAGAATTTCCTATGCTCGTGTCCTTGTGGAAATTGATGCGGCAACCGAGCTTGTTAAGACGGTTGATATTGAAACGCCTTATGGCAACAAGACGTGGTCTATGATTCTGAGTCAAAATTTTGTGAGTCTTGCAAGCTTCTACGAAAGCATGTCCTACAAATATACCTTTAGATAAATACCCTAAGAGAACAAGGATACCTCAAAAGAATGGAGAGACCAAGGCAGCAACTAAGACTAATTCGGGCCAGACCAAGTCAGTGTGACAGTGATAAGCAAACGGCGGAAGCGAGCCAGCCTGCCAGTGAAAAGCCGACATCATACGTGAGTCAGACTACTCGTAAGTCAATAATAAGCACGACAACAAGAAACCAGACCCAGCAACGATGGCCCCGAGTTAACAGGCCGCCCAAGCTTCCGCATCGCATTACTAGTCCGGAACCAAGTACGTCAAAAGGGCATGACCCGATTCAGTTCACTATGTCGGATTTTCCATCCTTACAAGATGTCAAACTTGTTAAGCCAGATAAGCCAATAAAAAAGATAGAGTCCACATCCGTTCCCCGTTTGAATAAAAGGTGTAGCACACAGATTTCTCCCGATTCTTATTTTTCTTGCTTTCTTATCTTAGATTGTTTCTTAGTTCTCCTTTATTTTCTCCAATTAAACCCTAATGATATTTGATAAACTGCAGAACAAATCTGACTACCGCCCAATTGTGAGTACCTGATTCTTGTTTGTTTTCTTCTTCTTCTTTTTTTCCTCATTTCTTCTCCTGTAATTGATTTTATTTCTCCACTTTGTTCTTCTTCTTCTTCCTCCTCTCTCTGGTCTTTTTTTAACTGATTTCCATGACAATAATTTGTCTTCCAGCTACAAGGTTCAGGGTGTTACGTCTGATTTGGTCAACATCACGTATGCTAATCTGGACGAATGGATTGAAGCCACGTAGACAGTAATAAGATAGATGTATAAACAAAATGAAAAATATTGGACCATTAAATGTTTATTAATGATCATTGGATAGCATAGAGCCGGGCCGAAAGTATATTGGTAGTCAGTATAGTAGTCTTGGTAATTTACAAGTCTTACTTCTTTTCTCTCTTCTTTTGTTTTATCTCTTTTTCTCTCTACATATCCCTCCTCTCTCTCTTTTTCCAAAGTCCCCTTATCAGACATTCTCTGGCGTATATATAGCGATATCGGTAATTCATGAGATGCAGTAGGAAGATTGAGATGAATATCTTGATGACATTTGTCACAATGAAGGTGATTCCTTTGACACGTGTCACCTTCTTAAGTGTCTTTGGGAAGGGACATGACAACTCTCTTTTCTTGTCTGTCTGCGCATTGTTCTACGGGCTTTTGATATTTATCTGTTATGGCCGACAATGGGGTCGGCCCTCGAGCTTCATGCTACTGCAGTCGGCCTTATTCACGATTATGGAGCGTATTCATATAAGTGCCTTTCGGTCTTTACAGTCCGGATTCCGGTCGGCTCTAAGGTCTCGCGGTCCGGTTCGGATTAGGTCGGCTCTAAGGTCTGCCCGATCCGGTTTTTCGTAAGCAGAAACGATCGGCCTGATGGTTCGGCTCCGAGATCCGCTCGGCCGTTGGTGCCGAAGCGCTTAGGTGGATGCCAAGGTGGATCGACTACCAACAAGGGCACGAGTCGTGGTCGTCGGGTTGGCGATCTTGGAATCGTTTGATTGAGGTCGATCCGATTTGGGGGTGGATAAGATCCTGAAGGGACATATCTTTGAGAGTCGCGTCGATTTGACTTGGGATCTCCAAGAGTCATAGTGAGGGGACGCGTGGCGGGATGTAATTCGTCGCGGTGTCTCACGCGTCCTTAATCTTCGTGACGATTATGAATCGCCGTTTAGTATTTAATGCCGTTGTCTCATCCTATAAATATAGAGTCTTCTTCTTCATTGCTTCCTTCGCTATTTTTGTTGCGAGAGAGATTTTTCCTAGGCAATTCTTCTTCTTCTACGATTTCGCAGACTTTCCCAGTAAGCTTGCTTTTCCTCCTCTTTTTCTTACTCTATGATGTCGGAGCGGAGGAATACGGCGGAGGAGTCGGTTGTGTCTCGGGCTGTGCGGGAGTGGCGGATCTGTCGACAGTGATGCTCCGTGGGTGGAGCGATGAGGATGGAGGCGAGGTCGTAAGATCGTCGTGATACGGAGATGCGGTCTAGAGACGAGGGGTGGCGGCGCCGTTGACGGCGGTTGTGGCCAGGGCACAGGTTCGGCCTCGGCCGTCTCCTTTGTTGAGGCGGAATGGGATTCGGCCTTGATACGGCCACGGTCACGATGGGCGGTTGGAGGCTTGGCGGGCGATTTAAGATACCGCGGTGGTGCGGATGTTTGTTCGGACCCGGAGGAGAGACCCCACACCCCTCACAGCCAGTGCACGGCGGTGTATTACCGCTCACATTGTCCGGGCTAAGGTTTCTTCTTAGTTGGTACTTTCCGGTGGTTGAGGCGGTGGGGCCTTTGCATTGCTCAAATTCATCCGAATTCTTGGGCTCGGATGGTGGGTCTTTGATTCTTTTTAGTCGGCATGGATGGACCGAGGCCGAGTTTTGAAGAGATTAACAGTCTCTTCTATGGAGTCGGTCGGCCGTCCAGTTACAGTTTAGTTTTACTTGACGGCCGGCACGCGATGTATAAAGAATTGGTGGAGTCTGGAGACCATACATAGTGGAAAGAACGGTGGTTCTACGTAGGGGGCCGTGGATGAGCTCGGTTGATGAGTGGGAACTGGCGTAATAGACGCCGAGCTTGGTCCCCGAACACTTCTTGCTAAAATGAGTAAGTGTCGTGTTTTTCTTCTTTGTTCCTTTTTGTCTAACGCTCATAATTTGTTGTTTGTGCGAACGTATCCGGCTTGAGAGACCTCTTCTTTGTTCGGCAATAGGTTGAAACAGCTTTGGACACGCGTGATCGGAGGAAGTCATACCTGCAGTTCTTGAAGATAATCTTTGGGCAGCGGGACTTGATCCACTAACGGCGAGAATGTCTTCGTCAGGTAGCTCCTTTTTTTTTTTTTTTTTTTAAAACAACTTCCCCATCCAGTCCACAAGGGTAGGAGTTCATCAGACGGAAAGAGACGCTGCTTGGTGGCGGTGGCGAGGCTGCGAAGGCCGCCGCGTAGGAGGCCGCGAGCGGAAGAGAGTAGAGGCCGGGCTGAGGATAACGTGACGAGGCCGAGGTTTCCCATTCTGAGATTGTTGTGCCGCCACAGGCCTGTGCGGACGGGCGGGCGAAGGTAAGGAGCCTTTGATTGATTTGGAGGGCCACTATCTTAGGTGAATAAGGATCGGGAAGAACCTTGTGCGCGGATGAAGGCGGCGGCGGCTGGTTCCTCGACTACGTCAGGCGGCCACCCCACCGCCGAGATGCTCGGCCGGTCCCCATCGGTGGTTGAGTCGGCTATGTCCCCATCTTGGGTTGGGCCGAAAATGGAGATGGTGACTAACGACATGGATCCCATTGACGGATCCATTTGGAAATGCTATTTTGGGCGGGCGTTGTGCACCTATGTGAAGGCATTTGGGGAGCCGACCGCCTCGGCTGGGAAACATAAAAGGTAGAGGCCGATCTCAAGGCCTTACAAGAGGAACACCATCTACGCCCTTCGCTTATCAAGTCTTTGGAGGAGGAGATGGCTTCTTTGAAGGGTGAGATGGAGCTTACGGAGGCCGGGCCTTTGAAGCGATGTGTGGAAGGAAGAGGCGACGAGATGGCCTGGCCGGTGAGAAGGCGCGACAACGGTGCACGGATATCGGGGGCGTCACGAGGCCCATTTGCAAAGTCTTAAGGCCCGGCTTGAGCAATTGGCGGCGGGTCAGGACTTGCGAATCTGCGGGTTATACCGGGGCCTTCTGGTGGGCGAGTGCTTTTGAGAAGACACCGAGTACGAGGAATTGATCAACATTAACTACGTCTCCACTTGTTATGAGATATTGGATCTCATGAAGGAAGGAAGACCGTTGAGGAGGTCCATGCCTACATAAAGTCTCGGGCGGCCGACTAAAGGTTGAACCTCTCGGAGATGATGAGCCGAAGGCCTCAAGGCTGTCGAAGATCCGGTGGAGACCGTGTCAGCGAAGGTGGAGGCGGTCTTCTCGGGCGGCCGTCGGGAGGACAAGGCCGAGTAGATTTTGTTCTATTCCATGTATGGCTGCGTGTCGTTTTCCCTTGATTTCTTTTGTATTCGACATGGAGCTTATTTTGAATGAATAAAATCTTTTTATGGCCTTTGTTGCTTTTGTGTTTGGGCCGGTTGAGTGCAGCCGTCTTTTATTCACCCTTTGTTGATCATGCCGGACGGCGCTTTATCAAGGTGTCGAGGCGAGCTCGGACTTTCGATCTGGGTGGACCGGTCTTGTGAGATGCAGGCGAACTCGGACTTCAGTCTTGGGTGGGCCGGCCTTTTGAGATGCCGAGGCGAACTCGGACTTTCCGTCTTAGGGTGGACCAGGTCTTTTGAGATGCCGAGGCGAACTCGGACTTTGATCCGGAGTGGACCGGTCTTTTGAGATGCCGAGGCGAACTCGGACTTTCGATCTTGGTGGGACCGGTCTTTTGAGATGCCGAGGCGAACTCGGACTTTCAGTCTTGGAGTGGGCCGGTCTTTTGAGATCCGAGGCGAACTCGGATTTTGATCTGCAGTGGACGGTCTTTTGAGATGCCGAGGCGAACTCGGACTTTCGGTCTTGGGTGGACCGGTCTTTTGAGATGCCGAGGCGAACTCGGACTTTCGATCTGGAGTGGACCGGTCTTTTGAGATGCCGAGGCGAACTCGGACTTTCAGTCGGGTGGACCGGTCTTGTGAGATCCGAGGCGAACTCGGACTTTGATCTGCAGGTGGACCGGTCTTTTGAGATGCCGAGGCGAACTCGGACTTTGGTCTTAGGTGGGCCCGGTCTTGTGAGATGCCGAGGCGAACTCGGACTTTGATCTGCAGGTGGACCGGTCTTTTGAGATCCGAGGCGAACTTGGACTTCGGTGTCGGGTGGACCGGTCTTTTGAGATGCCGGCGAACTCGGACTTTGATCTTGAGTGGACCGGTCTTTTGAGATGCCGAGGCGAACTCGGACTTTGATCTTGGGTGGACCGGTCTTTTGAGATCCGAGGCGAACTCGGACTTTGGTCTGGGTGGACCGGTCTTTTGAGATCCGAGGCGAACTCGGACTTTGGTCAAGGTGGGCCGGTCTTGTGAGATGCCGAGGCGAACTCGGACTTTGATCTTAGGTGGACCGGTCTTTTGAGATCGAGGCGAACTCGGACTTTGGTCTTGGGTGGACCGGTCTTGTGAGATGCCGAGGCGAACTCGGACTTTCAGTGCCGGGTGGATCGGTCTTTTGAGATGCCGAGGCGAACTCGGACTTTGAGTGCCGGGTGGACCGGCTTTTGAGATGCCGAGGCGAACTCGGACTTTCAGTGCCGGGTGGACCGGTCTTGTGAGATGCCGAGGCGAACTCGGACTTTCAGTGTCGGGTGGACCGGTCTTTCGAGGTGCCGAGACGAGCTCGGTCTTATAGTGCCGGGGGAGCCGGTCATTCGAGTCTTGAGAGCAGGCTCGGTCTTATAGTCTGGGAGGCCGGTCATTCGAGTCTTGAGGCAGGCTCGGTCTTATAGTCTTGGAGGCCAGGTCATTCGAGGTGCGAGGCAGGCTCGGTCTTATAGTCTTGGGAGGCCGGTCATTCGAGTCTTGAGGCAGGCTCGGTCTTATAGTCTTGGGAGCCAGGTCATTCGAGTCTTAGACGAGCTCGGTCTTATAATGCCTTTGATTCGAGAGATGAAAATCGGGCGAATTTTATTGACTATACCTTCATGGCATTCAACAAATGAATTAATCCTTGGTCATTTATATATTCGGCTAGCAACCTCCGTTCGACGGGCTTTGTTACTTGGATTCGGGAGGTCCGTGTCGGGCCCGGCGCTCGTTGATAATGAAGTCATTGACACGAAACTCTGATGATCCTCAGATGTTTTGTAGAAGACGTTCCGTCTTTTTGGGCGACGAGGTCCAGGTTCTTGGGGTCACATTGACCTTGTTTTTTGAAATGAATTTTCCTGTGGGCGTGTTCCAATTTCGACCGGGGTCATCGCCTCAGTGCCGGAGGCTACGAAGATGTTTTTTCAATCGGCGGGCCGAGGCATTACCGAGTCTTCAGAGAGTTCTTCAGACCGTGATCCTTTGCGCTTTTCAAGGCGGGCCGTAAGGCATTGTTTCACCATTGCGTTAACCGCCTCGACTTGTCCGTTGGATTGCGAATCTTGCGACATGGATAAACTGCTTCGTAGACGGGGGTCGTCGCGGAACGCCTGAGATTCTTCTTGGGTCGGCCGCCGCAGGATTGTTGGTGACTCGGTCGGCCGGGCCCCTCTTTTCTTATAGAGATTATTCCTCGACTTATTTTAGCTTTACTAATATCTTCCACTTTCTGCGGTTTTTTCATCACTTTGAGTTTTGAGTTTCGTCGTTGGCATCCTAGCGACCGCTGCTCGAGTGATTATGCGGAAAACTCCTTTACAGATTACTTTTTACTTCGTCTTCCACTTCACTTGTAAGGGCCGCATTGCTTTTCTAACACATGGCTCAATACTTGGAGATGTTTTGGCGGTGGTCAGACCTTCGCGGTGTGGATGGGGATTAGAAGGAGTTTTCGGATGTTGCGGTGTATGTTGCAACTTTAATTTGAAGGATACGAGGACTCTTGAGACCTTTTCTAGAATTTTGAGTGCGCTCGATATCCTTGAGTTATGACCTTTAAAAGGTCGGTAAGTCGGCAGAACTCGTGGTCACAATGGCTCTGTACTTTCAACTTCAAATTACGATGATTCCTGTGCTTTCGACTCGTAGTTACGATGATTCATATGCTTTCATCTCGCCATCCTGGGTGGGGTTGGTTATTCCGGATGAACGCAAGGTGTGTCAGTGCCCACTTGATTGGAATGGATTTCCCTTCTTTGTGGCGGTGATTATAATTGGAATTGGTCATAACTTGAGCGACTCGCTCAAGCTCCCAGAGTTCACCCCTTCCTCTAGCGCCATTACATTGACGTCGATTTGGTCAACATCACGTATCTTAATCGGGCGAATGGATTGAAGCCACGTAGACAGTAATAAGATAGATGTATAAACAGAATGAAAAATATTGGACCATTAAATGTTTATTAATGATCATTGGATAGCATAGAGCCGGGCCGAAAGTATATTGGCCGGTCCGTATAACTGGTGCTTGGTAATTTACAAGTCTTACTTCTTTTTCTCTCTTCTTTTGTTTTATCTCTTTTTTCTCTCTACATATCCCTCCTCTCTCTCTTTTTTCCAAAGTCCCCCTTATTGTACATTCTCCTGGCATATATATAGGCAATGTCAGCCATTCATGAGATGACAGTAGGAAGATTGAGATGAATATACTGATGACATTTGTCACAATGAAGGTGATTCCTTTGACACGTGTCACCTTCTTAAGTGTGCTTTGGGAAGGGACATGACAACTCTCTTTTACTGTCCTGTCTGCCTGTTCTACGGGCTTTTGATATTTATCTGTTATGACCGACAATGGGGTCGGCCCTCGAGCTTCATGCTACTCTGGTCGGCCTTATTCACGATTATGGATTCTGGTCCGGATTCCGGGTCGGCTCTAAGGTCTCTGCCCGGTCCGGTTCCCGGATTCCGGGTCGGCTCTAAGGTCTCTGCCCGGTCCGATTTTTTCGTAAGCCCGAGAAACGATCAGGCCTATGACCGGTTCGGCTCCAGGATCCGCTCGGCCGTTCGGCTGCCCGAAGCGCTTAGGTGGATGCCAAGGTGGATCGACTACCAACACAGGGTTTCGTCCACATTCTATTTGTTTGTTGTTTTCCATCATTTAAACTTTTTTCCCTTCTCATTGTTTCACGTACATGCTGCAAATATTTAGTTGTTTTTGTTCTTTACGTCGCCTGATACAGGTTAGGAAATGTAAACCTGTGAAATTCCTTCAGTATTTGAGCTGTGTTTTTTCCTGTGTTTTTATGTTTTCGGTTTTTCCGATAGCGGGAAGAAATTTTAGGGGGTGTTTGGAAAAAAGAAATACGAAATAATAAGATTAGAGAATATTTGTCAGGCTGTATTTGTAATTTTAAAAGTTAATGTGTTCTGTAATTAGGGTAAACCTCGAGACAGTTTTTACGGATTTTTTGAGCCACAGTTAATTGCAGTTGGGAAATATAGTTCAATTTAAAGAAATACACTCACGTTTCAGGGTAGTTTTTGCAGCTGACTTAAGTTCTAATTTGTTGATTCATGGTACCTTGTAGTACGGCCACTTATGTGCTTATTGCTATGACCTAATGCAAATTCGCTGGTCGTTGTTTACCTATGCACACGCGTTTTATGCCTAAGTATGTCTCCTACTATAATTAATGCACCCCTGCTCTTGAACGACGATTTGTTTTGAGGTTATCTCTGTAGAGTGATTTCTTTCCCTTCTATTTTTTCCTCCCCACATTCCTTGTATTCATGTTACCGACATACTATGCAGTGTACATTTCAGTTTTCATTAGTTAGGGAGCCGCTGGCTCGAGCGCACGGAGAAATTCAGGTACTTGTAATAATCTCCAAATGTCTCATGTATGCATTTTATTGTTATTGTTGTTGTTGTATCTTTTACACAATTTTTACATGGAAAATTCTATGAGTATTGTTGAAGGTTAGGTTAATGAAATTGTTCCTGAGGTTTTGCCTAATTTGCAAGAAGATCCCAGTTTTCTTTCGAAATTGCAAATATTTCCTTGAAGGTTTATATTTGTTTTAACATTTAAGCCCTTGGAGCATTGTAATTTTTAAACGACAAACAAATATGCAGGCTGTATTGACAACTTTGTAGTTTTGAAGATAATAAACATGCATCTCATTTCTCCTATTTATTTTTTTAATATTTAATTAATCCTTCTATGAATATAAGAAACATGTCCTGGATTGTGCTGAACCCAAATACGATACACAACAACATACTAATAAGGCAAGACCATTAACAGAAAAGTGGACTGCACTTATGTAAGAAAACATTTGTCGGGTTGCATTTATAATTTTAAAAGATCATGTGTTTTGTAATTAGGGTTGACCTCAGGATAGTTTTTGTAGCTGACCTAAATTTTTATTTTTTGTGCCACCGTTTACTGTAGCAGGAAAATGAAGTCCAGTTTTAAGAAAAAAGAGTCTGAAACGTTTGGAATAACCAAAATATTATGAGAATAATTCTTTCCATTAGAAGAAAAAGATATCTTCTTATATATTAATAGGTGTTCCAGGAAATCCTTCCCGTATTGGTGTCTTACCTAATACTAGTTGTAGGGGGATAAGAGTTATGGAAGGTTCTAGACTCTTCCATAAGTAGTAGGATCGTGTTAGATGTCTTACCTTAATTAGAAATCCTATGTATGGAAACTCTCTTTGTAATGCCTATATAAAGGCCACTCTATTCATTGTTATCAATACAATTGATTTGCTGTCTTTTACTTTCTCCTCAAACACGTTAACAGCACGTAGCTCGAACAAAAAAAAAAAAAGAAAAAAACCCGCCGGCCAGAGCCGCCCAGTCTAGACGGAAGATCACCGCCGGATCGCCGCCGCCGACCACCGCCAACCGCCGCCGCCGACCACCGCCGCTGACCACCGCCGCCGGCCAGCTCCAGCCCAGCCAAGTCCGACCCAGTTCTGAATCTCGGACCAAAACCCGAACATCAACTTATCTTCGGAAGCCGCCAAAATTGCGCCTCCGGTTTCACGTCATCGCATCGAGTACCAACCGGTAGATCGAAGCACACCACAGATCCAGCACGTGCCTAATTTTATAATCGAGGTAATTATCTGACTTGTCCCTATTTCAATTCTCTCCTTTTGGGAATTTTTCTTTTGGGGACACGGGTTTTTGGGTTCTTTATCTCCCACGCTACTTTGCGGTGGATGAGACCGCGAGAGAAGTCGGTATCTCTGCGTGTCGAAGAAAACTGTGTGACGGTCCTGAGGGAGTCACGGAATTGTTGAAAAGTCGATACTTGTGGTTGTTGCATACACCACATATCTGGGTGCGATCTGATATCGCCGTTTTTTTTGTCGACTTTACTAAACAACAATTAAGGGAAGTAAATCGAGTAACGGTTATGTTACACGCTTTTAAAAGCATCGATTGTGACCGTTTACATTGTCACTGAAAATCCAACAAGACTAACTTCCTCTTGTTTATATCTTGTAGATGGCACAAAGCTCCAATGTTCATCCGGAGTTCGACATCCTTGACCATGCTGGTAAGGAGTACCATAGGTGGGTCTCAGACGTTCGCTTGGCGTTCGTCGGTAAGAGATTTACCACCACCATCTTTCCCTCTAACGAGCCTACCGCTCAAGAACCGAGCGAGAAAACCAAGGCTAATGCACTGATGTACTTGCGTAGACATATACATCCGTTGTTGAAAAGTGTTATATGAATTTGCAAACCCCCAAAGAAATATGGGATACACTCGAACAACGATTTAATAATGTGCATGATCAGCGCTTCCCTGAATTGCAACTTCAGTGGGATCAAATCCGATTTTTGGATTATGCGAATGTGGAAGCCTATAATCAAGCTATCCTCGATCTTCGCGCTGATCTTGGTTTTTGTGGTGTCAAGAAGTCTGATCAAGATTTGATCGAGAAGACTCTTAACACGTTTCCCGTGGGAGCAAGTGTGATTGCTCATCAGCTGCGTTGCCTACGAGGAAGGGAGAATTAAAAATTTTAGTGACCTTATCTCCCACCTCGCGAAAAAAGAAAGGCACCATGAGATTATTCTCAATAGCAATGCGCGCCCAGCTGGTACGAAGCCGATTCCGGAAGTGAATCAGGCTAGCTACAGGAAAGCACCACGACAAAATAGAAAAGGCAACGCTACTCAGTTTTTGCAAGCACCACGGGTGCATGACTCGAGTAAGCAAGGGAAAAGACGAGGTCGTCGTTCCAATGTGTGGAAGAGGCAAGGTGGCTCGGCCACGGGACCCAGTGGAACCCAACCACGTGGACCGCCTCCTGCCGCCGGGAATGGAACCACTCCAAAGGAAGGCCGGAATTGCTATACTTGCGGATCGAAGAAGCATACTTACCGCAATTGCAACGCGCCAAAGAACATCCAAGCTTACTACAAGCACTATAAACAATATTTGACTCAAGAGTCAAATTACATGGAAGAAAATAATGAGAATACGGAGGTGAACCATACTGAGATCCAGACTGAGATCCCTCCTCTCACCATTGCGGACAAAGACCGACATATGGATGTTGCCGACTTTGACTAGTTTTACGCTTTGGTTATGTTTTGTCTTGTTTCTAGTTTTCGAGAACTACTTTGGATTTTCATGAATGTAATAAAGTTGGCCATGATGAATAAAATTCCTTTAATTGCTGTGATTGTGCAAAGACGAATTTTATGTTTCCCTTCGAAAGCATATTTGGTTTATCACAAAATAATTGCTAGCAATGAATTGTTTGGTTAAATTTGATACATGGGTGAATTTCATCAAAACTTTTGATCAAGACTAGGCGCATCTTCCTTGGTATTTGTTTATGCTTTGAGAGTTCAAACGGAATCAGTGGTTTTTAAACAGCTCTAGCTGTACCGACATTCCTACTTTCTGTGCAAGTCTACAAAGTTGGAGTTACCGAAAGGATCATTAGCCGAGATATAAATCGAACACCAAGATGCGTTTTGAAGTATTTAAACGCTCCTATGGCCATATTTCCATATTATTGTATCAACAATAATGCCTTTGAAAAAGGCTTCAACCTTGCTCTATCACTCAACAATAGGGAAAAACCAAAATAGCAAATTGAAACGAGCACTGAGATCTGAGTATAATGATCCACAAAGTGCACGACCTATGGACAGAAATATACGAAAGTCTAGTTTCCAGAACAACTGACCGTTCGTCCATAGCCTTCTTAACAAATAAGTTATTGCTGTTTTAGTGAACAAAGGTCAAGCTGCGCGGAAATTATTTCCAGCGATTGTGCTAACTTTGATCCTAACCGACTTGGTCGAATTTCCCCAAACACGAAGTTAATGAGTTTTCGCTATGTCTTTAATCACAAGACTAATCGAGTTTCACGTCTTATTGTAGATGTCTCGTGGCGAAATTGAGTGCCTTGCTGATAGTGGAACAACCCACACTATTCTTCGGAATAGGCAATTATTCAATGATATTGTGCCATATATCCTCAGTGACAACAATGATTGGTTCCTCCCAAGTAATTCAAGGGAGGGGACCTGCTCATTTCTTGCTACCTAATGGTACGCATATTAATGTCACAAATGCTCTCTATGCCCCAAGAGCAAATCGAACCTTGCTAAGTTTTAGGGACATCCGTGCCAACGGTTATCACCTTGATACACATTGTGAGAATGGGACAGAATTTTTGTGTGTTACTGCGCGGAATGCGGAAGACGCCGCGTTCTCGAGAAACTAATGAGTCTAAGTAGTGGTTTATACGGACTACTGATAAGGGTTATTGAATCTATCTTTGTGAGTCACGAACTTTGTGATTATGAAGCATACCAACTATGGCATGACCGGCTCGGTCACCACGACGCGACATGATGATTCGCATTTTGAAAAACTCACATGGTCATCCGTTTTCAAGTCGTAAAGCGTTGGAAGCACCACTCGATATCGGCATTGATGTGAGTGAGCTTGATACCGTATCACCGGGACTAAAGATCGCACGCCCGATAAGGTTGACGGTGCATCTCTCGTAAATTCGAGGCTTCGTGGCAATTTCTAATGCCCATAAATCGCTTTTGCAAAGCTTGTTCACTAGCAAAGTTGATACCATCTCCGTCCTTTGCTAAAGACTCAACACAAAACATTCGCTTCTTCAAAGAATTGAGGGACATTTGTGGACCTATTCGGCCCAGTGCGGACCATTCGGATACTTTATGGTTACGGTTGATGCATCGACGCGATGGTCACATGTCGCTCTGCTATCCACGAGAAACGCCGCATTTGCTAAACTCCTAGACAAATCATCAAGTTACGGGCTAACCACCCCGACTTCCCAATCTCGTCATTAAGATTGGACAATCTTTGGAGAGTTTACGTCAAAGCCTTTTGGCGACTATTGCATGTCGATAGGGATTGAAGTTGAACATCCGTCCCCCATGTTCATTCGAGCGGCCTTGCAGGCTATGATTAAGCGGTTCTGACTTATCGCCCGAGCTTTGGTATTGCGCACCAACTTGTCGATTTACGCACGGGGTTATGCGATTTTGCATGCGGCTATACTTATTCGCTTCGACCCACCGCGATCAACCGTTTAGTGCGTACGGTTGGTAGCTGGATATGAGCACGATATTTCACACTTACGCATTTTTGGTTGTGCGATCTATGTGCAATTACGCCTCAGCGTCTTAAAATGGGTTTGCAAAGGCGATTAGGTATATATGTTGGCTATGAATCGCCTTTAAAATTGTCGATATTTGGAACCTTTGACGGAGATCATTTCTGCAAGATTTGCAGATTGTCACTTTGATGAGACAAACTTCCCGTCGTTAGGGGAGAGAGGAATCGAACGATTCGGTTGAACGCCAGAAATTGCAGTGTGCTCCTCCTTGCCTCATCAAGATCCCCGCATTTCAATCCGAGCTAGAAGTGCAGCGTATTCTCGATCTTGAAAGTTGCGGATTCGATGCCCGACAACTTTACGTCTGCGAAAGTGACAAGATCTACCATTCCCGTGCGAATGTTCTGCAAGGTTAGAAGTCCCGATTATAGGCAAGGTTCGGCCGCCCAAAGGAATGATGCCCCGGCGTCAACCTTAGTGGTGGGGCCAGCTTGGGTGCTCTTATCCTGCTCGAAAGAGGGAGGCCAGTGGGTAGAAAGGATACCGAATCTCGAAAGAGAAGAGGAACGGAGGCACAAAATCCTCTCGTCATCGACACAGTGACTCCGTCATACGAGATTATCTCTGACTACGGATATGTCCTCGAATCAACAATTGAACAATCGACGGACGCGTCGGAAACTTTATTGATGTCAGAAAATAAAGAAATCTCGATGCAATGTACGAGTGAATACGTACTATTGGACAGGTCGTCCACGCTAGTCGATGATGCTTTTGCCTACTCCGTCGCTCAAGAAATTATTGAAGACAACGACGCTGAGCCGCGCTCGGTTGCTAAATGTCAACAACGAGCTGATTGGCCGAAATGGAAAGATGCAATGCAGGCTGAACTAGACTCAATGGCTAAACGTGAGGTATTTGGCCGTATCGAGCCAATACCGTGGGCGTTAAACCAGTTGGACATAAGTGGGTCTTTGTTCGTAAACGCAATGATAAGGATGAGGTCATGCATTACAAAGCGAGACTAGTTGCTCAAGGCTTCTCGCAGCGCCCTGGCATTGACTACGAGGAGACGTATTCTTCCGTTATGGACATCATCACTTTCCGCTACTTAGTCAGTTTGGTAGTGTCCGAAAAACTGAACATGCAGCTTATGGATGTGGTTACAGCGTATCTTTATGGGGATCTACATTTTTTATTTCCCACTCTCCCTCTCGCCGCCTTATCGCACCACTTCACGCCGCCACCACCGCCGTCGTTGTCTCTCTCCGTCGCCGTCCTCCTCTGGTTAATTAATTGAATTTTTTTGGGTGAATTGGAGTTTCTTGGGTGTCCCCCCTGCTTCGTTCTTTTTTTGGTGAAGAATCATTTCTCGGAAGGCGTTGCATCAGAGGCGATGGTGGTGATAAACCCGCCGCCATCGGAGGGCTCATTTTTTTGGGCGTTTTTCCCTCTGCCTCCAGTTAGATTTTGAAGTTTTTTTTTTTTTTTTTTTTTTGGTATTGATGAACTTGCTGGGATTAGTTGAATTGATGAATTGAATGTTTGGATTTTTGAATGAATTGTTTGATGAATTGATTCTTGGATTTTTTGGATGAATTTGAGAGGTGAATCGTTGATGATGGTTGGTTGAAGATAGGTATTTTAGGCATTAAATATTTCGTAGGGATAAAAATGTAAATATATAGTATAACTTAATCTACACATGAACTTTATCAATTATCTACCAAACAACAAAATTATATCATTGGTTTATTTTATCTCACCTCTCAAGTTAGTTTTAACATAACTTTGACGAAACCTGACTAGGCTATCAAACATGCCCTAAGGGGAAAAAAATATACTATACTAAACCCTCCGTTGCCCGGTCTCTCTCTCTCTCTCTCGGACTCCTTTTCCCCTCTCTTTCACGATACACAACACACTCAAAAAAAAAAAAGTGAAGTCCTCCTCACACGAAGCTCGAGCTCTCATCGGCGGCAAAACTTTCTGGCCTCCATCCTCAGCGCTGTGACTCTCTCTCTTTCTCTTTCCTTGCTCTTTAGTTCAAGTAAGTCTCTTTTGAACACCTTTTATGGTCTTTAATTGGCTTTAATATGAGAATTTAATGAGTGTTCTAAATTGTAAAATCACGGTTTTTAGTTGTTGACATGGGTATCAAAGTTTGATAGCCTACGCGAATTGAGTTGTGGGTGGATTTTCTATATGAATCAGTGTTGATCAGTTTTGGGTGGTTGTTAATTATTGTTAATTGATGGGTTTGATGGTGGTCGAATTTGGGGGATTTGGGGGGCTATGATGTTATTTTGTTTACTTGTTTTGTTGTTGTCTCTTGTGTTAAGGTGGCTTTTGCCGTGGCTGTGTTGCTGTTGTTGATGTTGCGGCTGTGTGGTTAGTTGCAGGACGTTTTGGGTTATAAATCCTACAAACATGGATTCAAAGTTTAGACTTTTCCGGAAGGGTCTTCAAAGTTATCGGAAGAAGGGGAGGCTGGCGAATGCTTTGAAATTAGCTGTGAAACGAATTGTATCGTCGTTGGAAGAGGTTCCGGAATCTTCTAAATCATCTTAAATTGTTTCGATTTTGGATATTTTTGCATCTGAGTTTACCCAATTGATACCACCCTCAAAAACAGTAAATAAATTAGAGCATTTAGTTGAGTTATTAATATCTAATAATTTGGTAGAACAAGCCCTAATGTTAGTTAACGCATCATATCCACCTGCATTCGCTGTTCCTTTCATGGAGCTAAAGATGAAAGTCCATCACATTCAAGGGAACAAGGAGGGTAAGTTACCTTTTACTACCACTGATTATTGGTTGTTATTGTCTATTTTATTATTGTTATTATTATTTAAAATTATTTTTATCGGGTTCATGAAGGTTGAACGCCTTTGGGAAGTCCATCGCTTGATTGCATATGCAGAAACAGCTTATATATTGGGGTAAGATTTTTTTTCCCTCTCTACTCCTTGAGTGTGAGGATTTGTTGGTAGTCTGGTTGTGTTGGTGGCTATAAAAAAAAAGTAAATTTCTGATGGTTTTTTTTTGGTGTGTGTGAGTGTGTAGGACTAGGCTGATGGAATCGAGAGATGAAGGGTGTTTGAAGACATCCATTGAAACCTTCAGAAAAGGGATAGCTGTTGCTGAAGAAGATGGACAAGAATCTTTGGCTGGAAAGATGCAAAGCATGCTTCGTGAAGAAGAGAAAAAATTGCAGGAAGCAACACAAAATGCACCTCATAGAGCAGCACAGAGTGCTCCTCAAGAAGCAACACCTAGTGCACCACAGGAAGCAACCCAATTGCAGGAAGCAACACAAGATGCACCTCACGAAGCAGCACAGAATGCTCCTCAAGAAGCAACACCTAGTGCACTACAGGAAGCAACCCAGGATGCGTTGAAGGATGCAATAAAGGAAGTCGAAAAACATAGTAAGAGGATCCTTCATCTATGTTTAAGAAGCAACAAGTGATGAGATTTTTATAAATTACTATTTTGAACAAAGTTCTTATATAACGATGTCTAAATTTGAGGAGTTTAATTTTTCTCGATTACTAATTTTGTTTGGTTTGTGATCATAAAAATAGAAGAAGAACTCTTGGCTGAGGAAGCTGCAAGGATTACCGCTGAGGCAAGAAGGGTAGCCAAAGAACATAAAACGAGCAAAGGAAAGAAAAGACTTGTAGATGAAGTGGTCAAGAAAGCTGTGAATGAAGAAAATAAGGGAGATAGAAGGGTTTTGGAGAAAGAAGAAGTGGCGGAGGGGAGCAGATCGACCTTGGTCAAGGAAAGAAGGCCTTGGAGGGTAAGATCCTCTTATTAGGTAATTTATGTGTTATAATTGTCTTTATTCTGGAAAATTGTGTGGGATGAGAGAAAAATGGAGATGAGAATTTACTAGGGTTAATAATTGTTTTTCAATTGTCTTTAATAGAATAGAATCATAATTATTTTTCAATTGCTTTCGTGTTTGCTGCCACCTGATTCACTCTCTCTCCTCCTCCATGCTTTGAATTCTGGAAAATTGTGTGGGATGAGAGAAAAATGGAGATGAGGATTTACTAGGGTGAATAATTGTTTTTCAATTGTCTTTAATAGAGTTCATAATTATTTTTCAATTGCTTTTGTGTTTGCTGCCACCTGATTCACTCTCTCTCCTCCATGATTTGAATGATGTTAAGTGTAACTTGCCCTAAGTTCTTGATTGAAATGTTTTATGAATAAGTTCTTAAATAACCACTTTTTAGATGATATTCTCTGGGAAGACAATCTACATGTATGATTTTTGTCGTCTTAACAACCGCAACATCCAACAACAACAACAATAACAAAACCTTAGTCCCAAAATAATTTGAGATCGGCTAACATGAATCGTCATAGGGGACCGTTTGCCAAAACGTTTGGCACGAAAAATAAATAGAGATGATAAGAAAAATAAATAGTAAAAAAAGGAATCATGCCGTGTCATCGGCATAGATTACCTCCCTCCATCCCGCCCTATCTGACATCGTATTTTCCTCAATTCCTAATAAACTCATATCACTTTCAATCACTCTCCTCCACGTCTGTCTCGGTCTTCCTCTACCTCTCACAATTCCATCACTTCACCATTCTTCAAGCTTTCTAACCGGCGAATCAGTTGGTCTTCGCCTTACATGGCCAAACCACTTTAGTCGATTCTTCCTCATCTTATTTTCAATGGGTGTAACCCCTAATTTGTTTCTAATTATTTTATTCCGCATTCTATCTTTTTTTGTATGGCCACACATTCAACGCAGCATACGCATCTCTGCCACATTCATCTTATGAATGTGATATTGTTTCGCAACCCAATATTCTGTACCATACAACAGCGTCGGTCTAAAAAACTATCGAAAATTAGGGTTATAATATTATTTAAAAGACATAGAGCCGAAACCGGGTACCCAGTGGGTACCGGGTTCACAATTTTCGGAACTGGAACCGGACCCGGTTCCAAGATTTTAGAACCGGAACCGGAACCGGTACCATTTCTACCGGTTCCAAGTATGGACCCGCTGGGTCAAAGGCGATTTCGGTTCTGGGACTAGGTACCCAAAATTTTTGCTCACCCCCTGCACTGCACCAGCCTTGTAAGAGGTGGTGACTTTGGTGGTTGTTACATTGTTGGTTGTTGCCTTGAGTAGCAGTGGGTGTTCATAGAGGCATGCCTCATGCATAGTTGTGATATGGTTTCTCATTTATGGTTGTGGCTTAAGCCTACAGTTAGAAGGCGAATATGTGTTGAACTAATTTTTTAGAGTCGGAAAAGTGAATCTGCGTGTTAATGTGGTTGTGCAAAAGAGTTGTAAGCGTTTTAGCTAAGGATAGTAAAGTAGCGGCCTTTTCTTATTATCGTAGTCCACGGATTCGAGCTAGTTGGATTGGTGGAGTAAGTTTTTCAACAACTCTGTTTCGTTTGCAGTTTCAGATTCCTCTTGATATTAGCATGGAGGAGCTAGATGGGAAGTCTTTTTTACGCTATTCGAAGACTAACACTACACAAGTGCGAAAGTCATTTATTGTCGGGCAGTCTTCTCATATCACGCGCATTCAGGACCTGGTTGACCTATGTCTCAGTCACGAGAATTTGGTCAAAATCGATCAGAGTTTAATGGTTGCGGATGACAGTAGCCGAGTGCTTATGACAAGTGAAGACTTGTCTATCATTGGATGCTTTTTCACGCGTAAGTTGAGTGAAGTACCTTCTGAATCAAAAAAATCAAATGAAGCTTGGTGGAAAGCTATCAAAAAAGTGTTTTGGAAAGTATTCAGGTGAGTTTTCTTTAGATACCTTTATCTAGTAATAATAATTAACCTTTTATTCTCGTTAGTGTTTTAGTTTCTTGAAATTGTTTTATTTTGTTTGTTAACATATAGAGGTATCATTCGAGCACTTATGTATCTATTCGTAAGGGGCATGTCATGTGGCCATCTTGTATTCAGCGCTTTTGTCACATCAAAAGGAGAAGGGCGAATCCTTCCTTCAATGGTAAAACAGAAACAAATGCAAGATTTGGTTGATTTGTCAGATTTGATGCTTAGTGTAATCAAACTTGCTCTTCTGTCTTTCCTCCCTCATCAATTGACCCATTTCTTGGACCTGATTGCACTTGTTAATGAGAAGTATGCTGACAGGTATGTATTTAATTTTAACTTGCCTGTCACTAGATCTTGAGGCGGATACATATTGAGCTCTTGGTTCATCATTGTTGTCAAATAATCTATCTTTCCTCCCAGTTAAACCATTTTTTTGACCTGATTGAAATTGTTCATGGGTATGTATTTTCTTTTAACTTATGTGTAACTACATCTCTTATATTTGCCTTGAGCTCTTAGTTCATCTCTTATATATACTTGTCTTCAGCTCTTACTTCATCCTTATTTACTTGTCTTCAGCTCTTAATTCATCCTTATTTACTTGTCTTTAGCTCTTAGTTCATGTTTGTCAACTTATTGACTTCAAGTCGCCTTAACATACACTTCTAGTCTTGATGCACATGCGAGAATAACCTCTAAAAATTGTAGCTCGATGCTCACATATAGATGTGTATTTTTGATAATTTGCTCCTTTGTTGTCCACGGGTTGTCCATTCCTCTGGAATTCTTAATTGATCATCCTATACGGAATAGGGTGGAAAATATAGATTTCACCTTCAATTTGAGGAAGTTAGTTAAGGAAAGAATTACTGCTCTTGATATTGTGCTCGTCAACTGTAAGTTTTATCCGAAGTGGTGGAACAACCTTAAGGACGTGTATTGGGATGTCCATGAAAGAAAACGAGCTCCTGATCCCAAACGGTACAAACGACATATTGACATTGTGCGGTATTTTTGTGCCGTTTATACTCATATAAGCAGCGTGAATCTGAGTTGCTCGACAGCAAGGTTTGATCTCTTTTTTAAATGTTAATTATTATCATGTTTTGATTTCTAATCCCTTTCGTCAATGACTTTTGTTTTTCTAGAGATTTCCTGATAAACAAATCGAGTCAGATCTGGCAAAGTTTTTTCCTAATTTTTACGTGGACATGTTTTATTGCTTGTGTTTGTGTAAACAGCTTTCTAAGTAAGTGACATGACTTGAATTTTTTTAAATTTCCATATTAACTGATATTATGATTAATTTTTTTTTTCTTTTGCTAGAGATCTAGTTAATGCAGATTTGATGGGCGTATCTTCAGTTTATTCTCGGAGTGAGTAGAGTTCTAATTATTAGTCATTATTATGACCAAGTCCTACTTCATCTCTCTCACAATTTTCTTTTTCCCTGGCCCACAGAAAAAGAAAATTGTGAGAGAGATGAAGTAGACTTGGTCATAATAATGACTAATAATTAGAACTCTACTCACTCCGAGAATAAATCAAGATACGCCATCAAATTTGCATTAACTAGATCTCTAGCAAAAGAAATAAAAAATTAATCATAATATCGATTAATATGGAAATTTAAAAATTCAAGTCATGTCACTTACCTGTAAAGTTGTTTACACAAACACAAGCAATAAAACATGTCCACGTAAAATTAGGAAAAACTTTGCAGATCTCGACTCGATTTCTTTATCAGAAATCTCTACAAAAACAAAGTCATTGACGAAAGGATTAGAAATCAAAACATGATAATAATTAACATTTAAAAAGAGATCAAACCTGCCAAGCCGAGCAACTTTGTATTCACGCCGTTTATATGAGTATAAACGGCACAAAAATACCGCACAATGTCAATATGTCGCTTGTACCGTTGGGATTAGAGCTCGCTTTCTTTCATAGACATCCCAATACACGCCCCAAGGTTGTTCCACCACTGGATAAAACTTACATTGACGAGCACAATATCAAGAGCAGTAGTTTTTTCCTTAACTAACTTCCTCAAATTGAAGGTGAAATCTATATTTTCCACCCTATTCCAGAAGTAGGGATGATCAATTAAGAATTCCAGAGGAATGGACAACCTGTGGACAACAAAGGAGCAAATTATCAAAAATACACCTATATGTGAGCATCGAGCTACAATTTTTAGAGGTTATTCTTGCATGTGCATCAGCACTAGAAGTGTATGTTAAGGTAGCTTGAAGTCAATAAGTTGACAGCTGATGAACTAAGAGCTAAAGACAAGTAAATAAGGATGAATTAAGAGCTGAAGACAAGTAAATAAGGATGAATTAAGAGCTGAAGACAAGTATATAAGAGATGAAGTACGAGCCAAAGACAAGTATATATAAGAGATGAACTAAGAGCTCAAGGCAAATATAAGAGATGTAGTTACACATAAGTTAAAAGAAAATACATACCCATGAACAATTTCAATCAGGTCAAAAAAATAAGAAGTACCTTCACGTATGTGGCTCCTCCTCCTCTTCGTCAACCCCTGGCCCACAGAAAAAAGAAAATTGTGAGAGAGATGAAGTAGGACTTGGTCATAATAATGACTAATAATTAGAACTCTACTCACTCCGAGAATAAACTGAAGATACGCCCATCAAATTTGCATTAACTAGATCTCTAGCAAAAGAAATAAAAAATTAATCATAATATCAGTTAATATGGAAATTTAAAAAAATTCAAGTCATGTCACTTACCCAGAAAGCTGTTTACACAAACACAAGCAATAAAACATGTCCACGTAAAAATTAGGAAAAAACTTTGCCAGATCTGACTCGATTTCTTTATCAGGAAATCTCTACAAAAACAAAGTCATTGACGAAAGGGATTAGAAATCAAAACATGATAATAATTAACATTTAAAAAAGAGATCAAACCTTGCCAAGCCGAGCAACTTTGTATTCACGCTCGTTTATATGAGTATAAACGGCACAAAAATACCGCACAATGTCAATATGTCGTTTGTACCGTTTGGGATTAGGAGCTCGTTTTATTTCATAGACATCCCAATACACGTCCTTAAGGTTGTTCCACCACTTCGGATAAAACTTACAGTTGACGAGCACAATATCAAGAGCAGTAGTTTTTTCCTTAACTAACTTCCTCAAATTGAAGGTGAAATCTATATTTTCCACCCTATTTCAGAAGTAGGGATGATCAATTAAGAATTCCAGAGGAATGGACAACCTGTGGACAACAAAGGAGCAAATTATCAAAAATACACATCTATATGTGAGCATCGAGCTACAATTTTTAGAGGTTATTCTTGCATGTGCATCAGCACTAGAAGTGTATGTTAAGGCAGCTTGAAGTCAATAAGTTGACAGCTGATGAACTAAGAGCTAAAGACAAGTAAATAAGGATGAATTAAGAGCTGAAGACAAGTAAATAAGGATGAAGTAAGAGCTGAAGACAAGTATATATAAGAGATGAACTAAGAGCTCAAGGCAAATATAAGAGATGTAGTTACACATAAGTTAAAAGAAAATACATACCCATGAACAATTTCAATCAGGTCAAAAAAATGGTTTAACTGGGAGGAAAGATAGATTATTTGACAACAATGATGAACCAAGAGCTCAATATGTATCCGCCTCAAGATCTAGTGACATACAAGTTAAAATTAAATACATACGTGTCAGCATACTTCTCATTAACAAGTGCAATCAGGTCCAAGAAATGGGTCAATTGATGAGGGAGGAAAGACAGATCAGTTGCATCAGGAAGAGCAAGTTTGATTACACTAAGCATCAAATCTGACAAATCAACCAAATCTTGCATCTGTTTCTGTTTTACCATTGAAGGAAGGATTCGCCCTTCTCCTTTTGATGTGACAAAAGCGCTGAATACAAGATGGCCACATGACATGCCCCTTACGAATAGATGCATAAGCGCTCGAATGATACCTCTATATGTTAACAAACAAAATAAAACAATTTCAAGAAACTAAAACACTAACGAGAATAAAAGGTTAATTATTATTACTAGATAAAGGTATCTGAAGAAGAAAACTCACCTGAATACTTTCCAAAACACTTTTTTGATAGCTTTCCACCAAGCTTCATATGATTTTTTTGATTCAGAAGGTACTTCACTCAACTTATGCGTGAAAAAGCATCCAATGCTAGACAAGTCTTCACTTGTCATAAGCACTCGGCTACTGTCATCCGCAACCATTAAACTCTGATCGATTTTGACCAAATTCTCGTGACTGAGACATAGGTCAACCAGGTCCTGAATGCGCGTGATATGAGAAGACTGCCCGACAATAAATGACTTTCACACTTGTGTAGTGTTAGTCTTCGAATAGGCTAAAAAAGACTTCCCATCTAGCTCCTCCATGCTAATATCAAGAGGAATCTGAAACTGCAAACGAAACAGAGTTGTTGAAAAACTTACTCCACCAATCCAACTAGCTCGAATCCGTGGACTACGATAATAAGAAAGGGCCACTACTTTACTATCCTTAGCTAAGACGCTTACAACTCTTTTGCACAACCACATTAACACGCAGATTCATCTATATTATTATCGTATGTATGGATTAAGGTTCGAAGAATCGTGATTATTGATCGTGAAGACCAATTTCGGGCGAGATTAGACACGTATCTTCGGTGAAAGACAAGTATCAAAGATATTGCAGTTTGTGTAAATTCGTATGATGCTGTGTGTATGACTATGTGTTAGCATGCGTGTGAATGTCGAGTTGCCCGTGTGTAATTATGTGTTAGTATGTGTGTGAACATTGTGTCTGTTGGATTTGGTGTCCTTCAGTCCAAGTGCATAATCACACAGTTAATTATGGATTATCACGGAGATATTAATTCAGTTATTTTAATGATGGAATGTCTAGCTGGAGACCGCTTTCGATCAGCTTGTTCAATTTGGACTAGAAAGTAAATATAACTGAACCCATTGGGTCACACATCAGATAATGATCGAATCAACTGGACCAGGGGTCTAATAGAATTATACCGAAAATGGATAAAAATAACCGGATCGGGCCCTCAGGGATCGGTTTGGGCCAGGATATGGGCCGGGCCAGTACTCGGGCCACGTGGTCAGGCCCAGCCAGACATGGCAGCCTGCCGGCCAGGCCAGCCTTGGCCTGTGGCAGCAAGGCTGCCGGACAGCCTGTAGGCCACAGCCCAGTCAGTGGCCAGGTTGGTAGTAGGGCCAGCCCCCGGCTGGGTGGCAGCCACAAGACCCAGCGCCTGGGCCAGCCAGTCAGGCTGACAAGGCAGCCCTAGGCTGCCGACAGTCAGCATATGGTGGGGCAGATTTTTGGGTTCTTATACATTTGTAAGATAATACACATTTATGTATATTATTTGGTCAATTCTTGCTATATATATATAGTGTTGTATTCTATATAGTACCAATATTAGATACATTACTTTACAGTACCATTTTTAACCAATCAAAATTTAATAAATTAATTTCCATTTATTTAATTCATAATAGCATCCAAGGTTATAATGGTATTTTACATTTCCATTACGATCACGATGTTTTCATCAGTCGGATTTCTGGGGAGGTTCGTATCCATCAGGTTTTCATCAGTCCGATTTTTTGGGGAGGTTCGTATACATCATGTTTTCATCAGTCCGATTTTTGGGGAGGTTCGTATCCATCATGTTTTCATCAATCCGATTCACCAAAATTTTCCCAGGTACATTGGGGAGTTTCGTATCCATCATAATCACAATTTTGTTACGTATAAATATTCATCAATCCCACAATCCAATCACATAAAACCCTAATTCAGTATCTAATATTCTGGAAAAAATGGTTGAGATCCTGAACAAGATATGACAGGGATAGGAGAGGGTTCAACGTCCAGGGATGTGCAACAAGTAAATAATGAATCACGTGTGGTAACTGATCATGAAGAACACTCTGGTAACATTCCGATTTAACTGTTTTTTATCCATTCAAGTTTATTTTATAAAGTTAATATAACGTAAATTAAATATTTTAATTACAGCTTTTAACTGTTTTCTAAAACCTACTTGTCATGTGTTTAGTAATTTATATATGGTTGCTATGTTATGGCTACGTGTTTAGTATATTTTTACTTCCATACATGTTCTTGGCATTCTTGGCATTGTTAGTTTAAATACAGCCTCGCTTACTATGTTTTAAAAGCCTTGCATACATGTTCTATATATATATTAAACTTTTTTTGAATCAGAATGATATGTTTGTATTTAATCTGTTATGTTTGTCTATTGATTTTAGCAGAATATAAGTTTAGTATAAAACTTTTGGTCCATTGATATATTCTTAGCATACATGTTTTTGCATTCTTGGCATTACACAAACTTGGTTGATGTTAAAAAACTCAGATATGGTTTACGTTAAAAAAAAACCCTTCTGCCATAGTAACATGTTTAACAAATATGGTTTATTAAGACATACCGTTAACATACATCATAATCTAATTCATTGTTTTATAATTGTTGTAGATCAATCTGATATTGAATTATATGAGGCGGATCCTGAGTTTGTCCCCACTCCAAAAGGTACCCCGTATTGGGCCCCAGATATTCCTGAAGATGAGAAACCTAAGAGGGGTGATATTTTTGACAATTTTGATGTTGCCTATGACATGTACTTGGTATACTCCCAGAAGGGTAGGTTCAACATACGTAAGTCAAATATTAAACGTAACAAGGGTGAAATCACACACAGGTACATATTATGCAACAGAGCTGGTAAACGAAGAATGAAACTTGAAGTAAATACATTGAAGGAAGGTGTCGAAGAAGAAGAGGAAGGTGAAAATAAAAGAAAAAGAAAACGAAAAACTGTATCTAAGGCATGTAATTGTCCTGCAAAGATTGGTTTGAGAGCTATTCGTGGGACCCAAGCTTATAAGGTTTTCGACTTTGTGGAAAATCACAATCATCCACTTTTGAATGAGAACAATATGGATCTATCACGAGCTCGAAGACAGTTGCAATTTGGTGATTACGTCTTTATTCATCGGGCTTCGCTTTCCAATTTAGGTCCTACTAAAGCGCACCGACTAAAAGTAGCTCTTATGGGTGGTTACGATAAAGTACGTGGTACACCCATGGATTGGAGGAATTTTAGGCGTGCTGTGAACTCATTCGTTGGAGACAGGGATGCACAGATGCTAGTTGACAAGATGATTAATAGGCAAAAACATGTTCCCGAATTCTGTTTTGAACATCATACTGTTGAGGAAGAGTTGGTCAGTTTGTTTTGGGCTGATGAAACGATGAAGTGCAACTATGTTGCTTTTGGTGATGTTTCATTCGATGCTACTTTCAGGACTAACAAGTAATATTCACATTTATGTATGTTTTCATTACATAGGCGCATTAATTTTGTTTTTAAACTAACGTTTTTTTTTTCAGGTACAATTTTGTTTTTGTCCCATTTATTGGTATTGACCACCATCAAAAATGCGTAACTTTTGGTGCTGCTTTGTTGTGCGATGAAACTTACGAATCATATTGCTGGATGTTAGAGGCGTTTTTAAAAGTGCACCGGAAGCAGCCACTGCTTGTCCTTACAGATCAAGATGCTGCTTTAAGGAAGGCTGTTTTAAAAGTGTTCCCCCAGTCTTATCATAGGTTATGTATGTGGCACATAACGCAAAAGCTGCCTGGAAAGGTATTTTTTTTGATGTTCAATGTTTTGTCAGCATACTGTGCATGTATGCTCCATAGGATTTTATAAATATTTATTTGTTTTTACAGGTATTAGGTGATCTTGAGGCCGATTCTGAGTTTAGGAAAGATTTTCACAAACTCATTTGGAATGTATACATTAGTCCTCAAGTTTTTGAAGAACGCTGGAATGCTTTGAGTGCCAGGTATAAGTTGCATGATAACAAATGGTTGTCCGACATGTACGAAATTAGAGATAGGTGGATCCCCGGTTATTTTAGTGACGTGCCTATGTGTGGTTTGATGAAGACCACACCCCGATCAGAGAGTTCTAATGCATTTTTCCAGATTTTCTCACGTAAGGGTAACACGTTTGTTCAGTTTATGTTATGTTTCGAATCTGCCATGGAGAAACAAAGATACACTCAACGTGTTTTGGACAATAATGAAAATGGATCCAATCTTTCTTTGTTGACTGAATTACCAATTGAGCAACATGCCCGTGATGTGTATACACAATCGATATTCAGAGAGGTGCAACATGAAATCTACAAGGGTTTATATTCATGTTCACAGATTAGTTCTCATTCTGAAGGTACTGTTGAAACTTGCAGCATACGACACAGGGACAAGCGATCTAATACAGTTATAGATGCAACGGTATATTTTTTTTATTCATTTTCAATCTAATTGCACTATTTGTTATAGATACAGTTATAGATGCATATATGCAACATCACATTATGTTTCCTTTTCAATATTCTGGTTCGTAGTATACTTGTAAGTGCGTACGTGCAAAATTAATTATGTAAAACACATATTCAAACTTGAAAAAGAAAGTTACTGGTTGATGTTTTAGTATATGTTTAGGTTGATATATTATGTTGGTCTATAAATTTTGTATTCATAACCATTTGCTGAAGCATCATGATATGTGTGTCTGTCATATGTTATGCATCCGTTTATGTTTGTTTTCTCTGGGTTCATAATATATTTAATTGATACGTTTCAGGTTCTTTTTAATCAAATGGATGGTAGTGTCAAATGCTCATGCGGTCATTATAACCGACATGGTTATCTTTGTAGACACATATTTTGTGTTTTTCGTATTCATGATATTGTCAGAATACCAGATCCGTACATAAAGCGTCGTTGGACAAAAAACGTTCTTCCTCCCCATTTGCTTGACAAGCGACATAGGTATGGTCCTTGCGTTGAAGAAACAGATCGGATAGCATCTGATGTTCATGCAACAATTGATGAGTGTGTCAGTCTTATAAGGAACGACACTGACAAGTTATCTCAGTTCCTTAAAAAGGTCCAAGACTTGAAGAAACAACTAGAGGATGAGATGCCAACACCAAATGTTGATAAGGAAGCATTATATGCGGATTTACTTGGTGTTACTGTACCTGAGAAAGTTATAAATTATAATCAAGAATCCTAAAAAAGCTAGCAACAAGGGCTCTAAAAGAATAAAGGGTGTTGCTGAAAAGGGTAAAGCAATAAAAAAATCAAGAACCACTAGGAAAGTTCCATTCAAACAGCGTACATGCAGCATTTGTCGCCAAAAAGGTCATAACAGGCGCGGATGTGACCAGCGCAAGGATGATGAAGTTGATGAAGATGATATTGATGATGAAGAAGAGGAATCCCTGGAAGTTGAGGAAGAAGATGGAAGTGATGATGAAGAAGAAGAATCCCAGGAAGAATAAGCTTATTGGTTACAAATATTTATCTTTTTTTTTTATTGATTTTTTTTTTGGATATTATTACATTTATGGTTTACTAGTAGTTAAAATTAAGTTTTAGTTGAGTATGAAAAGTTAGATTTTTTTTTCAGAACCATTGCGTACATGTTAATGCGTTTCAGTCATGTTTTCTCGATGAATCATTCTTGTTTTACTTTTGTATAGGTAACTGTTTTATTCTTAATGTTAATTTGTTGCAGTCATGTGGCGGAGGTCTTAGTAATGGTTTTCCCGTTGTTCCATCCAGTTGTGATTTGAATGGTTATGGGGTTGGGTGTGGAGTAGGATTGAATCATATTAGATTGTTTGGCAATGTGTCTTTCTGTTGGTAGAGATACAAAAGATGAAATTGGTGCTGTCATTATTTTTTTTAATTAAATCATCTATATACATGTTACATTTTTTGAAGTTGCAGTCATGTTTTCCCATTGAAGTATTAATGTTTTACTTTGTATACTAATGTTATTAGTTAACTTTATTTTCTTGTGATATTGGGTTTTGGTGGTGGTTAATGATATTAAACTGCATGATTCAAATGAAGCATTGCCCATTACAATTCATTCAGGATAAAACTACCAAAAGTCATACCAACAGACACATAAAGTCACAAACCAAAAGTGACGAACTATTTCCCTTAAAGTCGACAACGCGACACACATATAGTCACAAACGAAAAGACAAACATTGTTTACACTTTCCCATTCGCATAAAAACATACCAACTGAACATACGTGTTACCAATTAGCAATTCATTCCGGATAAAACTACCCAAAGTCATTCCAAAAGACATATAAATTCACAAACCAAAAGTCACAAATTGTATCCCTTAAAGTCGACAACGCGACACACAAAAAGTCACAAACCAAAAGACAAACATTGTTTAACACCCTAAGTAGAAATCCTACAGAACCAAAATTATTAAACCAAAAGACAAGATAAGTTTCAAGACCATTCACTTTGACTTTAACGGCCTTTTGATCACCCGGCTATTTGTCACTACACCTGCAATCTTCTCAATATTCGACTTCACCTTTTCCATTAACAAGTTGCATTTGGACAACAGGATACTTGCAGCATATTTCTTTCTTAAGATGACCATTTGCTTCTGTAGTTTAGCCGGATTTCCATCTATGCCCCAATCTCACTTACTCTTTCCCTTTCCCATGTACGTTTCCATCTGACGCATCACAAGCAAACCAGCATAATCCTTGACCCTAGCACTTTGCCCTTCAAACTCACCAATTTCCAGTTCTGCTCTAACTATGTATCCAGCTTTAGTATGATTTAAATAAAAAAGATAACGTCCAAAATCAGCATGCTGCATTGTGTACGTTTATGGTTAGCATCGTAATATCATGTACAAATTCAATTTATTTCTACTACTAATTTGAATAACACATTTGTCGTACTAATTGTACTTACGAGCATCTCTACAACAGTCACGTTACTAATCTTTCCTCTTTTCTTAGTTTTGGGATTTCTGGCATTCTTGGCATTCTTTTTTAGGTCAAACATTATCACAGACCCATATTTAATATCAAAAGCCACTAGAAATTGATGTCCGTCATTATCGATCGGCATCAAAACCTGCATTATGATAATTCACAGTTATATCATAAAAAACCTTTAATGTTGACATTTCATATTAATAACAACATCTGAACAGTTTTCCATGTCTAGGCAACTATTGAATCAAAAATTGCTTAGTTTTGACAGTCGGCCCATATTACGTTGTGGACAAACATGGAGAAATCTAGTTGATCATAACATATAAGATAATTAGCTAAACATATATGCAATGCATAAGGCATGACCCAAGATATCCCACTAATAAACAAGTTCACCAGATCTGATAAAAATAACTTAAGACGTATAACTTTGGCACTATGCTCATTTATGAAGACCCAACATACTAATCAACTGACCAATGCAAGCTAGAGTCATTCCACAATAGACAAGTAGACACTTCTACATAATCGAACATTAATGTGCACACCCGGACTATTTGCGATGTTCTAATTCAGTTCAAAGCAATATACTTTCAAGGTCGATGTTCTTCATATTCTAATACAAAACTATTATAATCATCCGACTTATTAAAACAAATGTATATAAAGTTACTTAAATATACTTACATGGTCGATGTTCTTCATATTCTTCAAGTCATTGTTATTTCTAGCCACTTTCTCAACATGTTGCACAAATGTTTGTAACCGTGCACTATCATAGGGCTCATCAGTAAAAGTATTCTTGTCCGGCGTCACATTTGTTTACATATAATTAACTTGTTGCAATTCATAAGAATTGAATATATATCACAAATAATCTTACCACCACATATGTAGGTAAAAACAGTCTCAAAGGCGAGTCTTTGCTTTTATACTCCTCCATGTAATTCATTACCGCCCCCCACGCGTCCAGCATGTAATTTTGAACATACTCTTCTCCCAAGTCATGCAGTTGTTCTCTGGTTAATTGTTTCCCACATCTTGACATGAACAATATCTCACTATTAAGGACAAAAAAAATACATTACGTTAGTAAGAAAGTGTTCAGTTCCTTTACAGAACATGTATGAAAAATATATAGTTTCAATTAATAATTTACTTACGACATATCATATTCAGTCATGAGAAACAGGTATTTCGTGAGTTTACTTTCATCGCTGGTAAATACACTATCAATGTCCACGATTCTTGGGACGAAAGGTGACCTCATTATTTCAGATTTTGTCGTCTGCCTTTTTCCTTCACGTGATGAGGAATAACTGGATCGTTCGGTGGACACACACTTATCGGAACCGGACTCAAAAGTGCTCTTTCATTATGAGCTACTGGTGTAACACAAGTTTCCTTCGCCATTGCGAAATCTTGAGTCAACCCGAGACTAAAACTTGGTGCATCAAATGTGACCACGTCTTTTGACTTCTCAATTGACTGATCAACTTCAGATGCTACTTTTATAAAAGCCTCTTGTGTTAATGGTCCAATCACGGCACCAGGCGAGTAAAAGCCGGTCACTGATGCTTTCTCAACAATCTCCACAGCCAAACGTTGTGTTTCTGGTCCCCACTCTACCATTGCATCATTTCCTGTTCCAGCATCGCTTCCATGTTCGTTAATTTGAAATTTGGATCCTTCCTCAACGAAATCTTCTATGCTATGCAGATTAGCACCGCCATCTTCATTTTGTACATCTTGTTCGGTTTCTTTTGGGATATCCATATTTACATTAATGTTTGATGGGTTATTAAACGATGGATACTTCAAAGATTCAATGTACTTTTGAATCAAACGATTGAAATTAGTGTCCCCTGCGGTCATCTGTACTGCAGCAGCCAATGTCTTCTCGAACCCTTGTCGTTCTTTGGTTATAGAGTCAACATATTTGTTTAACCTCCACACACATCCCTGAAACACATGTAAAGCCAAAATTCTTTATGTTTGCTCTAACATCTACGCACACAATAGAATAGTTTAACAATCACATTACATATTACCTCTATATGCTCCGGCGTTGGATCCCCTTCTTCCTCAACGAAAGGATCTTCAATCTCTCCCAATCCGAAACCTCCTGCCAGCAACTCTTCATGCTCCCTTTCACTTAGCAACTCGGCTGTCCATACAGTTGTTGGGGGTCTCTTTCTTCGAATGTTAAAAGTGTTGCACTTTGTACCATCAACGTAACACAACTGTTTCATAAGCATTTTAATAATTTCATTAGTATGTACAGTTTTTTCATTTCCATTCAAAACATAAATGCATACCAACAAATTATAACAATTTTAATACTAATAATTGATATTGAACAATTACTTACAGTAAGGAATGTCAGTGGACCAAGGAAGTAGCAATCCTTTTTTCCCTTTATCCATCCACTTTTGCACGATTGTAGACACTTCCAAATATAATCGCACCAATTAATTTCTGAAAGATTTGTGTCTGGGGTGATATAATCTAGTATCTTCATATCACATACGCCTTTATTCTTAAGCCTTCCCATTACAGAAGTAAAAAGAACAATAAAGTTCAGTTTGAAATTAAGATCGGCTTCTTTAGATTTCCTAATCCTGGCCTTAACATCAGCAGGCTTAATGTCCTTACCACCCTCATACTGTTTTGTCCAACTCTCAACCATTTTATCATCATCTTTTGACCCACCAGCTAGAATATCAATTCCTTCATTTTTGATTCCTAGCATTTCAGCTATTAAGTCCTTTGTTAACATAAGTGAACCTGTCGACAACTTAATTTCCATTTTCTTCTCATCAAATTTATCTACCACATACAGACCCAATCTGGACGGAATGCCGTCCATTTTGATGTCAACCACCCCCCGAATCCTATTTGTTCCAAGCATGCTATCTGATGCGGCCTAAGCGTTGAGCAGGCATGGTATAAGATTTTTGGGCTAGACCTAGTTTGTAAACTAGGGGCTGCCTTTTTTTTTTGCGGCTGGTTTACTAGGACGTGGTTTATTGTTTGTTCTTTCTGTTTTCAGTTTCTTAACTCTTCCAGGATTACTACCACTCGCCTTTTCTAGTTCTTTCACCAGCTTTCTATCTCGTGATCTCTTTTTCCCCTTTTTGTCATTTTCCCCTGCAACAAAGACAAGTCATTAAAATCCAAACACCCATGTATTTTCCAAATTTACTACTAATTCACAATCACACTTATATTAATGTATATCAATATCCAAACATCCATCTATTTTACTCACTAACAATATGTTTTATTCTTTTTTAACCCATATCCACCCCCACCCCACCCCTGTTACTACATCTTCCACCATTAACATAATCTTTTAAACATATTCAAACACCAATGTTCACCCCATTTAATATTTTCCACCCTTACAACAATCAATTACATGTTTTTATGCATTTTATTTCAAAAAGTCATGTGATTCAAAGTTCATGTCTAATATGTTATATGTTATGCCTATATATTTCATATATGCACTTTTTAGTGTCATATATTTAGACAACTGATTGTCCAATAACACATACTAGTAACATGTATGCTCACACCTAAACATCTATGCAAACAATTCATATCTACATTTACCCACAACTGCTTACCATTGTTACCTGAATCAAGTTTCTCCCTTGCTCCTTCTCCCGCTAGGTTTTTTCCTTTGTCCCTTCGACTTCTTCTTACTCCTAATATGTATACATCAACAGAATGTCAACTCAAATTTTTTATTTTTAAAATTGAGTAATATTTCTACCTTCTTCAACGACCCCTGTAAACAGTTTACCTGAAACAGATGAATTGTCACACGCTGTGTCAACAAAATCGTCATCCGTCTCCTCTTCTTCTACGTTTATTATGTCATCGGGTTCTTCAAGAAGTGCCTTTCCCTTGGCCCTTCCGATTCTCCTTAAATCTGACAGACGCACATTAACATCAAAGTTAACTCCTTCATAAACATCAATTCATTACTATAATCATCAATGTTACTTCAATTAACAATATCAATTTCAATAACTTATACCCATATCCAAACAACCATGTACATTACTCATCCATAATAAATTTTATGCTATTTTCCTTATATCCAAACACCCATGTTACTACTGCATCCATACTCATTTTCATTTTTTTAGCAGGTTTGTGCAGACTAAACATAAATGTTAATTCATCTATCATAAACACTATCATTAAATTTAACCAATACCAAAGACCCATGTTACCTACAATTACATTATTAATATAAAATTTTAACCATATCAAAACATCAATGTACATTAATAATTATATACTATGCTTTATGCTATTTTACCCATATGAAAACACACATGTTACTCCTTACATGCTCATGACAACTTTCATTCAACTTTGTTCATTTTTTCTTTATTTTTCACACATCCATTTAATTTAATAAACATAAAAAACATATATGCATCATATCAATATTTAAAAAAAAAAACATCCGCATACTAAAAAAACATCCGCATACCCAAACAAAAGAAATAACATTTTTATGATTATTTTTAACAAATTATTAAATTTATTATGTTGATCATTCTGATTTAACACACATGCATCACCCTTTTCGATTTCAGTTTCAATTACTGTTAACAAATTGATACATTTATGTTCCTCATTATAAATAAAACTAAAAAAAAAACTAGAATTACAAGTATAATCACAGAACGATGAGGATACCTTTCATTTTTCTTCGATTTGAAGCGATTCAATTGTAGCAGTTTTTTTTTAAGCCGATCTCCAAAACCGTTATGTTTTTATGCGAGTAGCAGTTTTTATGTGCAGTCATTGTGAAGATAATGGCTGTTGGAGAAAATGGTGGAACCTTATCAAGTTGCTCCGTTTATTTTGCTGCTTCGAGAATCAAAATGAAACTCAATTATAGGGTTAGTAATTGGTAGTTTGTTGAATACCAATTTTGCCCTTATGAAAAGATTTACAGCCAAAAAAATATTTCAATTATTTACATAAATGCCATCATGTATTATTAACCATTGATCAAATGATCCAAGGGTCTAGATTGCTCTAAAATGGTACTGTAAAGTACTATATCTAATATGGGTACTGCATATAACACACCCCTATATATATATATATATAATGTGCAAGAGGGAGGACTAAATACCAAAGAATCTTCACCATCATCTCATAATATCATATAAAAAATATATATATGTATATGTGTATCTATACATATTACATTATATATATTAGTGTACATGTTCATTTTCAAGAAGATGAATGGTCTTGAAAAGATATGAGATGGCCTGACACTTGTAAGTTTATGAGAGATAATTCTTGTGCATAATTTTTTAAGAATATTTTTGAATAAATCATAAATTAATTTTGAGATAATTGTGAATTGTCAAGATAAATTAAATCCTTTAAATGTATAACCCGAGAGATAGAAGCCAAGACGAGGTTTTGTCTTGCTTGTTTGTTCTAAGCTATCAACTCAAGGCGATCCGTGAATTATCGTGTGGATACCGGTAGAGGGACGACACTTGGAGTCTTTATTTCCGTTTGATCGGACGTGACTGAGTCGCTGCTGGACACTGATAGGGCCACGATCGAGCCACGCCCAATCAATGGCCGAGCACTGTCGGACACGTGCCTTGTCACTACACGTTGCCGAATGCATCAGGCCATCAGCCGCGACGTCCCGACAGCAGCTGAGCCACATGCGACACCATATGAGACTCGGCGAGCACTACCGACAGCCGTTGAAAGCCTGTGCCCATGTACGCACACGGCTATGACTTGCCGCCTCCTGCTGAGGCATGTGTCATCCGCCAGAATCTGTCGAGAGTTACCGAACAGATCGACCCAGGTAGCATGCCGACAACTACCGAGCCTATCCGACAGACCGTGCACCACTAAGCCAAGACCACCGAGTCCTATCGACCACGACTGCCCAAGTTCGGCCAGGACATGAACAGACGCCGATAAGCTGTCGTCCGTGTTCGACAGCTGCTGAGTCAGTCGAGTCACTGTTGGACATGTCCGGCCCAGACGAGCTCGGATCGAGTCACGACGAGCCCGACGAGTCCAGAAGTGTTTTTGACCGAGTCATCGTGTTTCAGCTCGTATATTGTGATCCGGAGGGATGCTTGGGGGATGGTATGTTAGAGGTACATTGTCATGTTGTGTTAGAGTGTGTTGATTGAAACATGTTGTGATGATATGTGTGTTGTTACCCTAAATATTATCCGGAGATAGTATTGCTGGAACGATCGAGTAACAAACAAAACGCGAGAACACTTCCGTGGGAAAATGGATAACACAAGATTTGCCGGGGTTGTTAGTCCCGGGCTTGAATGCTCTCGCGAGATGTTATTAATAAATATACTGTCGAGTACAAATATTAATGTTAGAATCTAATACAATGAGTGTAAAAGCTTCTAGTTATCTAGGCTTTAGAGCGCGTAGATTGCCGGAAGAACCAGATGGATGAATCTGTGAGTTCTTGCTTGGAATTTATGAAGAATGTGTGTGAATGTCAGTATGAATATGTTAGTGCTTGCCAAAAGAGCCTTTTGTTCTCTCTTTTGTGTGTGTTTTTGCACTTAATTCGTGGTCGGATCCGTCCCTCTGGCCGCAACAGTGAGTTCTCTATTTATAGGGGACTAAGTAGTTGGGATCCCTCAGGCGATCGCGGGCGATCGCCGTTTTCTATATTAAAATAAACGGCCGATCGTCCCGTCACGTGGGCCTGTTCCGTTGAGGTCCGAGGTTGCGGTTGGAGGCGGTGGGTGGACGATGGGAAGCCGGACGCGTCGCGAGTCGCTGTCCGAGGAGGGTCCACTTCGTACCTTTCGGCGGCCTTGTCGGTAGGTGCGGTAGGTGACAGGCTGGGGTCAATGATCCTTTTTGTTGGTATCCTATGAAGATCCGCGGGTGGGCCATCGTCCAAGATTCGGTCTTCGACGACTTTGACGGACGCTGGATCCCCACGTGGCATGAGACGATCGCCTCTGATCCGTTAGACAAAGACGATCGCCAGGTATCAAAAGACGATCGCTGGTTACCAAAAGACGATCGCTATATTATGCCGGACTTTAGGTGTTCGTCAGGAGTTTGGCTTCTATGGTTGACTTTTCGGGGAGGTCGCCGATCGCCTATCGCGGCGAATTAATCGTCGCACAACAATTGCCCCACTCGCCTTGATGTTGAAAACACGGGGTGAGGTGGCACTGATTAGCGATCGCGATGTTTAGACGACCACCGATCTGAATTCAAATATGGACGACCTTCTTTCGCGTCGGGAGCAATGGGAAAAGAAGGCGGGTCTTTCACAAGCGGCCGACACGCGTCGTCTTTGCTGGGGGAATCCGACGGTTGTCGACTGCCATTGGCGTGCCCTCGAAAAGACGCGTATGCGGGATTCGAGGGCCGCATTTAATGCGTCCCCACGTGGCGGTTCCGATTGATCCCCGAGGTTTCTCCTTTTTGCACTTAGGCCCTCGTTCCCATCTATAAAAAGGAGGGCTTCTTCTCCTTCATTTTTACGCGCCTTAGCATCCATAGCCGAATTTCTGCAGAAATTTACGGAGCCTTTGAGTGCCGATCTTCTTCTTTTTCCTAGGTAAGATTAAATTCAACCTTTTCCTTATTTTTACTTTCCAATATGTCGGGAGGATCGAAAACCTTCGAGACCGGAAGTTCTTCCATGCCGCCGTTGCTGAACGGGAGGAGGTTCCGTTAGAGTGGATATGGAGACGGCCGCAGAAGCTATTCGAGCGGGGATTGCACCGAAGAACTCGAAAAACTTTTCAACGAGGCCGAGGTGGCGAGGACGGCGGAGACGGCGGAGCAGGGGTTTCGCCGTAGATGAAGACGATCCAGTGCGGGAGGCACAGGAAAGAGAGAGCGGATTCGGCCCCTCCTATGTGGCTTTTGCCGGATGATGGAAACGATCGCTGGACCTTGCCGGAATTCGATTTGAGGCCTACTCCGCCGCTCACCCTTACAAACATGTGAATCGGACGGTCTTCCAGCCGCCGTCCGTCTCCGTGGACTCTCGGCCGATCCGAGTACGGCGACCAAGAATGACCCGAGCATTGGAGGGCCAAATATCACATCCTCTCGACGTTTCCCTCCACGTGCCTTTGGAGAATGAGCGCGCCGACCAACCGCCCCAGGATATGGTCGCCGTCAACGAGATGATTATGGAGGCGGGTGCGATTCCGTTGCCACTCGCCGTCTCCTATTTGCCGATCGCACGGAATTTGGCGCCTCTTCAATCGACGCGAATGCTTGGCTGCAGATCATCTGCACGTTGACCTTGTTCTGCGGTCACCGGTTATTTCGTCACCTTAGCGCTGGAGATGAACTATTTGTTTAAACGGCCGCTTGAGAAAGGGACGATCGGCGTTATCATATCCAGGGCGAATCGGGAGAGTGGTTCTTGGCGTGCCGAATAAGACCGGGGCGACACGGCAAAATGGTGTTAGTCGGCGGGGCATGGCGATCGGCGTTGAGTGAAGGGTGAATGAAGAGTTGGAGATTCCCACTATTTTAGGGAGAGGAATCCGAGTAAGGATTTAAACTCTCCCTTTGATTGAGCTTGTCTTGGGTGATCTAATTTCGTTTTCTTTTGCAGACCTCTCGTACCGGCGACCTGACCTCCCATTTGATTTCTTGATCGTTTGGGAGCGTATTCGTGCGTTGCCGAACTCCTTTATTGACGTTCGATCGCTTGCACTGAAGCTCATCGGTTGGGGGCTCGTTTGTTTTGCTACCCTCGTCACTTGAAAGTTCAAGGTATGAGGTTAAGTGGTGTTTCCTTTCTTTGACGATCGTCTCCAAGATGTTGTTTTAGTTTATCTAACTTGTTTGCACCTTTTCTTTGACAGAGGCTTATTTTCCCGACCGCGAACCTCCGCGAGAGATAGCTATGTCGGACTTGGGAGTTCTTGGTCGCCTTAATTTGGGCAAGCGGATCGGTCGCGTTCTGCGGCGACGTCTCAACTGCCCGGTGACGAGACCCGCCGAGGCGCCGGTCGCCAAGCCGGTGGTCGAGGGAGAGGAACAGCTCAAACGCCGCAAGAGGCGGAGGTCGGAGTCCCCGTCGATCTCGAGGCGGACGTATCGATTCTTGAGCCTCCGGTCGCTGCGGCTCCTATCTCCGCCATCCCGATGATGGAGCGTTAAGCGCCAAGCCCACGGTCACCGGACCCGGTCATCCGGCGGCTCGGCGAAGAAGATGGCGATCGCCGATGCGAGACACCCCGGGCAAGCCTTTTCGGACGTGACCCCGAGTGGTCAATAGGTAAGAGTGGGTTAAAAGTTTCTTTCGAGTCGGGCATTCCGAGCATGGTATGGGCTAACTCCTTGATTTCCTTGGTTTGCGACTGCAGGGTTCGCCTCGCCGACCGACGCCGCCCCATGGTGCCGGATTTCTGTCGAGCAAGGCTCCACAAGGTTACGCCGAAGTCCACGCTACGTTCGCAGGCAATCACTTCCCTGCCAAGGCTTGACGGCCGAACCTTGACGCGATCGCTCGGCGATCCGGAGATGCCATGCGGCGGCCGTTGCCTGGCTCTTCAGGGCGGCGATGGCCGTCAGCGGCTCGGGATTTTGAGGCGACCTCCACCGCTGCTCATCTCCATCGCGAGCTCGAGACCGCCGGAACAGAAATATCGAGGATGCGAACCGGATTCGGTCGATGGAGAAAGAGTATGAGGAGACCGCCAAGCGGGCTAAGCGGGACGTGGATCGATTGAAGCAGAGCCGAGTCGCTCCAAGGAAGCCGCCGATCGATCTGTAATAAGGAGAAGGAGACTCGCGGAAGCTCGAGGCTTCGCAGAGGAGGCGGCCGGCCAAGGCTGCGGTGGATCGGCTCGGGTGAGCCGGAGGCGGCGAAGAGAGAGCCGGAGAAGGCCGGGGCGAGAATGTTGCCAAGGCGGCCGAAATGGCGGAGGTCGAGAAGACGGCGGCGGATCGAAAGGGCGGCAAGGCGATCGAGGTCGATCCTACCTTAACGTCGGGCACGTCGGCGAGTTCGCTTACTATTTGGCCTCTGACGCCGTCCCGAGTTGCTAAAAAGGCAGGGTCGAGACCGGTCCTCGATGGAAAGCTTCAGATCTATGTCTCCAAGCACCCTCGCATCCAGAATTCTCTGCCGATCCTTGACTTGGTCGACCTCGGGATTGACTTGAGTTGGTATACCGGCAAACTCATTCATCCCGAGGCCGATGCCCAAGCCGATCCGCGACCCGAGGGCGAAGACCAGCAGGCGGGGCTTTGAGAGGCTTTTTATTTTTCCTCTGTAACTTGTACTTTTTTGTTGTAATGCCTTCAGGCCTTGAAATGTATGAAGCTTGTGTTTATGAATGAAATACTCCTTTTCTCATTCCGCGTAATGCATTATATGCGATCGCCTTTGACTATTTGTGTGCAATTTTTTCGAGTATGCGTATATTTGCTTTCGATTTTTTTTTGTTCGTCCGGCCGATTGTGTTGAAAGTATTGACATGTTTTGAATTGGAATTCTTACTTGTAATTTTCGTCGGACGGTCTCGATCGCCCTGCATGTTTTTGAGCGAAGCCGATCGAATATGGTTTCTCTTTGTTCGATCGTATTTGAGAGTAGCTCGGCCTATCCCTGCCCCCTTGTTTTTGTTCACTTATTGTAAGTAAGGGAACAAAGACTAGTCTGTCTGGCGATTTGAGAGTAGCTCGGCCTATCCCTGCCCCCTTGTTTTTGTTCACTTATTGTAAGTAAGGGAACAAAGACTAGTCTGTCTGGCGAGCTATCTTCATTTCGCCGATTCTGAAGAGTGATGTGTGGTTGCGGTGTTCGATGGACCGATCTCCCCATTCGTGTCTTCGTGTGCGCGGGATATTTAGTATCCTGCGACTCACTTTTTGTGAGGGTCCTCCGTTAGGCTACGCCTGCCTCGTGTTAAAACGAAAGGCGGGCGATCTCGGTCTGGAGGAGTCCTTGCGCGGAGTGTCGTCGGCTTATTCGACACCACGTCCGCGGCTTGTCAGCTCTGCTTCCACCTCGGCCCGCCATGAAGATGGCGATCCTCGACGGTGTACGTTGAGACGGGGGTAACGGCACGTCGCATTGTTCGGGTTCACCATGTTAGATGATGTACCTTGAGAACGTGCGATCGCGCCTACTGACTATTTTGGAGGGTCCTTCGGCTACGTCGACCTCGTATTTAAACGAAGGGCGGACGATCTCAGCCCAAAGGAACCTTGCATGGGCGAAGCTGTCGGTTCCATCGACCTCCAGGACCATGGCTGCAATAATTTTACCTAGGATCGTCGTGATCAGCGATCGTCGGTGATATGCGATGCACAGTGGGGCGATCGCCATAACGAGATGGGATAACAAAAATCTCATTATATTCCTTGTACATCATTGAAATCGAATACAAATTTATCACCGATAGTATTTTTTCGGATGCACGGCGTTCAGGGTATTGGTCGAGTACCGTCAGGATGTTCGATTCGTAGGCTCCTTTAGTTAACCATCTGGATACTCTGAAAGGTCCTTCCCATTGGACCAAAGACGCTGTATGGGTTTGGATTTTCTTGAGACGAGATCGCCCACTTGAAATCTTCTCTCTCGACCTTTGAATTGAAGAACTTCTCGGCTCTCCTTTTGTGGATTGTGTTCTTCATTTCGAGGTCACCGTCTTTCTTCAAGCATGTCTAGGTCGATTCGCGGGCTACATCGTTGTCGGTCGTCATCTCTGTTCGGTTCGATGGCGAGGACGGCGATCTCGAAGGAATCACCGCTTCATTCGAAGGTAAGGGCGAACGGGTTTCGCCGGTTGAATTGCGGGTCGTCGTCGGTAGGACCATAAAGCGTCTCGGGAGCTCGCTCGCCCATCTTCCTTGCACGGATTCGAGTCGTGCTTTGATCGTGTGTTTGAGGATCTTATTCACCGCCTCTACACCGCCCGTTCGTCGAGGGTGATAGGCGCCGAGAATAACCTTTTGACTCCCCACTTTTCACGAATTGCATGACTTCTAAGCCGTCGAACTGTTTCCCGTTGTCGGAGATGATGGCCTGGGGCAAACCGAATCAGCATATTATGTTTTTCCATATAAACTTGATCACTTGTTCTTGGCCGATCTTGTTGAGCGGTTCGGCCTCGGCCCATTTGGTGAAATAATCGACCCCAACGATGGCGAACTTATACTGGAGCCGTCGGCAAGGGACCTATAAGGTCGATGCCCCATTGCGCAAATGGCCAAGGGCTATACATGGAGGTGAGCTGTTCGGGTGATAGTTTTATGTTGGGGCCCATTATCGACATCTATGACAAGATCGGCATAAGCGATCGCATCTTTTCGAAGTGATGGCGAGAAAAATCCTTGTGCAGTCGTCTTATGGAGGAGGGCTCGCTGCCGCGTGGTTCCCACAAATCCGTCATGGATTTCGGCTAAACGAGCCGACCTTCCTCGGTGTAATACACTTGAGGAGGGAAGGCTGAAAGCTCGCTTGTAAAGCCGATCGTCGATAGGGTATACACGGTCGCACGAAGCCGAGTTGGCGAGCTTTAACACGGTCGTCGAGGACCGTTGCCTTTTAAGTATTTGATGAGCGGAGTCATCCAATTCTCTTCGGCGATGGCGGCCGTGGTAACCAAGTTCTGTCGATCGCGGCCTTGCTGACTTTGTGATTTGGATGTTGGAGAAGTCGGTGCCCCATCCGATGATGCTAGTTTGGAAAGTGCATCGGCACGGGAGTTGTGCTCTCTCGGGACTTGCTCGATTAGTACTTCTTCAAATTTTGTGCACATTTCGGCGACCGGCTCTTGGTATTTGACCATCATTCGCCGCGTGCCTCATATTCCCCCTTGACTTGGTTCACGACCAAAAGGGAGTCCATGTAGATATGGGCGTCGAACATCTAGGGCGAGGGCTAGATCAAGCCCGCCTACCGAGCTTCGTATTCGGCTTCATTGTTGGTCGCACGAAAACCGAAACGCACGGCATTTGTGAAACTCGACCGTCTGGGCTAATGAGGACAATCCACCTTTGCTCGCTCTCGCATTGGTCGTTGAGCCATCCACGTATAATTTCAGCAGTCGGCCGACTGGGTGACCGTGAGGGAACGTTAATTCCACCACGAAGTCCGCGAGCTTGGCCTTTGATCGCCGTGCGAGGAGCGTAAGTGATACCGTATTGTGCGATCTCCGCGACCACTTGAGGAGTCGCCGTTGGTGTCCGTCGGTGCAGGACTTGTCTTAGAGGTAGAGTGGTTAGGACCTCCACTGGTGATCGAAGAAGTAAGCTCTCGGTTTCGTACACTCATGACAAGGGCATGGCGATCTTCTCCAATGGTGTGTAACGTGTCTCGGCGTCGTGGAGCGCACGGCTAACATAGTAGATCGGCAAGTGGGCTTGCCCTCTGCTCGCACCAAAACGGCACTCGGTCGACCTCCGAGGCCGCTAAGTAAAGGAATAATTTTTCACCGGGATCGGCTTTGCCGGATCTCGGGGTTGGATAGATATTCCTTTATTTTGGCGAATCTATCTGGCTTTCTTTCGTCCATGCGAACTTCTTGTTCTTGATGGTCGCGAAGAAAGGCTTGCTTTATCGCCGAGCCGCGATATGAAACGGTTGAGGGCGGCTAGACGGACTGTGAGGCGTTGCACTGTTTGATGTTCCGCGGTTCTGCATGTCAAGGATCGCTCGTATCTTGGCGGGGTTCGCCTCGATCCCCCTTTGGCTCACTATGTGCCCCAAGAACTTCCTGAGCCCACCCCGAAGTTGCATTTCTTGGGGTTGACTTCATGTTAAACTTCTCAAGGATGGCGAACGTCTCGGCAAGATCGTTGAGGTGATCTTCCTTCTTGAGGCTTTTGACCACGATATCGTCAATGTAGACCTCCATGGTCTTGCCGATCCGATCGGCGAACATCCCGTTGACTAATCGCCGGTAGGTCGCCCTGCTTTTTCAAGCCGAACGGCATTCGACCCAAAAGTATATGTCTTTTTCGTGTGGAAAGATGTGTGTTTTATGTCTTCCTCTGCCATTGGGATTTGATGATATCCGTGAAGGCATCCATAAACGACATCATTTCGCAACTGCCGTGCTATCGACCGGATGATCGATATGAGGCATTGGGAAGTGATCTTTTGGACATGCCGCGTTGAGGTCGGTGAAGTCTATGCATAGTCTCCAGGAGCGATCGGCTTTTGACGAGCACCGCGTTGGCGACCCACCGTGGTTCGTCGGTTGCTACTCCGATCGATCATTGCCGAGTAACCCGGACTTCTATGTCGAGCGCTGCGTATTTCTCGGGACCGAACTTCCTACGCTCGGTGAACAGTTTCATTGCCGGTTGATCTTGAGATAATGGCGGCGTGTTCGGACTTATGCCAACCATATCTTGATGCGACCAGCAAAGACACCGATGTTCTTACGTAGCAAGTTGATCGATCTCCCTTTAATTCGCGGTCGATGCTCGCGCCGATCCGTACCTCCCGCTCGATAATCCGGATCCATCGTAATGCTTTCCAACTCTTCGACAGGGCGGTCGCCTCTCGTTGGTACGATCTCGGACTCGGTCCTTGGATCGATGTCGAGACTTGGCTCGAAACCGATCCTTGGCTCGATGTCGTCCGTCGATCGATGAGAGATGGCGTCCCCGAGTCGGGTTGGTACGGTCTCGCACTCGTCGATCTCCATGGGTTGATCGTCGGTCGCTTCAATGTTACATACAAGACGGGAAGTGTTGAAAGAATTAACAACATAGGAGTAACTCAAACATCTCTTTGCCATTAGGCGATCTCCTTTTACAAGACTGACCGTCCCATCGGCGGTGGGGAATTTGATACAAGAAAGAAAGATGAGGCGACCGCCTCAAAAGTTTCTAAAAAGGGGCGACCTAGGAACCCATTATAGATCTTTGGGCCTATCTATGATTACAAAGCTTAGGTTCTAGTAATCCTAACCTTGGGATCATAAAAGCATATTAGCTCGACGGAGAGCTTGATCCTCCGTAGGCTTGGGCGTGTTGTCGCCGAACCCTTGAAGCACGGTGTCGAAAGGCTTGATGAATTTGATCGGGTTGCCGAGTTGGTCTAGGGCGGATTTGAATATGATGTTGCAAAAACTCCCATTGTCGACCAACACGCGATCGGCCGTCTTCCCAAGGATGCAAGCGGAGATCACTAGTGCATCCTCCTTGGGACATTGCACTCCTTCCCTGTCCTTGTTGGAAAAGGTGATGAGCGCGTCTCTAGAGATGGTCGGTTCGGGGTACAACGACGTGGACCCGGCGAATGCCCTCGGCTCGGCTTTTCGTTTCTGTTCGACATGGTGGAAACGGGAAAGACCCCGAGGTTTCCACCTCCCTTGAAGCATGTTGACCGGCCGCGAGTTGATCGGTGGGACCGAATCATCGAGTATTCGGCTCATGCTCAATGCAGCGGCCGGATTGGGAGTTCTCTCGTGTTGCGGCGCTCGCGCCCTCCGGTCCTTTCCGTCTTTGGTTCGGCTTGGTGACCAAGTTGTCAGGTTGCCTTCCTCAAACAATCGCGAGTTGCACGAGGAGATCGCGGCCTTGGCTAGTGTTGTGGCGGGACTCTTATGATAGGCACAGAATTTGCTACGGTCTAGGTGACCGTGGTCCCTTATTGGCTTAGGCTTGGAAAGCCACTCGCGACCCTTGATCGCGTTGAAGATGTGGGCCGGAGATAAGTTGAGGTTGTGAAGAAGGTGGACCTCCACATCCTCGAAGGCTTTGAACTCGCCAGGCGGCTTGGCGATCGCCTTTCTGGGCTTGGCGACCGCCTTCTTCTGGACATGGGAGGGTGCATTTCCTACTTCGGATGGTCCCTCTTCTACGCGGAGTGAGAGCATCCTCTGTCGGCCAGAACCCGGCGGCCTTGTTGCGGAAGATCGAATAGGTCGGGGGATATCTTTTGTGAGATGCTGAACATGGGCGGCGTCGTGGAATCCGCTCATAAGGAGTTGAGAGCGATCTCGTCGGCCCGGGCTCACCGTGAGGACTATCTCGTCTACCCGGTCGATGTAATCCTCATCCGGTTCGTCCTTCCCCTGCTGATTTTCATCATGCGGTGAGGACCTTCCGGCGGCGACTTTGGCGGCGAGTATGACTGAAGTCGTTCGCTAGCTTCTCAAAGCAATTGATTGAGCGAGATGGTAGTGAGGTGTACCATCGTGGCGAGGTCGCGAGTTAACGGGAACATACGACATTTCGTCGCATCTGAAGCTCCGCACCCGGTCATGTAGATCCGGAATTTGCTTAAGTGGGTTTCGGATCCGATTTCCCCTCGTATAAAGGTGTTTGTGGGGGATTGATTGTTGGTTGGGTGGGGCGAGCTCGACCCGAGTCGTGAGTGGTTCGCTTGAACCAATGATCGACCTCTGGCGCCCGCCCCATTTTCCATGAGCGCCTTCATCTCGCCGAGTGGCGTTGTATGGCGGCTATCGCCGTCGCTTTGGCTCGCCGATTGACTCTCGAGGCGTGAACCAAGGCGATCGTGTGCGATCCCAGCCCCGTGGTGAGCAGCGATCTCCTGCCGGAGGTTCCCTTCTTGGGCGGCAGGGGCTCGTTGGCCAGTCTGTCTCTTGGGAGTCGGATACGCCGAACTCTGGTAAAGGATTCGGATATCGATGTCTCATTTGGGGCTGAGTGCCCGGTCGCCATGAGGATCACTCCTGGCGGTGAAGACGGAGTCGTCCCGCCTCACGAGCCTTCTCCGGCTCGGGGCTTTCTGCCGATTTCTCAACATAGATCCCCTTGAGCTTCCTTTTGCTTGCCGGCGGTTGGCCGACGGGTGATGGTAGGCGTATCGCGGGCCCTCTGCCGTTCCTCGAGGATGGCTATAGCCTCCTCAACTGCATTCGATGTCTGGGCGGTCGAGTGAGAGGCTAGAACCGTCCCTCGGGGCGGGAGTGAGCTAGCGTCGCCACGGCCGCCTTCCGCCGTGGTGGGATTCGGTCCTCGCCGGAATAAGATTTCCGTGAGATCTCGGGGTGGCCCTCTTGGAGGTTGTTCTTGATGTCATTTTCGATGGTTTTCTATTGAAGAACGGTGAGTGTTTCTTAAAGTATATGTCAGGAGAAACGGTGAGTGTTCTTCGAGGCAGTAGGAATAAAAATGAAGGTTTAGACCCCCTTCTTCTAGCGCCAATTGTTGTTACCTAAATATTATCAGGAGATAGTATTGCTGGAGCGATCGAGTAACAAACAAAATGCGAGAACACTTAGTGGGAAAATGGATAACACAAGATTTGCCGGGTTGTTAGTCCGGGCTTGAATGCTCTCGCGAGATGTTATTAATAAATATCTTGTCAGTACAAATATTAATGTTAGAATCTAATACAATGAGTGTAAAAGCTTCTAGTTATCTAGGCTTTAGAGCGCGTAGATTGCGGAAGAACCAGATGGATGAATGTGAGTTCTTGCTTGGAATTTATGAAGAATGTGTGTGAATGTCGGTATGAATATGTTAGTGCTTGCCAAAAGAGCCTTTTGTTCTCTCTTTTGTGTGTGTTTTTGCACTTAATTCGTGGTCGGATCCGTCCCTCCGCCGCAGTGAGTTCTCTATTTATAGGGGACTAAGTAGTTGGGATCCTCAGCGATCGCGGGCGATCGCCGTTTCTATATTAAAATAAGCGGCCGATCGTCCCGTCACGTGGGCTGTTCCTTTGAGGTCCGAGGTTGCGGTTGGAGGCCGGTGGGTGGACGATGGGAAGCCGGCCACGCGTCGAGTCATTTGTCGAGGAGGGTCCACTTCGTACCTTTCGGCGGCCTTGTCGGTAGGTGCGGTAGGTGACAGGCTGGGGTCAATGATCCTTTTTGTTGGTATCCTATGAAGATCCGCGGGTGGGCCATCGTCCAAGATTCGGTCTTCGACGACTTTGACGGACGCTGGATCCCCACGTGGCATGAGACGATCGCCTCTGATCCGTTAGACAAAGACGATCGCCAGGTATCAAAAGACGATCGCTGGTTACCAAAAGACGATCGCTATATTATGCCGGACTTTAGGTGTTCGTCCGGAGTTTGGCTTCTATGGTTGACTTTTCAGGGAGGTCGCCGATCGCCTATCGCGGCGAATTAATCGTCGCACAACAATGTGTTGTGTTGTGAATTATGGATGTGTGTTGTGCATATATGTTGATGTAGAAAAGAGATTGTAACCTTGATGGATTTGAGTAAGTAGGTACCGAGATGTTATGTTATGATATACTCGTGTTGCTGTTACCAGGTATGTGTTATGTTTGTGAGAATATGATATGCGCTTTATCATTGGGTTACTGTATGAATTGTCGTATCTTTGATACTTGTACTAACAATTTCATTGCTAACCCCATTCGGGGTATATAACAAGCACACGGTTGTGACGATGGTGAAGGTGTACCACGATGATACTAGTGGATTTGGAGATTTCTTTGAGAGTCGAGATTGGAATGTGGTTCAATGTTGAGTATTCATTGCTATGTATTTTAGTTCCGCTGATTATTTATTCGTGTCTGATGTTGATGTATCTTTGTTGAGTATTGTAATTCTTGAGTTTTTTGTATTATTCCTTATGACCAAATCGGTCAAGTGTTGTAATATTTTGTTAAATTAGCCTTGTAAATCTTAAGGCAGGGTTTACGGCGCTGTAATTACCCTGAATAAATTGGAGTGTTACAGAATATGGTATCAGAGCTTAGGTTGTGGAAACCTGAGCTTGTGAGTTACTTCAGGTTGAGTCCCTTTGAGTTGTATCGGGTCGTGTTCGTTTGGATTCCACGAGTCGTTTAGGACTAGTATCACTGAGCTACCAACACCTTCGTGCAACCTGTGGATGTAAGTGTTTAAAAATCGTACTGTGTGTGTATATACATGTGTATGTGTGTTTCTGTTGAGACTTAGTAACTATTATGTGTATAATAGAACTGTAGAGATTAATTGAGAATTGGTAAATGCTGCGATAGTAAATGAGATAAAGAATTATAAGATTAAAATTGAAGTGTGACTGTAACCAATAGTAATGGCAATAGGATGTGGACGTGGATGCGGTCACGGATGTGGACGTGGTCTGGATGTACACGAGGTACAAAATGAGGGGATGACAACAAACAATGTCGAGGATCATAACCAGAGTCAGGGTAGCCAACCGGAGAAAAATAATAACGATATGAATATTAATGCACAAATAATACAATAGACGATGACATAAATGACGTAGATGGTCCAAATAATTCAATAGATGTAGACTGACAATAGGCGGCACATGCCAAGAGAACAAAAGGAGATACTTGTTCCAGTACCTAGAGTTGATAAATGGTTACAAGAGGTAGCCAAAATGAACCTGCCAAAATTTGCCGGAATGACTGAGACCACCAGCTTTGAACACTGGATCATGGAGATGGAAAAGATTTTTGAAGGAATCAACTGCCCGGGAGAGAGGAAGGTTTCAACTGCATAGTTCCTTTTGATTCAGGATGCTTCGAAATGGTGGAGGCCATTAAACCTGGTGATGCTGCGGTTACCTGGGATGAATTTAAAGTTTTACTGGAGGCGGAGTATTGCCCAAAACCGGTTAAGGAGGCAAGGGTTAGTGAGTTTTTCACTGCTCAATCAGAGGATGTCTCGGTGGCACAGGGAATCGGAACTTTTAATCATCAGCTTAGCTCTGTTAGAGAATAAGTTAAGGAGGAAGACGATAAAATTGGCCACTTCGACATGAGAATGAAACCCGAGATACGAAAGTACATGTCTGGACTCGATTGCGCTATGTAATATCCTGTAATTTTACTCTGTTATTAATAATAAAGAAATTATTGAGATTATATTTTCGTAAAATATAATTTCAAGTATACATATAAGAAGAGAATAATACGATGATCATAAAAATATATGTGTTTGTGAAAACGGATAAGAATACATATCGTTTATAATTAAGACAAGTTGTTATCGGGGCAAAAATGAACAACCAAGAGCCAAGAAGATTGATGAACTCGATCGATCGAATCCCACCCCAATCCATATGTTGATCGATCGAGGTTGATTAAAAATAAGAAAGGTCGATTGAGTTTTGAAAAAAGGTGGAGGATAACTTATCGATTCTACCTTTTATTTAGTCATCTTCGTGGGATTGTTCTTGGCATATCATTGAGGTGATAAAGATGATATTGGAGAGAAATAACTGCAAGATAAGAGTGAAAACGAAAGAAAACAACAACAATTTGTGAGATTTACAGAAGATTTTCAAAGGAAGAGGAAGAAGGAAGGAGTTTGCGGCAAGGTCGACTTCGGAGGGCTCGTAAGAACAATTTTTACGTAATTTTAAGGTAATTATTTGAACCTTCTTGAAGTTCATGAAGTGTAGATGAAGATATAACACTTGCATATTTAAGATAAACAAGATCATGAATATTTGAAAGAGATTACATAGATGTGTCACAAATGATACGGTTTCACCGTCTCTCTCCAATTTTGAATCACCGGGTGCGTATGTTGAGTTTTGATAGTGGAATTTCACATGATTATGAAGATAAGAAGTTGATCCTTAACTGTGATAAAAGAGTTCCCGAATTTACTTGAAGATTATAGAGTTTTAAGGCCATAAACGGAAGAACGTTATGGTATTATCAATAATTGGTAGAGTTAAGTTGTGGTGATTATATTCGAAATATATTAAAAGCTTAAGTTGTCTTATAAATGCAAAATGCTCACAATAAATGTTTCATGAATTGAAAGTAAAATGTGAAAGGTTCATGTGTTAGTACATTAATTTAATAGTCATGCATAAGGGTAAGTACATAGGAATCGTGCACAAAAGTCTCAAAGAATACAAACCAAAAATGCCATGAATGCATAAATTAAACACACCAATTAGTGGTTAGTCTTTTTACCTTCCCGTCCATGAGTTACAAATATTTTATCAACTATATAATGTGTCAAAAATCACACACAACTGTAATATCCGCAATTTTCGATTTTCGGTTAATTTCTTTTTTCGGCCGAAGTCCATTTTGACGACTCGCTCGTGACCGTTTCGTCATTCTGAGAATGATTAATTCTACACTTTTTGACATCCGAGTTCGTTCCGGTGTCGTTTTGTTGAGTTCCGTGCTTTTTAGCGACTTTTCCGCACTTGAGTTCGATTCTTGCGACTCTCGTTGGCTAACATTTGAGTTTCCGTAAGTCCGTTTAACTTTGTTAGACGTGTTGTGAACGTCGGTTTGTGTATTCGATCACGTATCGTGATTTCCGGGCGTTTGGGCCGTTTTGTAATTTCCCAAAGATTTGGGTACTTGTGTTCGTATTCGCTTTACCCTACTCAGGAGTGTCAGGATCATGTACTTGTTTTAAACTTGGGCTCGTGTTTTTATTATTGTACTACTTGTCTTGTTCGACGGTAGTGATTCGTGTTCGTCGCGTTCCGCGTTATTTTTTTGGATTCGATCTCTGGCAGCTGTTCTGTACTGCCAGATGATTAGCGCACGCTATTCTTCATAGATAGCGTACGCTATCGATGCCCGCCTTACGTACGTAACACAACAATGGTTACGTACGTTACCTAGTTCAGATTGATCCGGTAGATGCTTGAGTACCCGTTAGCGCACGCTATTCCTCATCGATGGCGTCGCTATCCGTGCCTTCCTTACGTCGTAACACGGCACTTATTACGTGCGTTACGTTGTTCATGTCTTCGGACAGTTGAGTTTGGATTAACTCTTACGTACGTAATAACTTGTCCATTACGTACGTAACATCACTAGCGTACGTTAAAGCTTATGGCTTACGTACGTTAGCTTCGCGCAGGTTTATATATCTTAGAGTTGACCGATTTCGGGTCATTTTCTTCCTCTCCTCCTCCCTGCTGCGTCTTGGGCGATTTGGGGTAGATTTTGGACGAGCCTTCGTCGATCTTTGTGAGTAATCACTCCGGTGGGTCTTCTTCGCGTTCATCAACATCTAGCCTTCATTCTTCTTCGAATCAAGGTAAGGTTAGAACCCTAGTTGAGATATTTTCGGGGTTTGTTTCGATTTCGTGATTTCAATCCGAGATTGTTAGTTCTATTGTCGTCATCTATTCGCTTTGATCATATCCCACGGATTGAAATTCCGTTTTCATATTTTTGTCGGGTCAATTCGTGTTCTTGGCCATTTTGGGGGAAAACCTTGAACCTTCGTCATTTGTTCTTTGAATTTAGCGGCTTTGGGTCGTACTTTGGAATTCATTTTCGTTGTTATTGTTTTCGTTCATAGTTCCTTGTTGTGGATTGTCGTTCGGTGGAGTCCGCGAGTTCGTAATCGGTTCGTGTCAACCTACTTTGGTCGATTCTCCGCATTGCTCTTATTCGAGGCAAGTACCTTGTCCATACTTTTCTTGTTTCGTGGATATGATGATTGGTGATCGTCTTGATTTGTTTGTTTGTTTGAAATGAGTTTTCAAAAGATTTGGTTAGCCTCGTTAAAGGCCCTCTTTCAAAACCGTGTGTGTTTTGTGACTGGTGTGGTTCGTGGGTAACTATGTGAATTCTATGTATATGCTTGGTGTTCATGTTGTACTTGGTATTGTGTCTGGACGTATATTATTTCATTTCGGTGCGTTATGGATTGACGTGGTGTTTTGCTAAGTGTTTGATGCCTCTGGGCGAATTGTTTGAATATCCTTGATATGATATGTTATTTGTGTGAATGTGTGGATATGGTTGAAGGTCTACGGTGGCACATGGCATGTGATCATGTGGCCAGGATGCAACAAGTGATTGATCCAACCGTGAGCACGAGATAATCTACGGTGGCACATGGCATGTGATCATGTGGCGAGGATGCAACAAGCGATTGATCCAACCGTGAGATGTGTGTGATTTGTTTCGCTAGCCGGCTCGGGAGGGTCCTTCGAGGCCTCGAGTGGGGCGTCGGTGGTATCGTCCGGTCTGGCGATGCGCGTGCATGATTATGTTTCGTTGATTTTACGTCCGTTGAGGACACGTGATGTTGGGCTCGACCACCTGTAAATTGTTGGTGATTTCCTATTTGCGAAAACAAAACATTTGGGCTGTGACCTATTGATTTTGGAAAGAGAAGGATTTTATAATCCTAAATTGTTTTCTATTAAAACTCTCGATGGCATTTTAAACTGTTTTGTAAATTGTTTCCCTTATTTGCGATCTTTCGGTTTTGGAAATGTTTACCCAAACTCTTGCCTCGGGAAGTACTTTTCTTTACGTTTGGATCTTTGAGGATTCTGATTATTATTGTTCTTGGAACTTGTATTGTATGGCTCGTATTTTTGCACTTGTACTTGCACTAGCAAAACGGTGGAGTTTTGCTAACCCCAGTATTCGGGGGTGGATGTCTATTTTGCATTCGGGTTTTGGAGCATAGCACGAGTCGGCACGAAGGATGATGAAAGATGAACGATACTAATCACACGAGGTTCCATTGATGTCGTATTGGTCCAGTTGTATTTTCTTTTCCGCTGCGGTATCTTTTCCCCGTTGTACGGGAGTTTATTTTATTTTGACCCCTGCGTGGGTATGTGTTTGGGAATGAGTTGTATGTTATTATTGAAAGACCAAGTCGGTCTACTGAGTCATTTTAGCCTTAAAGGCGATGTTTAGATGTTTGATTTTAGTTATCGGCTGGTAGATCCTCGAGGAGAGGGTCTACGGCGTGTAATATCCCTGAGTGGATTGGGGGTGTTACATAAATGGTATCGGAGCTTAGGTTGTGGAAACCTAGGCTGTTGGGTCAGTGGTGTCTATTGAGTTTTTGTCTCGTCGGATTTTATCTGACTGAGTCGTGTCGCGACGCGTCATCTGAGTTGGTTTGTTTTGATTAGTATCGTGGGGCGATCATCATCTTCGTGCGACCTGTGGATGTAAGTCTCCCTTCTTTGTGTTGTGCCTCGTGTGACACGAGCTATTTTTTTTCTTATGAGTTCATTGACGGAATCCTCTTATGGATTTTGATTTCGTGATATGTGATTGTTTGACTCCCATTTTTCGTTCATATGAGGAGTAGTGTTGCTGTCTTGTGCATGTTTGACTTTATTTCTTTTATCCGCTGCGTGAGTTCTTCTGTAATGGCTTTCGGTATTTTACCGACTGAGTTTTATTTCGAAAATCAATTCCCTTAACCGAGTTTTTGGCATTATGGCCTTGATCATTTTGGCGAAATTCTTATGACGGAATCTAGTATTTTGTAAATGGATTTTGTGAGTTTTTGAAATATTACCGTCATCGGCCTTTTTGGCGTTTTTGTAAATAGTTTTTAGTCTGGTGGGTTCCGGCGCGGGACACACGGCGTCATATTGTTCCGTGTAATTATCTGAAATTTTTGGGCATTCTAGCCCATTGAATTATTTTTGAAAACCTTGAGTATCTTAGAAAATTAAAATTCGAGACGTACTTTTAAAACGAATTATTTTCTTGCGGTGTTTCCAAGGTGTTTTCTAATGCCGCAATACATTTCAAAAATTTTCCGGTTGAGGACCAAAAATATTTTGAGATATTTTCAAATGCGATTGCTTAGACCCAATTCGAATATTTTGAAAGTTTTTCACTAAAAGAAAGGTGTCCTCATTTTTGTTCAAACGCAAGATGATTTTCAAAGTCTCGATAATGGTGTTTGTACTACTTTTTGTAAAATGATACTCAAGATCAACTGTTGTTTCCAAACAGTTTTCAAAAGGTGGTTTTCATTTTTAAAACCTATCATTCCTGTTTGCGGACCGGAAATGCGTGTATGGTTTTCGAACTTTCGTTACGGTGTTAACCGAATTGTGATTGAATTGGTGGTGTGAGCGTTGAGTCGTTCGCCACGCATATGTTTTGTTAGCCCTCTGTGAGAGGTGTGGCTAGTGTTCTTGTTTATTGCCTCGTGGTGATTTGCGTGTTGACACGCGAGTGTGAGCCTTGAAGCTTGGGTTGGTATGTTCGTGTATATGTGTGATTATTCCATGATGTTTTGTAATTGTGCCTTTGGTCATCATTCGAGTCGTTGATGTCGCGGACGATGCCGTCGTTATTGTGATATTCATGTGTGTGTTGCCTTACGATGGTAATCGTTGTATGTGTTATGTGCTATGATTTTACATTGTCTTTGAGTGGTTACTTATTCGGTATGCCGAGGGGCCGAGGTCGTGGTCGTGGTGATCGGACGCGTGGTCGAGAGCATGCTTAGGTGATAGTATTGGTATTGGTGTTGCTACTATTTTACGAGTAGCCACTCGAGATGACTCGATTGACTCGGGCGATTCGGCGTGTTACGGATGTGACCCGGCCTGCAGTGCAAATCGGTGGCTTCGAGAAGTGGTTCGTATGAATCCCCTCGTTTATTGGTGTGCTGCAGATGCTTTAGCAGGATGGTTGGCTTTTCCGGTTGGAAAAGATTTTCGAGATAGTTGATTGTCCAGAAGAACGTAAGGTTCCGGTAGCTCAGTATCTTTTCGACAAAGATGCCGCTAGCTGGTGGGAGGCTACTAAGCCTCGAGATCGCGCTGTCACGTGGGCAGAGTTCCAGAAATTCATGAGAGATGAGTTTTGTCCGGACCCGATCAGAAATCAGAGGATTAATGAATTCTTTTCGGCGAAACCGCAGGATGTACCGCTGTCTCAAGCTATTATTGATTTTAGCAAACAACTCGGCTATGTGCAAAATCAAGTAAGGACAGAGGAGGACAAGATTTGTCATTTTAGTAGGCGGATGAAGCCGGAGATTCGCCAGTACATGGCAGGTCTCGCTTGTACTTCCTTGAGAGACTATCAAAATAGGGCGTTAGCCTATGAGCTATCCAGATTATCGACCGAGAGTATGTCCGACTCGAAGAAACAGAAAACCGTTGGGAACTTTTCAGGAAATCAGGGGAGTGGGCCCCTTGAGGTTGGGACTTCGTCTCGTCATCCCAAAGTGTTTCCTAGATCGCGTGATCAGAGGGGTAGTACCCCTATAGTGAGTAATGTGAGCACTTAGAAGATATGTTATAACTGTAGTCGAGCGGGCCATACTGCGAAGAATTGTCGTTCACCGTTAGTCAGCTGTTTCGAGTGTGGCCAGGTGGGTCACCGATCCATACATTGCGAGACGGTAGCTGAGAGGTTTGGGGATCGAGGTTGCGTCTCTGCTCCGAAAGGACACGGAGATGCCTAGGGTGGTTTTGAGGATTTCGGCGTAGTCCGAATTATTTATGATTGCCCTTGTGGATCGTTTTGTGTTTATTCTCTGTTTTCTCGACTGTGCGTGTTTTCTTGTAACAAGTACTTTGTGTTTTGTGATTGTTTGGATAATTGACTTGATTATATTACCCGTTTGATGACGCTTGTCACTTGTTGGTTTTTATTATATCCCTAACGGCGACGTTGTGTTGGTCGCCGTGGAGCGTGTTTTCACGCCGTATACCCCTTTGCGTTGTTTGTAACATTTCGCCGTTGGGCGTTAGTTACGCATTCTTGTGTATCTCGTTGAGACTTTCCTGGCGGAATATTTCTTCTCCCTACTTGTTTTAAGTTTCGGGACGAAACTTCTTTTAAGGAGGGTAGAATGTAATATCCGCAATTTTCGATTTTCGGTTAATTTCTTTTTTCGGCCGAAGTCCGTTTAGACGACTCGCTCGTGACCGTTTCGTCATGCGGAGAATGATTAAGTCTACACTGTTTGACCTCCGAGGTCGTTCCGGGGTCGGTTTGTGGAGTTCCGTGCGTTTTAGCAACTTTTCCGCACTTGAGTTCGATTCTTGCGACTCGTTCAGCTAACATTTGAGTTTCCGTAAGTCCGTTTAACTTTGTTAGACGTGTTGTGAACGTCGGTTTGTGTATTCGATCACGTATCGTGATTTCCGGGCGTTTGGGCCGTTTTGTAATTTCCCAAAGATTTGGGTACTTGTGTTCGTATTCGCTTTACCCTACTCAGGAGTGTCAGGATCATGTACTTGTTTTAAACTTGGGCTCGTGTTTTTATTATTGTACTACTTGTCTTGTTCGACGGTAGTGATTCGTGTTCGTCGCGTTCCGCGTTATTTTTTTGGATTCGATCTCTGGCGGTACATTGCATCGCCAGGATGATTAGCGCACGCTATTCTTCATAGATAGCGTACGCTATCGATGCCCGCCTTACGTACGTAACACAACAATGGTTACGTACGTTACCTAGTTCAGGATTCAGTCCAGTAGGTACTGGAGTACCCCGTTAGCGCACGCTATTCCTCATCAGTAGCGTACGCTATCCGTGCCTTCCTTACGTACGTAACACAGCACTTGTTACGTACGTTACGTTGTTCAGGTCTTCGGACAGTTGAGTTTGGATTAACTCTTACGTACGTAATAACTTGTCCATTACGTACGTAACATCACTAGCGTACGTTAAAGCTTATGGCTTACGTACGTTAGCTTCGCGCAGGTTTATATATCTTAGAGTTGACCGATTTCGGGTCATTTTCTTCCTCTCCTCCTCCCTGCTGCGTCTTGGGCGATTTGGGGTAGATTTTGGACGAGCCTTCGTCGATCTTTGACGGAAGTAATCACTCCGGTGGGTCTTCTTCGCGTTCATCAACATCTAGCCTTCATTCTTCTTCGAATCAAGGTAAGGTTAGAACCCTAGTTGAGATATTTTCGGGGTTTGTTTCGATTTCGTGATTTCAATCCGAGATTGTTAGTTCTATTGTCGTCATCTATTCGCTTTGATCATATCCCACGGATTGAAATTCCGTTTTCATATTTTTGTCGGGTCAATTCGTGTTCTTGGCCATTTTGGGGGAAAACCTTGAACCTTCGTCATTTGTTCTTTGAATTTAGCGGCTTTGGGTCGTACTTTGGAATTCATTTTCGTTGTTATTGTTTTCGTTCATAGTTCCTTGTTGTGGATTGTCGTTCGGTGGAGTCCGCGAGTTAATGTCGGTTCGTGTCAACCTACTTTGGTCGATTCTCCGCATTGCTCTTATTCGAGGCAAGTACCTTGTCCATACTTTTCTTGTTTCGTGGATATGATGATTGGTGATCGTCTTGATTTGTTTGTTTGTTTGAAATGAGTTTTCAAAAGATTTGGTTAGCCTCGTTAAAGGCCCTCTTTCAAAACCGTGTGTGTTTTGTGACCGGTGTGGTTCGTGGGTAACTATGTGAATTCTATGTATATGCTTGGTGTTCATGTTGTACTTGGTATTGTGTCTGGACGTATATTATTTCATTTCGGTGCGTTATGGATTGACGTGGTGTTTTGCTAAGTGTTTGATGCCTCTGGGCGAATTGTTTGAATATCCTTGATATGATATGTTATTTGTGTGAATGTGTGGATATGGTTGAAGGTCTACGGTGGCACATGGCATGTGATCATGTGGCGAGGATGCAACAAGTGATTGATCCAACCGTGAGAGCACGAGATAATCTACGGTGGCACATGGCATGTGATCATGTGGCGAGGATGCAACAAGCGATTGATCCAACCGTGAGATGTGTGTGATTTGTTTCGCTAGCGGCTCGGGAGGGTCCTTCGAGGCCTCGAGTGGGGCGTCGGTGGTATCGTCCGGTCCTAGGCGATGCGCGTGCATGATTATGTTTCGTTGATTTTACGTCCGTTGAGGACACGTGATGTTGGGCTCGACCACGTAAATTGTTGGTGATTTCCTATTTGCGAAAACAAAACATTTGGGCTGTGACCTATTGATTTTGGAAAGAGAAGGATTTTATAATCCTAAATTGTTTTCTATTAAAACTCTCGATGGCATTTTAAAGCTGTTTTGTAAATTGTTTCCCTTATTTGCGATCTTTCGGTTTTTGAAATGTTTACCCAAACTCTTGCCTCGTGAAGTACTTTTCTTTAAGTTTGGATCTTTGAGGATTACTGACTATTATTGTTCTTGGAACTTGTTTTGTATTGCTCGTATTTTTGCACTTGTACTTGCACTAGCAAAACGGTGGAGTTTGCTAACCCAGAGTATTCGGGGGGTGGATGTCTATTTTTGCATTCAGGTTTTGGAGCATAGCACAGGGTCGGCACGAAGGATGATGAAAGATGAACGATACTAATCACACGAGGTTCCATTGATGTCGTATTGGTCCAGTTGTATTTTCTTTTCCGCTGCGGTATCTTTTCCCCGTTGTACGGGAGTTTATTTTATTTTGACCCCTGCGTGGGTATGTGTTTGGGAATGAGTTGTATGTTATTATTGAAAGACCAAGTCGGTCTACTGAGTCATTTTAGCCTTAAAGGCGATGTTTAGATGTTTGATTTTAGTTATCAGCCTGGTAGATCCTCGAGGAGAGGGTCTACGGCGTGTAATATCCCTGAGTGGATTGGGGGTGTTACAACAACAAACCACAACTTTCTTCACACCGCGTGCACATTGGGCTACAACTTATTATGGTGGTAAAGTAAACATCATATCGTCTTACTTATTTAGCATATTGATTTATATTATTTTATGTAAATTTCACGTGTATTTTTTGTGTGTAACAATGTAAGACATAGAGATGGTAGCTTAGGAGATTTGGTAGTAACATCATCTTTTCTAATGGTTTAAGAGATCCAACACATCGTTGTCTTATCAATTAAGTGGAACATGCACGAACATTTTTACTTTGATCGAAAATGCAATATATTGATCAACTGTATTTAAGTTACTAACGATCAACTATATCTATTTTTTTGTAGCGCATCAAGAAGCATTAAAGAAAGAGATCGAGAAGTCACAAAAATTATGTCAAGAACAAAACATGCAAAAGGCCAATGAACAACAACGACAAAGACAACAACAACAAAAACAACAACAACAACAACAACAAGATCAACGCCGCGGCCACCGGTGGGATGAATACTTAGCATTCGTATTAATAGTACGTTACAAATTAAACATGCAATATTTTACTTCATGTAATACCGATAAATGGGCTAATACTATTGATTCGTTAGCAAGTAAGTTTATTGAAAATAATGTGACGAGCATTCAATTTTTAGTCAATAATTATTACTACACTTTGTTGGTGCATTTTAATATTTTTGCTCTTAATGTAGTTTTTTTGTCTTGCGTTGTGTTAATGTCACTTTTTTAATTAAACGTCTTGGAATATTGTGTGACTTTGATATTTGATATGACTGTTTAAATTATGTCGATGTTACATATTGCAAATGGTAGTATATAATAAAAATATCTTCACACTATCATCATAACAAAGAGAATCTTCTAAATCGAAGAAGTATATAAAGGAGAAGAAAATTGTATTTCAAATGTTATCCACATATCACGAGGTAAGCATTATTCATTTGAGTTTGAGATCATGTGATTCATGTCGTCATACTGTAAATACTTAGAATGAGTTACTAATGAATGCTCCAAATTCGATATTATAGTTTATGGAAAAATGTTGTAATAATGCATTAATTAAAAAATAATTTATGTAAGTTACTCACATTAAAAGATTACATATGAAAAGCCTCATTTAAATATAACATTTTGCAAAAAAACCTCTTCACATTAAAGAAAGAGATTGACTAGTCACGAAAATTGTATCAAGAACAAAACATGCAAAATGCCAATGAACAACAACGACAAAGACAACAAGAAGAACAACAACAACAAGAACAACGCCACGGCCACCGGTGTCAATATAGATGAATACCTGGCATTCATATTAATAGTACGTTACAAATTAAACATGCAATATTTTACTATACGAATTATAATTTATTATACGAATTATAATTTATACTCTTGAATATACTAATCACTTTAATGTTTTATGTTTTTATAATTTTGTTAAAAAGGAAATTTGTTTTATAGTTCGCTTTTAATAATGTAATTTATTTGAACAACGAAGTCCGTCTTTCACAAAAAAATGAGAGTTTCAAACATGAAGCGAAAATTAGTCCCGAACATTACGAAAAAACAATTAGATCCAACCTGAGTGCATCGCATGGGTCCTGAGGCGATCCCAAACTCATGTGCATTGCACGTGGATGAATATAAAAGGTCTCCAACATTAATGTCATCGCTTCATATTTAAAATAATTTATGTAACTTATACATATTAAAAAATTACATGTGAATAGACTCTTTTCAATGTAACATCTTGAAAAAAATCTCTTCACATATACTCTTTTAATGTCAATAAACTATTTTAAAAATGTCATGCTTAGAAATGTGATACCATCACAGCTTAGATATATAATGACGAAAATAAGTTCTGAAGATTACGATATAAAAACTTATATACAGCCCATGTGCAACTTAATAAAGTATTCTAAGTACGTATAAAGCTTAGCAAATGTCTGACACCATGAAAACTTAAATATAAAATGACGAAAATAAATGCCGAATATTACGCTATGAAAACTTCTATATAGCCCATGTGCATCGCACGTATTTTAAATCTATGAAAACTTCTATACAGCACATGTGCATCGCACGGGCATCGTTGACTATCATAAGAAATAGTTATAACTTAGCCCAATGTATTAATATTAGTTAGTTCCAATTAAAAATGATAGAGTCAATACCAAAATAAATAGACAAAAAATATTACGTAAAAAATACATCTTAAAAGATTACATGTCAATAAACTATTTTAAATACGTATCATGCTACAAAATGTATGCTACCATGACAACTTATATATACAATGACAAAAATACGTCCCGAATATAAAATGACGAAAATAAATGACGGATCCATGATCAAAATAACGAAAATTTGTGCTGAACAATAACAATTTAAATATATAATACCATCATATACAGCCCGGGGCATCGCCCGGGTCTGAATGACTCGTATTCGAAATTTCTTAAAGATTTTCATACGTATTTTATAAGTTAACTTCTGGAATGATTGTTAAAGAGTTGAGCATGAAGATATTGAGGTTTTAAACAAGTTATAGACGGATTAAAATGGTAGTAACGATATTAATCAACAATTGAAGATTGTTTCGATTTTAATCCGTAAATTTGTGAAACTCTTATAAAACTCATATATTTCGAAATTATTGAGTATGAGAATGTATTCTGGACCTTTAAGGAACTTATGAGGATTTTAGATCATTAAAACACTTAGAATCGTTTTTAGTTGAAAAACGACGTTGAAGTCTAAATTGAACCGATCGAAACATATTTTTCTGTTATGATTTCGAAATTCTGGAATTCTTTGAGTATAATCAGATTAAAGATGATTCGATTTGTGATCGATAGGTTTTCGTTCCGTCGAATTTGGATTTGAAATAAATTTATTACGCGATTTCAAAGTTTGTAGCAAAATCGGAAGTTTTTGACGCAAGAATGAATTTTTCAGAAGTTAAGGGTTGTAAATGGAATTTTTCCTGAATTTGTATGATTTTGATATTGGTCCAATAATATTCTAAAGGTGTTAAATGAGAATTCAAATTAAACGGTGTTTTTGAAGTTTTCGGTAAAATTGATTTATTATAGTAAAGATGGTAATTTTACCTAAAATGAAAATTTTGTCAAGATTAAGTGTGGTAAATTGATATTATACCTATAATAATTAAGGTGATCATTTTTGGGATGGAGGCAAGGTGTCGGAGGTGATTTTCAGAAAAACTCGGTGAACAAGGCAAGTGGAGTTTGCTTGTCGTCTAAATTAAAGTGTTTTGAGTTTTTTGTTCTCATATCATATCCGTGCGGAATCATATGCATTGAAGCGTGTTATCTAGGGTATCAGGACAGGTACGTTGGGATTAAGCCCAAGTACTTTGGTTTTTTGCCCTCATGGTATGCGTCCAGTGGGGGTCCGGTGCATTGAGGAATACCTTTTTGTACTGTGGTTTTGATATTGGCGGAATACGACTTTCATCTTGGTTATGGATACATTGCATGTGCATCGAGTGTACATTGGCATATTGAAGTTGACGAATTATTGTGATCATGGTATTATTTGAACATGGGTGTCATCGTGGTTTTGGTTGTGGCATGTTGAGTTTGATTTACTCATTTGCATTAATTATATGCACGAGTTATTCTATTTTGCTAGTCCTCAGTGGCTAACCCAGCGGTGTGGGCTAGATATATATTTTTTTTATATGTCCAGGTCAGGAATAGGAAAAAAGCGTGGTACTCGAACAACATGAAGTAGGTGGCAGTTCCCGGCGTTACTAAATTCCCACATGTTCTATTGTGTCAGATGTATTTTGTTGTAGTTGTTGGATTTTAGGTCTTCTGATGATTTCAGAATTTGTATGAATAATATCGTTATTATTTTATACTTGATTTGATATTGGATCGATCCCTTAATCGAAAGGTTAAGTTTATTATGTTGATGATGTACTATGATATTTGGACATTATATTGATAATGTTATTTGGATTTTTCGTTATTATTTAGCATTTGTATTGTCTATGTCAGTTAAGCCTGATAAATTCCATCGGTTGGGATTTACAGCGCTGTAATATTCCAGGAGGTATTTGGGGTATTATAGAAGATGTTATCAGAGCGAGGTTGGTTTTGAATACCTGGCCTGTCAAGTCGAGTCGAGTCTGGTTGTGGGTCCCGGAATCTAGTGACGTGGGTTGAGCACCTCTTCGTGGAGTTCATGTAAGTGGCTAAATGTATGTACTTGCATTTTTATATGCATTGTGAATTTTTGTTGAAGTTATTGGTAAAGTTATTGGATATGGTAATATACTTGAATTATATGAAAAGAGAAACTGATTAAAAATCGTTGTGATCGAATAGAATGGCGAGAACTAGACGATAGAACAGTCTTGATGGTGTATCTGTGCACACTGAGCATGGATCGGGCGCTAACATTGGAGGCCCCGCTATTGAGGCCCAAGGGGAGGTCCAGGCCCCTATTCAGCCGCCGTCACCCCCGCGGGTACATCCGAGGGCTGAGCAGGATGCTATGTCGACATTGATGTAGGGCATGATGACCCAAATGACCCAGATGACTGATACCCTATAAGATCTGCAGGGAGCAAGAGAAATGCCGATGAGGGAGAGAGTGTCGGTCCAACAGGAGAAACGAGATCGGGACAAAGCTGAGAGAGGGCGGAGTTAGCCGAGTTATTAGCGATCTAGCTAAGCAGAGACCGCCTGTCTTTGAGGGGTCCACATAGCCAATAGACTACGTTCATTAGGTCATCCGGATGGAGAAATTATTTGATATGATCAGATGTCTGGACGAGCTCAAGGTACCTGTTGCGGCATACTATTTAGAGAAGAGCGCACATTCCTATTGGGAATCGAGGAAGCCGACCGATCGAGCGGCTAGTTGGATAGAGTTTGAGGAGATTCTGGAGGAGCGCTTTTACCCAGCGCCGTTGAGGGACTTGAAGCTAAGGGAGTTGATTAATCCTGAGATAGACGAGCATGAGGATGTGGTGAAGGCAGCCGAGACATTTCATGCCTTATTGCCTTTCACTTGTAACGCCCCAATACTTATTTAAATGCTATTTATTTTGTTAATGATCATGGATTTTGATTTTTTTAATATTTACAGGTTGTCCGATACTTGGCCCGATACGTTCCTAGCATAAAATGAAAGATTTAAAAAGAAAATATTTCAAAATAAATTATAAAGATTATTTTCGAAATTACTTTCATAAATTCAATTGTAACGCCCCAATACTTATTTAAATGCTATTTATTTTGCTAACGATCATGGATTTTGATTTTTTTAATATTTACAGGTTATCCGATACTTGGACCGATACGTTCCTAGCATAAAATGAAAATTTAAAGAGAAAATATTTCAAAATAAATTATAAGGATTATTTTAGAATTTATGAAAGTAATTTCGAAAATTTTCGACGAATTGATACGATTAAATTTTCATTACAGAACACTTATACTGCAAAAATAATATTAAATTATTATTTTAATATTATCGAAAATCCGTTCCGAGCATATCGAAGATTTAACTCCTACGAGTCCGGAACAGGTCGGAAGACCGAATTTGGACATCGGGAAGGGGTCGAACCGGCTGAGCCAAGTTGACGGACATTTGCCGGTCACCGCCGGACACGCCGACTGACAACTGCCGGTCATGGCCGACAGAAGCTTCTAGGCCAATATCCGGATAAGGCTGTCCAGCCGTCCGGATAAGGTCGGTCACGACCGACAGAAGCTTCTCGACCACTATCCGGATAAGTCTGTCCAGCTGTCCGGATAAGGTCGGTCAAGACCGACAGAAGGTTCTCGGCCAGCTGTCTGGATAAGGCTTCCAGCTGTCCGGGTAATGTTGATTTTCAACCGACTTTGAGACCTTATTTATACATGTTACCCGACGTGTTTTTGTACATATCATATCTCAATTTGAAGCTGTGAACCTCTACTTTAAAACGCCCGAAACATATTTTCCTTCCAAATTTTCTAAAAGCCACAAAAATCCCGATCAAACAGATAGCTCAAATCTGACAGTTTTTCAAAGGTGTTTGATAAAAGTCCTCAAAGAGATTTCAGATTTTACATCAAGAATTTATGGCCGGAAATATGAAAAAGTATTTTCAAGTGTTAGGAGAAGCGTATCCGGGATCCAAGAAGGACAACCGAGCCAAATTCAAAGGAAGATATTTCAAGATTTCAGCAAACGAGGTGAGGTTATACTGTTTTAATATGTTACGGTCATCGTTGTGTCGTGTAACATGACGACCCGTGAGGGGTCGAAAGAATGAAAGAAAGCCGAGACGAGTCTCACATAGATAAGAATGTTTTATGTGCATTACACAACATGATTTTGACGATTTATAAGGGTTTAATCTCACTGAGTATGCTCGCGTACTCACACCTCGTCGTTTATGTTTTTCAGGCTAAGGAATCGACGAACGGGACAAGCAGAAGATGAATACATACTCCCAACACGATGAAGTTCTAAATAATAAAATATGTTGTCGCCGCAATTATTATTATTTTTATGAAATACTTGATGTTCTTCAACGAATCTAATTTCAACGGACTATCTCCGAATAATTGATTTCCCATATTTTTGTAAAACTGTACTGATGTTTGAATAAACCATTTACTTACTAAAACGCTTCCGCAAATACTTCGAATTTATATAAAATTTTTAAGGAAAAATTGAGCCGTGTAACGTTCTTTTTAATTAAGAAGGACAGGGCGTTACAGAATAGTATCGGAGCAAGACCTCTCTCAGTACGGTGAGATTTGGGGATGAACCAAGCGGAAGCTGATGAACATGTGACACCCGGGGCCGACGAGGGCGGGCAGTGATCGCCGGTGCAATAGAAAAGGGCACGGACAATGAGCGGCTCCAAGAAAGGGGAGTGATCGCCGGTGCAATAAGAAAAAGGGCACGGACAATGAGCGGCTCCTGACAAGGCTTCTAGGCGGAGGGGGACATGACTGAACCGAATTCTTACCAGAACGAGAGGTATTCCAAGACTGTATAGGTATGGGACTATACAGTTAACGAGGTTTAAAAAGGTTTACTTATACAAAACAAGATATTTCAAAACTTTCTTATTTTTGAAAGTATAACGAATAATTACAGCATGATTATATTTTCGGGAGAATATGTGGTTCATCGCTGCTGCCCAACGTCGACTCCGAGGTAATGTTTTCAAGTATTCACTCTTTTATGAAAACTTAAAAATTATGGTATGAGTGATGTCGGCAAAAGATTTGAAAGGATATGTGAAAGTTTAAATATTATCCGAAAGGGACAAAATATGATTTCAAAGAAAGGTTTCAAAGTGATTTTTGCTGACATAATATTTTTAAAGTTATTGATGAAAATACTCATACAAAGTTTGATACAGATTTTCAAAGTTCTTTACGAAGCTCAATTTCGAGGATGAAATTTTTTAAAGGGGGGAGGATTGTAACGCCCCAATACTTATTTAAATGCTATTTATTTTGCTAACGATCACAGATTTTGATTTTTTTAATATTTACAGGTTGTCCGATACTTGGACCGATACATTCCTAGCATAAAATGAAAGATTTAAAAAGAAAATATTTCAAAATAAATTATAAGGATTATTTTAGAATTTATGAAAGTAATTTCGAAAATTTTCGACGAATTGATACGATAAAATTTTCATTACAGAACACTTATACTGCAAAAATAATATTAAATTATTATTTTAATATTATTGAAAATCCGTTCCGAGCATGTCGAAGATTTAACTCCTACGAGTCCGGAACAGGTTGGAAAACCGAATTTGGACATCGAGAAGGGGTCGAACCGGCTGAGCCAAGTTGACGGACATTTGCCGGTCACCGCCGGACACGCCGACTGACAAGTGCCGGTCATGGCCGACAGAAGCTTCTAGGCCAATATCCGGATAAGGCTGTCCAGCTGTCCGGATAAGGTCGGTCACGACCGACAGAAGCTTCTCGACCACTATCCGGATAAGTTTGTCCAGTTGTCCGGATAAGGTCGATCACTGTTCGCTATATTTTTAACCAATCCGCAAGTGTACGGAAAATATGTAGAAAGCGGCGAGCAAGGTCGTATTCCACAGAGACTAAATATTTTTATTGTGTTGAGTATTAGATTGTAGTGTTCTCGACTTATCTAGACGATCGAAAGGTAAAATGGACGATTAATGAAATAACATACAATAATCACAATAAATTGAAACGATTGAAAATATCCGAATGGAAGCGAATTTCAAGAGTTTAGAACGGTAGATTCCAAGGCTAGGTTTCCGTTGATTACTAAATTTAGTCGGGATTGGTTTCAAAAGTTCTAAGTGTGTTTCCAAAATGATAATCACAAAAATATTCTAAAGTCCCTCTCGAGATGCATTAAAACGTAGATTAAACAACTTACAACAACGTCTCCGTTTACTATAAATTATCTAACTCCAAAATGTTCATAAGATTTAGATATCATCATAGTTCATCACCGATTTCTCAATCCCGTAATTTACTACGTCAAATACTCGAAACCTATTAATGCCCTCTTCTCTCGAATTATGAGCAATTAAGTTTAATATGTAAAAACATTGATCAAGTGTCTAAACATGAATCAAACCAAGTATTTGATAAAGAAATCACACTAGGTAAATATAATTATCAATCCCTCAAAATCATAGTAAATCAACGTACTCCCATGCCCGGAATCTAAAGAGTTTAGCCGGACATGGAATTGAAAGGAAGATAGATTATCATCATGTTCATGCTAATAAAAACAACAAAATGAAGAAAAGATAGGAAGAAGATAAAACTCGTGGTGTGTCTTGATCGATCCCGGTTGAAACCTTCAAATGTTCTTGAAGTGTTCTTCAAGAATTTCTTCAAAACCTCCTCTTTTTGGTATCAAAGTCACTTGATTTCTTGTTATTTTCTCTCTCTAATCTCCCTTATCTTCAGCATCTCCTCTATCCTACCCCATATATCCCTTTTATAAGGATAAAACATCCACTTTTTCCACAAAAATCTCTCAAAAATGTCAAAAGGAGATATTTCCACCGAAAAGTGACACCGCCCGGGTCAAATGACACGGCCCCTGGAATAGTATTCTCAATAGCCCAAAACCTGCTTTGGACAGGGACTCGACCGTGTCAAATGACACGGCCGAGCAAATGACACGGCCGTGTCAAATGACACGGCCCGTGTCAAATGACACGGCCCGTGTCATACTCGTCTGGATAAGCACGACAGGCCCTGGAAGTGAGACCCGACCGTGTCAATATGGCACGGCCGGGATAATGACACGGCCCGTGTCGATTGACACGGCCGGGCTCGTGTCGGCTCGTTTTGACACCGTTTTGACTCCGATCTCTCGTTTCCGCATTGCTTGATATGTATTGGGGTTGGAGACTTCGTTCTTGCTTGATTTATGTCTATGAAGTACCTATAAAATCAATAAAACGTACCCAAGCGTGATCGAGTCCAATAAACATAATACGAGTATAAACGACACAGTTCTACACATTTTAGGATCTTAAAACCCAGAAAATCGATGTAAATATATGTGTAAAAATGAGTGTTATTAGTCACGACCGATAGAAGGTTCTCGGTCAGCTGTCTGGATAAGGCTTCCAGCTGTCCGGGTAATGTTGATTTTCAACCGACTTTGAGACCTTATTTATACATGTTACCGGACATGTTTTTGTACATATCATATATCAATTTGAAGCTGTGAACCTTTACTTTAAAACGCCCGAAACATATTTTCCTTCCAAATTTTCTAAAAGCCATAAAAATCCCGATCAAACAGATAGCTCAAATCTGACAGTTTTTCAAAGGTGTTTGATAAAAGTCCTCAAAGAGATTTCAGATTTTACATCAAGAATTTATGGCCGGAAATATGAAAAAGTATTTTCAAGTGCTAGGAGAAGCGTATCCGGGATCCAAGAAGGACAACCGAGCCAAATTCAAAGGAAGATATTTCAAGATTTCAGCAAACGAGGTGAGGTTATACTGTTTTAATATGTTACGGTCATCGTTGTGTCGTGTAACATGATGACCCGTGAGGGGTCGAAAGAATGAAAGAAATCCGAGACGAGTCTCACATAGATAAGAATGTTTTATGTGCATTACACAACATGATTTTGACGATTTATAAGGGTTTAATCTCACTGAGTATGCTCGCGTACTCACACCTCGTCATTTATGTTTTTCAGGCTAAGGAATCGACGAACGGGACAAGCAGAAGATGAATACATACTCCCAACACCATGAAGTTCTAAAGGATAAAAGATGTTGTCGCCGTAATTATTATTATTTTTACGAAACACTTGATGTTCTTCAACAAACGTAATTTCAACGGACTATGTCCGAATAATTGATTTCCCATGTTTTTGTAAAACTGTACTGATGTTTGAATAAACGACTTTTATTGAAGATTTACTTACTAAAACACTTCCGCAAATACTCCGGATTTATATATAATTTTTAGGAAAAATGAGCTGTGTAACGTTCTTTTTAATTAAGAAAGCCAGGGCGTTACATCACTGGTCGGATGATCGAGATAGAGAAAGATTAAGTTTTTCAGCCTAAGGTTAAAACCTTATTTGCGGACCGAGTTGGTGAGCCATAACTGTCAGACATTGCAGCAGTACATAAATTGGGCATTGGAGCTGGAGTTTTTGCTGAAAGAAGTTGCGAAGAAATCATCAGGGCCGCCGAACAAGAAGCAGAAGGTACCAGCGGGACCTGACAGGAGTAGAGGGGTGGTCTTTCAAAGACCTCACTCCAGCGGTGCACCGACGAGGAGATTTGGACAGCAGTCCATAGTGGGAGTGAGTCTGTTTCACAGGCACATGGATCAGACTTTGTCAAACAGTGTTTTAACTGTGGCCGAGACGATCACATCAAGATAACTGTCCGAAGCCGCCATAGTCTTGTTATAGCTATGGGAGAGAGGGACACATTTCTATGTTTTGCCGATCGAGGATGTTGAGACAGACTGGAGCACAACCGACTATGATCCAGGGTCAGGCTAGTCATATTTGTTCAACACCAGCTGTGTCTCAGCAGAGGGGAGGCTTTGTATGGGGAAAGGCAAAAGAAGAATTGTCGGTTGCCTCGCAGGTCGGATCAATCTAGCAGCCAAGGGTATACGAGATGAAGAGATTGATGGATGCTGACACCCAGATGACGATTGGTACCTTATAGATTAAGCCACAGTCAATTAATATTTTATTTGATACCGGTGCTACCCATTCCTTTATATCTGAATCTTGTATAAAAATATTAATATTAAGCGATATATGTAACTGTGAACCTTATATAATTAGGTTACCTGATGGTACTCAAATCATTGGAGAGAAGGAGATTAGGGACTGCCCCATTCTAATTGGTAACCGTGACTGGTCTGCCAATTTGATTGTGGTAGGGCTAAGTAACAAAGATATCATTCTATGCGTGGATTGGTTCACTCGATACAGAGCTGTTATGGACCTAGGTAGACGGACAATGATGGTTATAGCAGACGATGAACACCAGGAAATGTTTACAGGAAGGAAAATGGAACACTCAGGAAAGATCATTAGTGCGCTTAAGGCGATGAAGTTGCTTAGACAGGGTTGCACGGGATACTTATGTTACCTTACCAAGGCTGATGAGGAGGGATCGAAGATTGAAGCAATTCCAGTCATTCGAGATTATCCCGATGTATTTCCTGACGAATTACCTGGACTTCCACCATACCGAGAGGTCGAGTTCACGATCGAGCTGGAGGCTAACACTGCCCCAATTTCAAAGGCACCGTACAGAATGGCCCCCGCAGAGATGCAAGAACTAAAAACCCTGCTGGAAGAGTTATGGGAGAAGGGATTTATACGACCAAGTGTATCACCTTGGGGAGCTCCATTGTTATTTGTTCGGAAGAAAGACGGATCATTGAGATTGTGCATTGATTACCGGGAGCTCAACAAGGTCACTACCAAAAATAAGTATCCTCTTCCAAGAATTGATGACCTACTGGATCAGTTGCAGGGAGCATCAGTGTTCTCCAATATAGATGTACGATCGGGATATTGTAACACCCCAATTCACAAATGGGACATTACACGCCGTAGAACCCTCGTGAGGTCTACCAGGCTAACACATGACACATAAACCACAATATAATCCCAAATGATGCATTCAAAAAGTAAGTAAGGCCGTGGCCTCGGCCAAAACATTTTAACGGAGTACATGAACATAAGATAAATACCAATTCATTGCCCACGCAGGGGACTTAGACCAAGTTTCAAAGTAAACAGTCTAACTCTGGTACTCGACAAATGCAATGACAAAACATAGCAATACAGACTCGAGCCACATCATCAAGCCATCCCATCCTTTGCGTGCGTGTCCCGTGCCTGCTCTTCAGCTCTCCCAGTACCTGAAATGCATAAGACGCATTTCCCCCATTTAAGGGGTTAGCATTCGAATAGCTAGTGCAAGTACACAATTACACAACATTATATACAAAAATACGGTTTTTACACAATCATCTCAAACAGAAGTCATTTGCCATAAATATTCCGGAATACTACATTGGCAATCAAATCAGTTTCCAATCATCTCGATATCACAAAATCACAACTGGTATCCCGTGGCCGTACCCCTTAGTATCGACCCCTAGACATCCCGTCAAACGCTCCGGGTGGGATACCACTTCCGCGGCTGTACCCCTTAGTATCGACCCCCAGACATCCCGTCGGACACTCCGGGTGGAAGTTCAATCACACACGCACCCAAGTCCACTTCCACGGCCGTACCCCTTAGTATCGACCCCCAGACATCCCGTCGGACACTCCGGGTGGAAGGAACACAACTCACGCACCCGAAAATCACAGTTCATCATTCATTTCGAAAATCACAACATACATAACGAAATGTAATACATGTACTTGCCTTGAGTGAAACGAAACGAAGGAAACGACGAAGGAATAGGTTTCGGTCCGAACAATCCTCCAAAATCCGTTCCTAACAAAATAACGGTATACACAAGTCTCAATAATGCGGAAAGGTAAGAATTAATCCTAATTCTACCCCTTGGAATGATTTGTCGGCCATGACTTGGGTATCGTCGACTATAAGTGACGAACATTGAAAAACTTGAAGTTTAAAACCACAAATCAACAATAAAATGAAGGATTACAAGTACACGATCGAAGTCTAGCGATAACCCAGTGATAATTCAGACTAAAAGAGTCAAACCCCAAGAAATCCCCAAAATTCCCCCAAAATCTTAAAACAAGGGTTTTGGGAATTTTTACCTTGATTCGGATGGTGGAAAGTGTTAGGAACTTGAAGAATTCACACAAGGAGTGCCCGGTGGTAGTGAATGATGAACTTCAGTCGGAATCGGCCCTAACCCTCATCTGGAATCGCTCAAAGCCGAGAAGGATAAGAAATGATGGAAAAATGACGAAGTTGACTACTGCTGTCCTATTTATATTAAACAGTCTTAGCGCACGCTACGCACAAGCATTAGCGTGCGCTAACGGTGTAATACCCGGTTGTGAATTCATTTATTATCATTCAGTAACTGTCACTCAGAATTTTTTTTCACTCAGTAATAATCATTCATCATTCATATTCAGTCAACTATGTTCACCATTCGGCGTATTTTGGGATCATCACTATTTGAGATCGAGCCGAAATTGTTGCCGTCATCATCATCATGTTTTTATTTGCAGTTTGGAGGTAGCGCACGCTACACATTGTAGTTAGCGCGCGCTAATAAGGTGCATGTAACGCACGCAATGATTCAGTATTAGCGCACGCTAGCGCAAGTGAGGCGCATACCCGTAAGGTACTGGGCTGATTGGGAAATTCGTAGCGCACGCTACGAGTGGTAAGTAGCGACGCTAATTGTGTTGGCAACGCACGCTAAGTCACTTTAGTAGCGCACGCTAACGCGTGCAAGGCAGGACGATGGGTTACGGATTTGATCGTTGGGTATCAGACATCAGTTAGCGCACGCTAACAATATGGAATAGCGCACGCTATCGGTAAGGTGTTAGCGCACGCTACCAAGTCGTAGCGCACGCTAACGAGGCATTTCAGACCTCACCGATCGCCAAGAAACCGCTAGCGCACGCTAAATATCAAGTCATAGCGTGCGCTAAGTCGACAATATAAATAGGACACTCGGTCCAACCTTTGTCATTTCTTCATTTCTCAATCATTTCGGACGAGCTCGGGCGATTCGAAAGGTCTTTTCGCTACCGCAATCATCTAGCATCATCTTCAAGCTCCTAAGTTGGATTAATCATCATCTAAATCAGTTTCATCACTCCAAATCAAGGTAATGATTCTTGTATCTAGAATTTCGGATCTTGGGTGTTTTGCTTCCGATCTCTTCGTGTTAAATCGATATTATGTTGGAATATGTTAGATATGGATTATCTATCTTGGATACATGTATTTCTACGGATTCATTGGTATAATTTTCGGAATATATGAATAATTGAGGAATTGTTCAAGAACCCTTACGGGTTGACTTTGGAATTTTGGGGGTTTTCGACTAAATGTTGTTGAAATATCGTTCTAAGTATTCCTATTGGATTGTTGATAGTATTCATGAGTTTTTGTGGATTTGAATCATTCATTGGGAGTTGGTTTCGGATGTAAATGAGTTTTGGTTGTAAACAATTGGAGATTGTTTACAACGCGTTGGTTTAAATGCCCCAATGAGTTTTCGGGTATTGTTGTATCGACTTTTGAGTTGGTTGTGATTATGCTTGATTCATGTATTAAGAGAATTGTTGGTTTTTGTGTTGTTTAAGGTTGTTCACGCGGGTAATTTCATTAAGGACGTTGATCGTGGAAGTACCTTCTCGCCTTCGGTTTGAGGCAAGTTTTATACTTGTACTGGTCAATGAGCTAATGTCATCATGTATGTGTATGAATGTGTTGTATCATTCCGAGACTTAGTCTCTTCATGAATTCATTGATATCAAGAGATCGTTCGATACGATACCTTTCGGCAATTTTGCCAAATGTTATTGTTGTTCGTTAACGGCCGATTCAAGGCATTGTGATACTCATTATTAATGTCATTGTCGATAGCGGTTCATGTATCGATGTATCGATTGTTGTTAATATAGATGTCAATTTAAGATATCGTTGAGATCATTGTTATTCTGTCGGATTGTCGGTAAAAGCATGTGCCGATTTAAGGCATCGCTTACTCATTTCTCATCTTCGCCGCTTCAGAATCGATTAAAGGTGCCGAGGCATCCTTCATATCATTGTTATCGAATTGCCGTTCTCGGGTAAATCGAAATGTTCAATAATTCACTAAATCATTGTTATCGATTGACCTTTCTAAGGCAAACGAGGTATTCACTCATTCATCGGATCATTGTTATAGATTGGCCGTTCTCAGGCAAATCGAAGTGTTCAATCATCCAATGCATAAGTGTTGTCGGTTGGCCGTTCTAAGGCAATCGAGGTGTTAATTTGGGATCATCAAGGACGGTGTCTATCCGTGTTACTATCATAGTGTTGGCCGACTCAAGGCGGACACTATCATTAATTGTGATACGGCCGATGCCGTGGCTTCGCCCTAATTGTGATACGGCCGATGCCGTGGCTTCGACCCTAAGTGTGATAATGGCCGATGCCGTGGCTTCGCCTAAGTGTGATACTGGTGGATGCCGTGGCTTCGCCCTCATTGTGATACGGCTTCGTGCCGTGGCTTCGCCCTCATTGATCTGACTTCGGTACATTCGACTTCGTGTGTTTGTGATATTTGTTAATTTCATTGAATGACTTTCGTGCCTTTATTATTGTCTGGTAATTTCATTGGAGCCTTCGGGCATTGTGATTCATAATTAATTCGATCTGGTTTGGTTCATGTCTTGTCATTCATTGTGGTATTCAGTGATTTTGATTCGCCGTCGGCACTTATGTTCTAACCTCGAGCAGTATTAATAGTATGCCGTGGGCAGAGTATTTCACGAATGCTCGGTTCTTACCTGGGTTTGTGAGCCTCTCGGATTATTATTATCATTGTACCGTTTCATTCTGCCTTTGGATGCATATCATGTTATACAGGTATTTGTTGTTCATTATCTGGATGACCCGAGTGGGGGAACATGTTTTTCATGTTTTAGGTGCTTGCGAGGAGAGAGTTGAGACATAGGGGCATGATGATGGCGACGAGGCATTCGAGCGATACTAGTCCGAGTTGTTCATGTTGGTCAGTCGGTTGGAGTGTTCTTCAGTTGTCAGTCATTGTCATTATGTATTACCCGAGCAGATGTTCGTGGAGGTTGTTGTTTTTCATTTTGGCCATGTAGGCCACTTTTGTCGTTAGAAATTCCTTATCGGAATATTGTGTCGGATATCATGGTAGGGACTATGATTTTCCCTTGTTGTGTTAATTAATGTATTTTTAGTCATGTTCGCCTGGTGGATCTCCTGGCGTGGGGTCCACGGCACTGTAATAACCCAATAGGATTTGGGGGTGTTACAGAAATGGTATCGGAGCTTTGGGTTGTGAAATACCCTGAGATGTGAGTTATGTGGTCCTACCGACGCGGTAGTAGTGGGATTGTCAGGTTATGACAATCTAGTCAGTCAGGTTTTGTGAGTCGTAATATTAGTACGACTGCACGAGTCATTCATTCATCGAGTCGTCGTCAGTGAAGACTAGTATCGCGAGACCTCGAAGCTTCGTATGACCTGTGTAAGGACTCGATTCTCTTTATGTTCATACATTCATCATGTCATTAATTGTTCGTGCCTTGTTGAAACCTATATGTGATATTAGTGTTATGATTGATTCATGACTAATTGTTTTGGGACACGTGTGGCTTGTGTAAGCATTAAGGATCAACTCATTCATCGGTTAATAATCCTCAATCGTCATGCTGATCTTGTCGATTATGTTAATTCATTCATTACTCAGTCAATATCATTACTCAGTCAATTCATCACTCAGATAATTCATTCATTACTCAGTCAATATCATTACTCAGTCAATTCATCACTCAGATAATTCATTCATTACTCAGTCAATATCATTACTCAGTCAATTCATCACTCAGATAATTCATTCATCACTCAGTCAATATCATTACCCAGTTAATTCATCACTCAGTTAACTCATTCATCACTCAGTTAATTCATTCATCATTCAGTCAATATCAATTACTCAGTTGCTTCGTTCATCACTCAATTAACCTCATCGTTCAGTTAATTCATTCATCACTCAATTAATCTCAACGTTTAGCTAATTCACTCGTCACTCAGTCAATCTCATTGCTCACTTAATTCATTCCTCATTCAGTCAATCTCATTGTTCAGTTAATTCATTAATCATTCAGCCCATCTCACGGTTCAGTTGTTGATCTTGAGGATCTAATTTTCAACCTTGTTAACTTGTTCAAGGTAATCATTTCAGGAATTTCATCAGGCAATCATGTTACCTCATTTTTTGTTTCATACGGTCTTATGATAGTTTGACGTAATGTCGACGATCATTTCATTAAATCATTAATGCATTCATTGTGTTAGAGCGTGTATGCTCATTGTTGTCACTCTGTAACGTAATCATAATACGATATTCATGCGGAATCTATAATCATGTGACTTTCCTACTTCAGTATGGATAGAGCTGTCAGAGGACGCAGGGGAAGAGGCCGCGGTGCGGTCCGGAACCCGGGATCTCGTGTGCATGCCCACACGAACGCGAGGGATATCATTAATTCATCAAACAGCGAGGCTACTCATTCATCAGCAGATAATCATTCACTGTCAGGGACTCGTACCCGAGAGGCATCTCACTCGGAAGGTGTTCGGGTTGATCCATTCATATTTATGCAGGGCATGATGGCCCAGATGACTCAGATGACGCGGATAGTGGAGACCATGCAGACCTCGATGGGTTGTGGTCCACCGCAACAGGGATACCAGGTGCCATTTCATGGACAGACTGGAGGAGTGAATCAGATTGTTGGCGATATCTCTCGTCAGATGCCGCCTACTTTTGAGGGTTCGTCAGAACCAGCTGATATTGTTCATTGGCTCGAGCATTTTGATAAACTCTTCGACATGGTTCAGTGTCCGGAGGAGAGTAAAGTGGCAGTAGCGGCTTATTACTTGAGTAAGGGCGCTTATTCGTGGTGGCTTTCTGTGAAACCCATCGATCGTGATTGTATTTGGAGCGAGTTCAAGACCCTCATGTTAGAGAGGTATTATCTGGCTCCACTTCGTGAAGCTAAGTTGTCAGATGTTTTGAACCCCGAACCCGATGGGGACGAGGGTGTTATTGTCATCGCTGAGAAGTTTCAGGGACTACTTCAGTTTGCTTCGTCAATTATCCGTACTGAGGCGGATAAAATTAAGTATTTTAGCAAGAGGCTAAATCCGCAGTTGAGGATGCGGTTGTTCAACCGCAATTGTAATTCACTTAGTGAGTTCATCGGGAAGGCTCTTGGAGCAGAGCTTTTGATCAAGGAGCTTACTCAGAAGCATCCTTCAGTTTCTTCAGGTAAGAGGACTAGAATGCCGGCTCGTTCAGAGGGACATCGGGCTCCGCCATCCAAGGGGTCGTTTTCTAGTCGTCTTCGTGCTGGAACAACATCTTCCTCTCAGGCGACGAGTTCGACTGTTGTTTGCTTTAACCGTGATTCAGCAGGTCACGTTAGTACCTGGTGCACGGTGCCGGCTATTGTTTGTTTTCGTGTGGGAGGCGGGACACCGCGTAAATCTGCAGGGTTCTAGCGCCGAAATCTCAAGAGAGCTCGAGGGCCTCGAGAGACTTCGTTACTCCAGCCCGTGCATCATCCAAGGGACCCTATCAGGCCTCGAGGGCCAGAGGTAAGGACATTCATTACCGGTTTGAACAAGTTAATTCTTGTGCGTTAATAGTATAATCATTCATTTCATTGTCGTTCATTCATTCATATAATTCATTCATCATATATATCAATCATATGAGGACTCATAATTATCGATTAATCATTCAATTCACGAGGAACGGCGGTTCCAATCACTTCAGGGATCTATCACTCATGACGTTATTAATTCACCTTGGTGAGTCATTCCAAATCCTTGTCGGATTTGTAGTCATTTATCATTCATCATTCATTTTTGTCACTTTCATTCTCGTGACCTTCTGAGATCATAGTTAGTGGCGAGTTCATCGTCGGATATACCTTAAATCGTTGAGATAGAGGAAATCGATGATATGGAAGGATATCGATGTTGGGTACATTTGAGATGTAACCTTGTTTTGGATGACTGTGTTAATCTATCAGTAATAATGTATCGTGACTGTGGATAATTTATTGTTGATCTATCTTATTATGATTATATTTGAGAATCTTGAGATTTGGATCATTTGTTGGGAGTTCATACCTCCGGCGTTGTGCTCGAGATTTCGTGATAATTTGGGAAATCGTTCACTGTGTTTCGAGACGTCAAGTCTTGGGGACTTGGGCTTGCGGTTGATTTGGTCCCGAGGACTATTTGGGCGTTATTGTTTTCAGATCGTGATGGATAGTTCATATCCCGAGTTGTTTACCCTCAGTTTCGAGGACGAAACTCTTTTTAAGGGGGGGAGTATGTAATACCCGGTTGTGAATTCATTTATTATCATTCAAGAATTGTCACTCGAATTTTTTCACTCAGTAATAATCATTCATCATTCATATTCAGTCAACTATGTTCACCATTCGGCGTATTTTGGGATCATCACTGTTTGAGATCGAGCCGAAATTGTTGCCGTCATCATCATCATGTTTTTATTTGCAGTTTGGAGGTAGCGCACGCTACACATTGTAGTTAGCGCGCGCTAATAAGGTGCATGTAACGCACGCAATGATTCAGTATTAGCGCACGCTAGCGCAAGTGAGCGAGCAGTCCGGAAGGTCTTGGGGGCTGATTTGGGAAATTCGTAGCGCACGCTACGAGTGGTAAGTAGCGTACGCTAATTGTGTTGGCAACGCACGCTAAGTCACTTTAGTAGCGCACGCTAACGCGTGCAAGACAGAGGACAGTGGGTTCTGGATTTCAGTCGTTGGGTATCAAACATCAGTTAGCGCACGCTAACAATATGGAATAGCGCACGCTATCGGTAAGGTGTTAGCGCACGCTACCAAGTCGTAGCGCACGCTAACGAGGCATTTCGAACCTCCGGGTGCCCGATAAACCGCTAGCGCACGCTAAATATCAAGTCATAGCGTGCGCTAAGCTGGGACAATATAAATAGGACAGCTCGGTCCAACCTTTGTCATTTCTTCATTTCTCAATCATTTCGGACGAGCTCGGGCGATTCGGAAAGGTCTTTTCGCGCTGCAATCATCTAGCATCATCTTCAAGCTCCTAAGTTGGATTAATCATCATCTAAATCAGTTTCATCACTCCAAATCAAGGTAATGATTCTTGGATCTAGAATTTCGGATCTTGGGTGTTTTGCTTCCGATCTCTTCGTGTTAAATCGATATTATGTTGGAATATGTTAGATATGGATTATCTATCTTGGATACATGTATTTCTACGGATTCATTGGTATAATTTTCGGAATATATGAATAATTGAGGAATTGTTCAAGAACCCTTACGGGTTGACTTTGGAATTTTGGGGGTTTTCGACTAAATGTTGTTGAAATATCGTTCTAAGTATTCCTATTGGATTGTTGATAGTATTCATGAGTTTTTGTGGATTTGAATCATTCATTGGGAGTTGGTTTCGGATGTAAATGAGTTTTGGTTGTAAACAATTGGAGATTGTTTACAACGCGTTGGTTTAAATGCCCCAATGAGTTTTCGGGTATTGTTGTATCGACTTTTGAGTTGGTTGTGATTATGCTTGATTCATGTATTAAGAGAATTGTTGGTTTTTGTGTTGTTTAAGGTTGTTCAAGCGGCCGGTAATTTCATTAAGGACGTTGATCGTGGAAGTACCTTCTCGCCTTCGGTTTGAGGCAAGTTTTATACTTGTACTGGTCAATGAGCTAATGTCATCATGTATGTGTATGAATGTGTTGTATCATTCCGAGACTTAGTCTCTTCATGAATTCATTGATATCAAGAGATCGTTCGATACGATACCTTTCGGCAATTTTGCCAAATGTTATTGTTGTTCGTTAACGGCCGATTCAAGGCATTGTGATACTCATTATTAATGTCATTGTCGATAGCCGGTTCGCGGTATCGATGTATCGATTGTTGTTAATATAGATGTCAATTTAAGATATCGTTGAGATCATTGTTATTCTGTTCGGATTGTCGGTAAAGCATGCGAGGCCGATTTAAGGCATTAGCTTACTCATTTCTCATCTTCGTAAACCGGTAACCGATTAAAGGTGCCGAGGCATCCTTCATATCATTGTTATCGAATTGCCGTTCTCAGGTAAATCGAAATGTTCAATCATTCCCTAAATCATTGTTATCGATTGACCTTTCTAAGGCAATCGAGGTATTCACTCATTCATCGTATCATTGTTATCGATTGGCGTTCTCGTGCAAATCGAAGTGTTCAATCATCCTGCATCATTGTTGTCGGTTGGCCGTTCTAAGGCAATCGAGGTGTTAATTTGGGAATTTGTCAGGGCGGTGTCTATCCGTGTGTTAATATCATAGTGTTGGCCGACTCAAGGCAGCACAATATCATTAATTGTGATCTGGTGGATCGTGGCCCACTAATTGTGATACTGGTGGATGCCGTGGCTTCACTAATTGTGATCTGGTGGATCATGGCCGACCCTAAGTGTGATACGGTGGATGCCGTGGCTTGCCCTAAGTGTGATCTGGTGGATGCCGTGGCTCGGCCCTCATTGTGATACGGCTTCGTGCCGTGGCTTTAGCCCTCATTGATACTGACTTGGAACATTCGACTTCAGTGTTTGTGATATTTGTTAATTTCATTGAATGACTTTCGAGGCCTTTATTATTGTCTGGTAATTTCATTGGAGCCTTCGGGCATTGTGATTCATAATTAATTCGATCTGGTTTGGTTCATGTCTTGTCATTCATTGTGGTATTCTGTGATTTTGATTCGCCGTCGGGCACTTATGTTCTAACCTGTCGAACAGGTATTAATAGTATGCCGTGGGCATAGTATTTCACGAATGCTCGGTTCTTACCTTGGTTTGTGAGCATCTCGTATTATTATTATCATTGTACCGTTTCATTCTGCCTTTGGATGCATATCATGTTATACATGTATTTGATGTTCATTATCTGGATGACTGACCCCGTGGGGGCGGAACATGTTTTTTATGTTTTAGGTGCTTGCGAGGAGAGAGTTGAGACATAGGGGCATGATGATGGCGACGAGGCATTCGAGCGATACTAGTCCGAGTTGTTCATGTTGGTCAGTCGGTTGGAGTGTTCTTCAGTTGTCAGTCATTGTCATTATGTATTACCCGAGCATATGTTCGTGGAGGTTGTTGTTTTTCATTTTGGCCATGTAGGCCACTTTTGTCGTTAGAAATTCCTTATCGGAATATTGTGTCGGATATCATGGTAGGGACTATGATTTTCCCTTGTTGTGTTAATTAATGTATTTTTAGTCATGTTCGCCTGGTGGATCTCCTGGCGTGGGGTCCACGGCACTGTAATAACCCAATAGGATTTGGGGGTGTTACAAACGGGGCGTGGAAGAACAGTCTGCCTACTGTCCTCTAGTTAGCGTGCGCAAGCTGGCATGGTTAGCGTGCGCTAATATTAGGAATTAGCGTGCGTTAACGCTGAATTAGCGTGCGCTACAGTCGGTCCAAACATCGAACCTCTTTGTCCGGCCCGAAATCGTTAGCGCACGCTACGGACCCCAGGTCAGCGTACGCTAACCACAGAGTGATAGCGCACGGAAGTAAGTCCGGAGTAGCGTGCGCTACTCAGGCAGCAGTCCAGTACTGCACAGTACACTGCTGCCAACATCACGAAAGTGTCGAAATGCGAAGCAAGACCAGGATCCGGAAACATAAACACGTAATAATCAAGATGACAAAGCTGAGCGTTGAAAGAGAATATAATCCTGATCACTAGAGAGTCTGAAATGAAGCAAATAAAGCGAAATTCCCCAAACTTATAAAAATTACAAAAACGGCCCAAGTGCCCGAAAAATCGCGGTACAACGTCGGATTAACAAACCGAAAGTTTCAATACGACCAACTCAACCATACAAACTTATACAAATCAAGAAACAACGAAAACGAACAAGTTTTACGAGAATCGAACGCACATGCGGCAAGATATAATTCAAGATGAAATTATGCAAAAACATCCTCGAAACTCGACCAGACGGAAAAACTCCAAGAATAAAATAGATTCAGAATTCCAAAACAGTGCTAAGCGAGTTGTCCGAAACGAACATACACCAAAAATAGAAATTACCGAAAATAGAAAACACGGATATTACATTATCTCCCCCTAAAAATAAGTTTCGTCCCGAAACTTACAATGCGAACAACTCGGGGTATCTCGACTACATACTCTCTTCCGTCTCCCATGTGGCTTCCTCGGATCCATGTCTCGACCATTGAACTTTAACCAGAGGAATGGTTTTATGACGAAGTTGCTTCACCCGACGCTCTAAAATCTGAATCGGCCTCTCCTCAATGGTAATGTCGGGTCCCAACTCGATCTCTCCAAAGTCAATAATATGGCTAGGGTCCGATACGTACTTCCTAAGCTGGGAAACATGAAATACGTTATGAACGTGACTCAAAGACGGCGACAAGCCTAACCGATAGGCAAGCTCTCCCACTCTCTCTAGAATCTCAAACGGCCCAATATATCTCGGACTAAGTTTACCCTTCCGGCCGAAGCGGTAAACCCCCCGTGTCGGAGACACCTTAAGAAAAACATGATCTCCCACCTCAAACTCCAACGGCCGGCGACGCGTGTCGGCATAAGACTTCTGCCGACTCTGGGCCGTCAACAATGTATCACGAATCAGAGTAATCTTCTCTCTCGTCTCAACTACCATATCGGGCTCGGTACCAATCAGCTCGGACGCATCGTCCCAACACAACGGCGATCTGCACCTCCTCCCATACAATGCCTCAAATGGTGCCATTTTGATCGAGGCGTGCCAACTATTGTTGTACGTGAACTCGATCAACGGCAAGTGCGACTCCCAATCATCCTTCCAATCTAGGGCACAGGCTCTCAACATATCCTCCAACGTCTGGATCGTCCGCTCTGACTGCCCGTCAGTCTGAGGGTGGTAAGATGTACTGAGTCTCAACTCAGTCCCCAAAGCTCGATGAACAGCCTGCCAAAAATGTGACACAAACCGGCCATCACGATCCGAAAAAATACTCTTAGGAGTCCCATGAAATCTCACGATCTCTGCAATAAACACTCGTGCCAGCCTCTCTGGACCCCAAGTGTCCTTAATACCCAGGAAATGAGCTGATTTGGTCAGTCGATCGACAATAACCCAAATCATGTTCATTCCAGTCCGAGTCCTAGGCATACTGGTAATGAAATCCATAGAAATATCCTCCCATTTCCACTCCGGGATAGGAAGTGGTCGCAAAAACCCCGCGGGTCGCTGATGCTCGATCTTAACCTGCTGACAGGTCAAACATCTCGACACAAACTCGCTAACGTCTGTCTTCAAATTACTCCACCAGTAGTTACTCCTCACATCCTTGTACATTTTACTCGTACCAGGATGTATGGAGTAAGGCGTGGTATGAGCTTCGCTCAAGATCTTCTGTCTCAGCTCAAAAACACTCGGTACACATAGTCTGCCGCGAAACCTCAAAACTCCGTCATCCTGAACCACAAATCCAGGGGCTTTCCCCTTCCTCACATCCTCCCTCAACTGGACCAAAAACGGATCGTCATACTGCTTCGCCTTGAAATCATCAGTCAAGGACGAAGTGATCTCTAACGCACATAACTGGCCCTGCACTCTCTGAACCCAAACCTCGATATTCTGACAGATGAAATCTCTCTGGATCCTACTCTGTGGTGTAAGTACCTCTAACATCTGTAAAGCCATTGGTTTCCGACTCAACGCATCAGCCACTACGTTGGCCTTACCCGGATGGTAAAGTATCTCGAGGTCATAATCTTTAATTAGCTCTAACCACCTACGCTGCCTCATATTCAACTCTTTCTGGATGAAGATGTACTTCAAACTCTTGTGGTCCGTAAAAATCTTACACGATGACCCATAGAGATAATGCCTCCAGATCTTTAAGGCGAAAACGACCGCAGCTAACTCCAAATCATGCGTGGGGTAATTCGCCTCGTATGGTTTCAACTGGCGGGACACATAAGCAATAACTCTATCTCTCTGCATCAAAACACATCCGAGCCTAAGGCCCGAAGCATCACTATACACTACGAAATCCTCGTTCCCCTGAGGCAATGCTAAGACGGGTGCGGTAGTTAAACGTCTCTTTAACTCGTTAAAACTGTCCTGTCTGTCTGCAGTCCACTCGAACTTCTGAGTTTTTTGGAGTAACTGAGGAGTGGTCTAGCGATCTTAGAGAATCCCTCAACGAATCTACGGTAATAGCCTGCAAGTCCCAGAAAACTCCTCACTTCCTTCACGTTCTTGGGCGGTTCCCAAGCCAACACTGCCTCTATCTTCTGCGGATCTACCCGAACTCCCTCTGCTGAAATCACATGCCCGATGAACATCACTTCCTCGAGCCAAAACTCACACTTAGAGAACTTCGCGTACAACTGCTCAGCCCTCAAAGTGTCTAATACAATCCGGAGATGTAAGGCGTGCTCCTCCCGATTCCGTGAATTGATAAGAATATCGTCGATAAGGACGACTACGAATTTGTCCAGATACTTAATAAAAACTTTGTTCATCAACTGCATGAACACTGCTGGGGCATTGGTTAGCCCGAAAGGCATAACCACAAACTCGTAATGGCCATATCTCTTCCGAAAGGCAGCTTTCGGAATATCGACGTCCCGAATCCTCAACTGGTAGTAGCCCGATCGCAAATCAATCTTCGAAAAGCCGCCCCGAAGCTGATCAAACAAATCGTCAATCCTGGGCAAAGGGTATTTATTTTTGATGGTTAGCTTGTTTAATTCTCAATAGTCGATGCATAAACGAAGCAATCCATCCTTCTTCTTAACAAAAAGTACAGGCGCACCCCAAGGCGATGCGCTCGGTCGAATATACACTTTATCTAAAAACTCTCCCAACTGATTCTTCAATTCTAACATCTCCGACGGTGCCATACGGTACGATGCTCGAGAAATAGGGGCCGCATTCGGCTCTAGATCAATAGGGAACTCCACCTCTCGCTGTGGTGGTAATCCCGGCAAGTCATCCGGAAATACATCGGGGTATTCGCTAACAACTGGAATTGACGATAAATCAACTCCACCATCTTCCGCCTTCAGAGCATAACACCAGTAGCCGACACAACCATGGTTCAGAAGTTTCATTGCCTTCAAGGCGCTAATCACACTCCCCGATCTACCCGGCTTACAACCGACTAGAGTATGCTCGGTGCCGTCCTCGGCCACGATCGAGATAGTATGAGTCCGATAGTTCATGATAGCACCGTGACGATCCAACCAATCATCCCCGAGGATCAAATCCTCACCCTTAAGGTCTATAACAATGAGATTCGAGGGCCAATCTCGGCTCCCGATCCTCACTGGGCAATCCCTAACTTCCCGATCCCCAACCATACGATCCCCACTGGGCATACTCACTAGAAATGGCTCACACTCAAACAAGCAGTCAAAACCAATACGACTCACACAATCCGATGCAATAAAGGAATGGGTAGCACCCGAATCAAAAAGCACTGAAACTGGATGAGTAAAGATTTGAGTGGTACCTGACGCCACCGGAATGTCTGCCTCCTCTGTGCGCCTCATCTGATACAATCGGGGGTGAACTGAACCCGAACTCGAGGCTGCACGGCGATCCGGCTGACCCCGTCCCCTACCACGACCCGAACTCTGCGGAATATGAGTAGCTAGAGTGCTGTGATCCCTCTGATTGGTAGTGGTAGTTGGAACTCTAACAGCCCTGGTGGCCCTCTCACAATGAGTGGCCCGATGCCCAGTCTGCCCGCAAGTGAAGCAAGTAACTAGAAGAAAAGGGCAATCCTTCATCAAATGCTCATATTGGTTGCAGTTAAAACAAACCCTGCCACCGTGGTTACGATCGAATCGAATCAGTTACCACGAGATTCCCGGCTGGTGAAACGGTCTCTTCCTGTGTAGGGCGGATCGCGTGCCTCGAAAATCGGCCACTCTTGCCTACCGAGAAGCCGCCAATGTTGCTTCTTGGCCTCGGCACCCAACTCGATTCCGGCGGCCATCTCGATCGCTAGAGCGCGATCCTGATACTCCTTCAAAGTGGCACACATGAGCGGTGCCATACTCTGCCTGATATGCGGTTTCATGCGCATATTAAAGTAACGGATTTTATCAGCCTCCGTCCTCACCTGATCTCTCACGAAACCCAACTGCTGATTGTAAGCAATGATGGCCTGAGAAATAGGCACATCCTGAGGCGTAGCGGTGAAGAACTCCACAATTCTGCGCTCCTTAACTGGCGGTGGACAATATTCTGCTTCCATAGCAGTCTTGAATTCCTCCCAAGTAGCTAGACGGTCTCTGGGCGTAACGGCCTCCCACCATTCTGCAGCTTCCTTATCCAGGAGGTACTGGGCATTATGTACCTTCCTGTCTTCGGGACAAGCTATGGCATCGAAGGTTCTGGACATTTGAAAAAGCCAATTCTCCCAACCGAGGGAGTCAAAAGATCCGGAACGAGGTGGGTGCATCTTAGTCACCGTCTGGAGCCACTTACTAGCCTCCTCTTCCGGTGTCGGGGGCGGATTCTGGCGTCCACCCTGAGCTATCTGAGTAAGTTGGGCTACTAACTGTTGAAGTACGGAAGTAGCCCCGGCGTCGGCATTATTACCCGACGGCACTGAGTGAGAGGTTGAGTCCGCAGAGGACTGACAAAGTGATCCCTCCTCATTATCAGCACCCCGACCACGGCCTCGGCCGCGTCCCCTAGCCGGTCTACCCCGACCTCTCAACATACTGAAGGAGAAAAATGCAAAGAACAAGATCAGAAAGATTCACAATTCACAAAGTTAGTAACACAAGTCACAATTCCGAACAACGCAAGAAAACGAATTACAGAAATATAAGAGTTCGAGGAGACTTACAGCCATGGGTATCACGAAAAGACGGTAGCGTGATGATATTAGGCTCAACGACTGACTCTAACGACGTAACTGACAGACCCAAAATTCACTGACAGCCTAGGTATTCAAAACCTAAGGCTCCGATACCATAAATGTAACACCCAATTCACAAATGGGACATTACACGCCATAGAACCCTCGTGAGGTCTACCAGGCTAACACATGACACATAAACCACAATATAATCCCAAATGATGCATTCAAAAAGTAAGTAAGGCCGTGGCCTCGGCCAAAACATTTTAACGGAGTACATGAACATAAGATAAATACCAATTCATTGCCCACGCAGGGGACTTAGACCAAGTTTCAAAGTAAATAGTCTAACTCTGGTACTCGACAAATGCAATGACAAAACATAGAAATACAGACTCGAGCCACATCATCAAGCCATCCCATCCTTTGCGTGCGTGTCCCGTGCCTGCTCCTCAGCTCTCCCAGTACCTGAAATGCATAAGACGCATTTCCCCCATTTAAGGGGTTAACATTCGAATAGCTAGTGCAAGTACACAATTACACAACATTATATACAAAAATACGGTTTTTACACAATCATCTCAAACAGAAGTCATTTGCCATAAATATTCCGGAATACTACATTGGCAATCAAATCAATTTCCAATCATCTCGATATCACAAAATCACAACTGGTATCCCGTGGCCGTACCCCTTAGTATCGACCCCCATACATCCCGTCGAACGCTCCGGGTGGGATACCACTTCCGCGGCCGTACCCCTTAGTATCTACCCCAGACATCCCGTCGGACACTCCGGGTGGAAGTTCAATCACACACGCACCCAAGTCCACTTCCACGGCCGTACCCCAGACATCCCGTCGGACACTCCGGGTGGAAGGAACACAACTCACGCACCCGAAAATCACAGTTCATCATTCATTTCGAAAATCACAACATACATAACGAAATGTAATACATGTACTTGCCTTGAGTGAAACGAAACGAAGGAAACGACGAAGGAATAGGTTTCGGTCCGAACAATCCTCCCAAATCCGTTCCTAACACAATAACGGTATACACAAGTCTCAATAATGCGGAAAGGTAAGAATTAATCCTAATTCTACCCCTTGGAACGATTTGTCGGCCATGACTTGGGTATCGTCGACTAGAAGTGACGAACATTGAAAAACTTGAAGTTTAAAACCACAAATCAACAATAAAATGAAGGATTACAAGTACACGATAGAAGTCTAGCGATAACCCAGTGATAATTCGGACTAAAAGAGTCAAACCCCAAGAAATCCCCAAAATTCCCCCAAAATCTTAAAACAAGGGTTTTGGGAATTTTTACCTTGATTCGGATGGTGGAAAGTGTTAGGAACTTGAAGAATTCACGCAAGGAGCGCCCGGTGGTAATGAATGATGAACTTCAGTCGGAATCGGCCCTAACCCTCATCTGGAATCGCTCAAAGCCGAGAAGGATAAGAAATGATGAAAAAATGACGAAGTTGACTACTGCTGTCCTATTTATATTAAACAGTCTTAGCGCACGCTACGCACAAGCATTAGCGTGCGCTAACGGGGCGTGGAAGAACAGTCTGCCTACTGTCCTCTAGTTAGCGTGCGCAAGCTGACATGGTTAGCGTGCGCTAATATTAGGAATTAGCGTGCGTTAACGCTGAATTAGCGTGCGCTACCTGGTCCAGTACAGAAACACTGAACCTACTGTCCAGACCGCTGAAATCGTTAGCGCACGCTATGGACCCCAGGTCAGCGTACGCTAACCACAGAGTGATAGCGCACGCAAGTAAGTGTTGGGATTCAGTGCCTAAAACGAAGGCCCAGCGGAAGCGGTAAAACGAAAATCAATTCGATCCGAATCCCTACGATGATCGATCGAGCTACGTATATACGAATATATAAACGAAAAGCAAGAGTTGTAAGAAACTAACCCTCGAAGTCCGTTGATTAAATGGTAACCTTCTCTTGAGCTATTCCCCAAGCTCTTGAACGATCCAATGCCGAAAGCACCGCGTCTCTACTTGCCACGCGCCGGAGAAACGAACGGAATGACAACACCTTGCTATCCTCCGAGGATACGGCTAGAGCTAGGTGATGAAGCTATATATGTAAAGATTACTACACTCTAAGTGTTTTAATCTTACTCTCTCTTTATGTCTTGATATTTTTCTCTAAGAAAAACAAGAACAAGGTTGAAGAAGAAGATGACTAAAGAGAAAACAATTTTCTCTCTCTCTCAAACTCAATGATACGTAAATGCCAAGAAGTGTTGTAAGGATGAGAGATCAAAGTCTTCTATATATTCTTATTCAACCCACATGAAAACAAATACATATATCATGATTTGATTCCCCATATAATGTATATGATACTTGTCCCCTCAATCACATGAGATTCCAAACCATGATGGGGACAAGTCAATACACACATATGGTAATAAGTGGGGGGTTGGCCCATGCTAGAAAACGGTCGAGTTCGGTTCGTTTCGGACTCCCGTGAGTCCAACCAGATAAACTCCTATTCCGTTCCGATGTATTTATGTCGTTTAATTAATCCAATTAATTAAACATATCAAATACAAAATAACATAATTAATTTCTCCAAGAAATAATTATATTCATGAATTAAATTAATCACCCAGTAATTTATTTAATTCATTAGGCCGTAAATCAATTTATCCAATAAATCGATTTAAACATCCAATGTTCCAAAATTAGATATCCAATATCTAATATTCATAATGAGAGAATTAGCTCGATTCATTCCGTTGTCAATCCTAATGCGCGACTCGGTAGGTCCGTCTCAGTCAGCAATGGGAGGAACCAAAGAGTAGTAGCACCACCTAGCCAGCCTGGTGGCCTACACTGTACCCCGACTGAGAACGAATGATTGGGATCATTCAAGAACCATTCTGTCGTGAATACCAGTATACGTATAAACCCTTCTTTCAAATGTCCCGATCAAGTTATAGGGTCACGGTCAGTCAAACCATATCTGTACTTGACGCTATGCATGCGTTAATGCAAATCGAGATCATCGAGCTGTCGTGTATCTAATACAACTAGCTCCAATGCTTTGGCCAAAGACTTATGATCTCATCTTCCAATAACCGCATAGGACATATAACCCGCTCACTAACGGGAGAAAGAATACTATCTTGGTATTGATGGGACAGGACTGCTACTTGCCTGTCAAGATGCACGTCGAGGTTGACCCCCGCCTTCCGGTTTATAGGGTCGAACTACTCTAATGAAAATCTTGACGTCACAAGCACATCCCTACTAAATCCTCAAGTCGAAGGTTCACGAATACCTATCACAACCTTTCGATTCCGTCATTGACTGTCCTGGAGTGAAATCCATGTGACGAATCGAGGGTGAGTCGGTTCGAGTATACTAATCCAATTAGCATACCTATAACGTGTGCTCCCACTAACCATTAGTGTTCGACAGGCACTCTCCATGTCAAAGAACACGTCATACAAGTCTTCACATAAACTTAACGCCCAGTCAAGTTTCATCGACTTGCGAACGATTAAGTATTTGAGCTATAACCTTTCCAGTGCCGACCCCCTTATCCAATAAGGAGTGGAACGTTTTGCTCTCAAATACATGGACTAGTTTCTATATGTTTATTTACGAGTTAGGAATGCCAGTAACTACCGGTAAATAAAGAAACATTCATTTGCCTTATATAAATGGTTTACATAATTACAAGTACAATGCCCTCACTCAACAACCTCTGAGTGGCATTCGAGGGCATACTCCTAACAATCTCCCACTTGCACTCAATGACACACACTATGGTATCTAATACCCATGTTCTCCAGATGACGCTCCAAGCTAGTCCGAGATAGTGGCTTAGTCAGTGGATCGGCGACGTTGTCGGCCGAGTCTACTCTATGCGGACAATATATCCCTTGCGAACAAATTCTCTTACGAGATGATACTTCCTCTCAATATGTTTGGTCTGTTGTGAAACCTCGGCTCCTTGGCTTTGCTGCTCCGTCGCGTTGTCGCAAAGATGAACATTTCAAGACATGGTATCATTTAAAGTTCTCCTAGAAACTTCTTAATCCGTAACCCTTCCTTGGAAGCCTCCGAGGCCGCTTGATACTCGGCTGACGGTGGAATCGGCGATCGCGCTTTGCTTGGCACTACGCCAAGATACTGCTCCTCTATTAAGAGTAAATATGTAGCCAGAAGTGGACATCGAGTCGTCCTTCAGTCCTTGGAAGTCCGAATCAGTGAATCCCACCACATCCAAATCTCCACCGCCATACATAAGAACCATATCTCTCGTTCTTCTCAAGTACTTGAGAACGTTCTTTACAGCAGTCCAATGTTCTCTACCTGGGTTTGCCTGAAACCTACTCACCACGCTTACAGCATGCGCAATGTGAGGTCTTGTACACAACATAGCATACATAAGGCTACCCACGGCCGAAGCATATGGTATATTACTCATTTCCTTGCGTTGTTCCTCACTTTGAGGACACATCTTCAAGGTGAGTTTTATTCCATGTTGCATCGGTAGGAACCCTCTTTTAGAATCATCCATCTTAAATCGCTTTAAGATCTTATCTATATAGAGGGCTTGGGAAAGGCCTATTGTTCTCTTCGCTCTATCCCGGTAGAGTCGAATACCAAGAATATAGGTTGCTTCTCCCAAGTCTTTCATGGAGAAATTACTCGAAAGCCAAGCTTTCACAGAATTGAGCATTCCCACATCATTTCCTATTAGTAGAATGTCATCTACATATAGTACTAAGAATGCGATCTTGCTCCCACTAACCTTCTTGTATACACAAGGTTCCTCTTCATTTTGCACGAAGTCAAACTCTTTGACCGCCTCGTCAAAACGAAGGTTCCAACTACGCGACGCTTGCTTCAGTCCATAAATGGAACGCTGAAGCTTGCACACTTTATGAATATCGACTTCGGACACAAAGCCTTTGTGCTCCATATAGATTTCCTCCTCGAGGAATCCATTAAGGAAAGCCGTCTTTACATCCATTTGCCATATCTCATAATCGTGGTAGGCAGCTATAGCAAGCATCATGCGAATAGACTTGATCATGGCTACGGGCGAGAAGGTATCGTGGTAATCGATCCCTTCCTTTTGGGTATAACCCTTTGCCACAAGCCTGGCCTTATAGGCGTCAACCTTGCCATCACCATCAGTCTTTCTCTTGTAGATCCACTTGTTCCCAATAGGCACTATGCCCTTGGGGCGGTCTACTAGAGTCCGCACTGATTGACATGCATCGAGTCTATCTCGGCTTCCATAGCTTCACGCCATTTCGCGAGTCTACATCCACCATCGCTTGGTCATAGGTTGTTGGGTCGGTCTCTTGGCTATCACTTGGAACCTCATGGAGACCACTCCTCCAAGTGCACAAGCCCATACCTCTCGTAAATGAGACACCCAACTAGACCTACGAGGTGGTTGTACTTGTGTTTGAAAGTTCGGTTCCAGTTTCTTGCAGTGTCTCTCGAGGAGTTTCATTGTATTCTTCTAAAGAAATACTTCTACCTGCTCCGCCTTCCTGAATGAACTCATCTTCCAGGAAGTGTGCTTGTAAAGCAACAATGATCCTTCGATCTTCAGGCATGTAGAATAGATATCCCATCGTCCCAGACGGGAATCCAATGAAACGTCCCTTCGCAGACCTAGCTTCCAACTTTTCCACCTTAGTCTTCTTGACATAGGCGGGACATCCCCAAATCCTAATATGATTAAGACTTGGTTTCCTTCCTTCCCACATCTCATGTGGAGTTTTAGGAACGGATTTAGAAGGACATCTGTTCAAGATATACGCGGCAGTCAGAAGTGCATACCCCCACAGGTAAATCGGCAAGTCAGTATAGCCCAGCATGGAACGGACCATGTTCAACAGGGTCCGGTTCCTTCTTTCTGACACACCATTTAACTGAGGAGTACCTGGAGGTGTTAGTTGTGAAACTATTCCATGTTCCTTAAGGAACTCGTCAAACTCCGTACTCATATACTCGCCACCTCGGTCCGACCAAGTGCTTTAATATGATTACCAGTTTGTTTCTCGACTAGGGCCTTGAATTCTGGAATTTCTCAAAGGCCTCGGATTTATGTTTCATTAAGTATACATAACCATACCTAGTATGATCATCCGTAAACGTAATGAAATATTGATATCCGTCACGTCTTTCCAAAGCACCACATACATCGGTATGGATTAATCCCGATTTATCGCGGCTCTTTGAAATGTCCTGTGAAGGGGACTTAGTCATTTTGCCTTTAAGGCAAGATTCACAAGTAGGAAAGGGATCCGATCCTAATGGACCCATAAGTCCATCTTTTTCCATCTTGTAAACCTTGGTCTGACCAACATGACCAAGTCTAAGATGCCATTTCAAAACTTGATTGGTTTCATCCCTACCGCTTTCTAGTTATAGTATTCACAACTACTTTGTTCCGAGATTTAGATGATACAATCCATTCAACAATGTAGCGGTATCACTAGTTTATTTCTAAAATAAATTTTGCAGAACCATCACCAATGAAAAATGAAAAGCCTTTTCGGTCCATGACCGAATGGATACAATGTTTTTGTGCCCCTTGGGCAAAATAAGTACATCTTCTAAAGTCAAAACAAAGCCGGATTCTAAACCCAAAAGAAGTGATCCTATGTCGGTCCGCCTCGACACTATGCCTCGCTCCGACCGTGATCATAACTTCTCCACTCCAAGCTTCCTACTTTGTTCAGATCCCGATTCACGGTACAAATATGAGAACTAGCACTTAATCCGATTCAGAAGTAGAAAATACAAGAGCGAACAATTTGTTTCCAAAACTAAAAGTTCTCAGACGAAGTGCCATGAAGAATCGGACAGTCTCTAGCCCAAAGGGCCCACTCACCGCACTTGAGACAATCATCCTTCTTCTTCTTGTTCTTTGGAACCATCGGGGCCTTGCCCTTACCCTTAAGGTCCTTAGCTTGTGGTCGATCCGCTTCTTGGTCTTTTTCTTCTTATTCTTAGACTTCCGAAGTCCAGAAGAAATCACAAGAGCAGACTCCTTCATCCGCAGAGTCTTCATCTGAGACTGAGCAGTCACAAGTTTGTTCATTAGCCCAGCTAAATTACATGCAATCTCATTGCAGTTGAAGTTCATAACAAACTGTGAGAAGGAATCAGGGAGAGACTGTAGGATAAGGTCGGTTTGGAGAGAAGTATCCATTTTAAAATCAAGAGCCTCCAATCTCTCGATCATGGATATCATTTTGAGGACGTGTTCCCCAACCTTCTCACCTTCCTTCATCCTTGCACCGAACAGTTGCTTGGATATCTTATATCTAGCAGTTCTACTATGCTCACCATAAAGCTCGGTTAAGTGAGATAAAATCTGCCAGCGAAGTCATTTTCTCATGAGCTCTGAAGCTCATTAGACATGGAAGCCATCATATAAGCACGGACTTTCACGTCATCCTTAACCCACTTTTCGTGGTTTTCAATCTCTTCTGATTGGCTCGGTCCGCACAGAGGCGCCGAATGTCCGTCTCCAAGACGTATCCTGCCTCTATACCGAGGACAATCATCGGATTGCGGAGCCAATCCACAAAGTTAGGTCCCATTAAGGTGTTCTTTTCGAGTAGAATTGCGAGTGGATTCATTGTCATATTGAGATTTATGCGCATTAAGTATAGCAGATTAATTAGTGACTCATTTAATTATGTTCTGAGTATAGAATTAAGGTCTTTTCTATTCTTGTTACCCAGCTCCCACTATTTTATCGGAATAACACACTCCCATGTGAAATCCGGAAGTATCGTCGCTCTACTTCATAGTGGTGATCGAGTTCTTTATAAATCTTAATAGAGGGCAACCGAACAGGTTTCTAGTCTATTAATTTTCATAAAGTGGTGTCCAACACCAACCCATCTAATGGATGATTCGATCTTCTTTTTCCCCTTGTTCACTCCCCTCAACCTATACGGTTTCTATGGTTCGTGAACAAGTTAAGTTTATACCATCGACGCAAATCAGTTTCACAATTGAATCTTATCCGGCAACCTATCAGGTTTCTAGGGATAAAATTTGCTCCAACCGAAAGGCATCCAATGCGCTCCCGGTAATTTATCCGTCCTCCCCGAACGACTACCCCGATAACTCGGAAGCATAGCACATCCGGTTTGGATTTCAATTTCGAAAACTTCGATGGAGGGAAGGAAAACCTTGAAACCTTATAAACTTAATAATTTATTGTGGGAGAATTTTCGCGATTTACGTTGCACTTTGCACATTAATCATATTAGCGTTTGTGGCATTCATACAATATGAAACAACCATTCACAACCTAGTTGCTACCAACATGTGGTTCATGGACCGTTCCTAGAAAACAAAAACTTCGTAATCTAATTACAAGTCTTCGTCTTGAATCTTCGTCTTCTCGAAATGGATCTTTCTCCGGTCTTCGTCATTACATATAAATTTTACATTGAAAATTGCATCCTAGATACAAACATTTCTAGTAAAATAAATAGGCTCAAAACGGCCTTTACAACCCAATCGAATAAAACGAACGATTCAAATCTAAGTCCACGAACCACATCCCCATTCAAAAGCATTCATCCAATAAATACTATATAAATGGAAAGCGTGAGATACATTGATCCAATCAACAATTCGAACCGATCCAATCGATTCACACAATCGAATATGATAACGTTCAAAATAATTCTACGACCATAAATATTCCAATTAATCAAATTTCCCTTATAAAATGAAATACCATAAATCATTTTAATCATATTAAATCCAATTTAACATGCGGGAGATTAATTTTCAAGAATACACGAAAAATCGAGCCGGGAAATTGGCTGCGCCATGGCCGAGTCACTTCCGGCGACATGCCGGCAGACATGCTGCATGGCCGATCACGATCGGCGGCCGGCGCACGGCCCGTGTCTCGACACGGTCGGAGTGCCTGGCAAGGCTGGGATCGCCGACACGGCCCGTGTCACGGAGACACGGCCGAGTCACCCCGGCGAACTCGCCCTTTGTCCGAAAAATCGTCCGACGACGATTCGGAGCTCGATTTTCGACCGGATATCCAATATCAATATTTTTCAACATTCATATCTTCAATATAAATCATATTTCCAAGAAATTAAGATTTATATTTAGACATAAACTTACGAAAAATATAACTACAACGAACGTAAAAATATATATACCACGATTATGACTAAAATGATTCCAAATCATTCATCATCTAATCAAGCATTCCAAACGCTAATATCGTATATACGATCGCAAGACCTACGCTCTGATACCACTGTTGGGATTCGGTGCCTAAAACGAAGGCCCAACGGAAGCGGTAAAACGAAAATCAATTCGATATGAATCCCTACGATGATCGATCGAGCTACGTATATACGAATATATAAACGAAAAGCAAGAGTTGTAAGAAACTAACCCTCGAAGTCCGTTGATTAAATGGTAACCTTCTCTTGAGCTATTCCCCAAGCTCTTGAACGATCCAACGCCGAAAGCACCGCGTCTCTACTTGCCACGCGCCGGAGAAACGAACGGAATGACAACACCTTGCTATCCTCCGAGGATACGGCTAGAGCTAGGTGATGAAGCTATATATGTAAAGATTACTACACTCTAAGTGTTTTAATCTTACTCTCTCTTTATGTCTTGATATTTTTCTCTAAGAAAAACAAGAACAAGGTTGAAGAAGAAGATGACTAAAGAGAGAACAATTTTCTCTCTGTCTCTCAAACTCAATGATACGTAAATGCCAAGAAGTGTTGTAAGGATGAGAGATCAAAGTCTTCTATATATTCTTATTCAACCCACATGAAAACAAATACATATATCATGATTTGATTCCCCATATAATGTATATGATACTTGTCCCCTCAATCACATGAGATTCCAAAACCATGATGGGGACAAGTCAATACACACACATGGTAATAAGTGGGGGGTTGACCCATGCTAGAAAACGGTCGAGTTCGGTTCGTTTCGGACTCCCGTGAGTCCAAACAGATAAACTCCTATTCCGTTCCGATGTATTTATGTCGTTTAATTAATCCAATTAATTAAACATATCAAATACAAAATAACATAATTAATTTCTCCAAGAAATAATTATATTCATGAATTAAATTAATCACCCATAATTTATTTAATTCATTAGGCGTAAATCAATTTATCGATAAATCGATTTAAACATCCAATGTTCCAAAATTAGATATCCAATATCTAATATTCATAATGAGAGAATTAGCTCGATTCATTCCGTTGTCAATCCTAATGCGCGACTCGGTAGGTCCGTCTCGATCAAGAATGGGAGGAACCAAAGAGTAGTAGCACCACCTAGCCACTGGTGGCCTACACTGTACTCGATCGAGAACGAATGATTGGGATCATTCAAGAACCATTCATCGTGAATACCAAGATACGTATAAACCCTTCTTTCAAATATCCCGATCAAGTTATAGGGTCACGGTCTACCAAACCATATCTCAGTACTTGACGCTATGCATGCGTTAATGCAAATCGAGATCATCGAAATGCCGTGTATCTAATACAACTAGCTCCAATGCTTTGGCCAAAGACTTATGATCTCATCGCGATAACCGCATAGGACATATAACCCGCTCACTAACGGAGAAAGAATTCTATCTTGGTATTCGGTAGGACTCGCTACTTGCCGTCAAGATGCACGTCGAGGTTGACCCCGCCTTAGGTTTATAGGGTCGAACTACTCTAATGAAAATCTTGACGTCACAAGCACATCCCTACTAAATCCTCAAGTCGAAGGTTCACGAATACCTATCACAACCTTTCGATTCCGTCATTGATTGTCCGGAGTGAAATCCATGTGACGAATCGAGGTGAGTCGGCTTGAGTATACTAATCCAATTAGCATACCTATAACGTGTGCTCCCACTAACCATTAGTGTTCGACAGGCACTCTCCATGTCAAAGAACACGTCATACAAGTCTTCACATAAACTTAACGCCCAGTCAAGTTTCATCGACTTGCGAACGATTAAGTATTTGAGCTATAACCTTTCCAGTGCCGACCCCCTTATCCAATAAGGAGTGGAACGTTTTGCTCTCAAATACATGGACTAGTTTCTATATGTTTATTTACGAGTTAGGAATGCCAGTAACTACTAGTAAATAAAGAAACATTCATTTGCCTTATAGAAATGGTTTACATAATTACAAGTACAATGCCCTCACTCAACAACCTCTGAGTGGCATTCGAGAGCATACTCCTAACAGTAAGTCCGGAGTAGCGTGCGCTACTCAGGCAGCAGTTCAGTACTGCACAGTACACTGGTGCCAACAGCACGAAAGTTTCGAAATGCGAAGCAAGACCAGGATCCGGAGACATAAACATGTAATAATCAAGATGACAAAGCTGAGCGTTGAAAGAGAATATAATCCCGATCACTAGAGAGTCTGAAATGAAGCAAATAAAGCGAAATTCCCCAAACTTATGAAAATTACAAAAACGGCCCAAGTGCCCGAAAAATCGCGGTACAACGTCGGATTAACAAACCGAAAGTTTCAACACGACCAACTCAACCATACAAACTTATACAAATCAAGAAACAACGAAAACGAACAAGTTTTACGAGAATCGAACGCACATGCGGCAAGATATAATTCAAGATGAAATTATGCAAAAACATCCTGGAAACTCGACCAGACGGAAAAACTCCAAGAACAAAATAGATTTAGAATTCCAAAACAGTGCTAAGCGAGTTGTCCGAAACGAACATACACCAAAAATAGAAATTACCGAAAATAGAAAACACGGATATTACAGATATCACCAGCTACGTATTCGAGTGGATGATATTCCGAAAATAGCATTTTGCACCCGATACGGACACTTCGAGTTCGTAGTCATGCCTTTCGGACTGACAAATTTGCCTGCAGTGTTTATGAAGTTGATGAACAGGGTCTTTATTGAATACTTAGATAAATTTGTGGTAGTATTCATCGATGATATACTGATCTATTCACGAGACCGGCAGGAACACGAGGAGCATCTACGCATTATTTTGGAAGCACTAAGGAGGGAGCACCTGTATGCTAAATTGTCTAAATGTGAGTTTTAGATGTCCGAGGTGGTCTTCCTTGGGCACGTTGTTTATGCTGAGGGTGTTAGAGTCGACCCTTAAAAGATAGAGGTAGTTATGGATTGGAAGCCACCAAAAACCATTAAAGAAGTCAGGAGTTTTCTCGGGTTAGCCGGATATTACAGGCGGTTCGTGGAAGGGTTCTCGAAGATAGCTCAACCTTTGACTACCCTTCTTAGGAAGGACAAGAAGTACGTGTGGACTGATGAATGCCAAAAGAGTTAAAGCAGAAACTTACTATGGCACCAGTACTGACACTACCACAAGGAACGAAGGGTTTTATGATCTATAGTGACGTTTCGAGGTAAGGGCTTGGATGTGTTCTGATGCAGCATGGAAAGGTGATAGCATATGCCTCGAGACAATTAAATCCCTATAAAGTGAATTACCCAACACATGATTTGGAGTTGGCGGCAGTTGTCTTCACCTTAAAAATTTGGCGGCATTATCTATACGGAGTCTCGTGTCAAATCTTTACGGATCATAAGAGTTTAAAATACATATTCACTCAGAAAGAGTTGAACATGCAACAACGAAGATGGTTAGAACTGATCAAAGACTACGACATTGAGATTTTGTATCACCCAGGAAAGGCGAATGTAGTTGCGGACGCATTAAGCAGGAAGACAGTGCAGGAGCAGATGTTAGGAAGGTTAACTACTCGACCTAAGTTACAAAACGAGTTATCTAAAGTAGGGATCAAGGTGTGGTTACAAAGAGTTCAAGGCGAGTTATGCACAATGGAGATTGTCTCGACTTTGTTCGAGACTATTAGACAGCGCCAACAAGAAAAATCAAGCTTGATACGTCTTTGAGAGGACGTGATTCAGGGGAAGGCACCAGGCTTTGTTATACATGAGGATAACTTACTAGATTTAAAAATAGAGTATGTATGCCGGTGGATGAGGGGTTGAAATGAACGATCATGAAGGAGGAACATTCAACTCCGTATTCGATACATCCGGGCGCAAGTAAGATGTACAAAGACTTGAGATAACATTTTTGGTGGAGTAATATGAAGAGAGAAGTGGCCGAGCTCGTCGCAAAATATCTTACTTGTCAACAGGTCAAGATCGAACATCAAAGACCTGCAGGACTATTACGACCATTGCCCATTCCAGAGTGGAAATGGGAAGACATATCTGTAACACCCCCAAGTTGTTCAGGGTATATTACAGCGCCGTGAGCCCCTCCGTGGGACACACAAGGCTAAACATACACGGAACTATAAAACTTGACCGAGAAGGTCTACATATAATGAGAAGAAAGACGATACAAAGGTATTCAAAAACATAACCAATGTATTCACAGACATTACATCACAAGTCAATACTTCGGCAAACACAAAGTGAGCTTCAAGGAAAGAGGAAAAACAATACTCGAGTATTCAATAACCAATCCAAGACAACAACACCGAATGGAAGGCTCAAAACATAACCTGGAAGATCAACACGGTATCACACTTGCCCACCATCTTCATGCCGACCCTGCACTGCTGTCCGATCTTACGGAACTGAAATACATGAAACGTATTTCCCCATAAAGGGTTAGCCGAATAGCTAGTGCAAGTATATCAAGTATGAAACACAATACTCCTCGACAATAAAGTAAATGTAATCCGTCAATTCATCAATTCAAGACTAGTTATTAGGAATGACTAAAATCTTATGACGTATGTGAATGCCGTAGAAACGGTTCGTTCATATCATACGCCGTTACATGTAGGAATGCCGTCAAAGCGGTTCGTTCGTTACATGCCAATAATACATATATGAATGCCGTAAAAGCGGTTCGTTCATAATATGCCATCAATATATCTATGAATGCCGTAAAACGGTTCGTTCATATCAGGCCATCAATTCCTCTTACTTTCAAAGTCGAGAACGCACAATCATAAATGTATACTTGCCTTTGAGACATCGAGAAATCGAGCAGAGGAAGGGTATGAGTTCGGTAGGGTCCAAGAACGCGCTTGGCACCTAAATGATTCGCAAGGAGTATGATAATCAATCATCCATATCCAAATTACACGAAGAAACCCCCCGAAAACCCGCCTACGATTCATGTATATTCGTATATAAACAACAACGAGGGCGGACCACAACCAAACCCTCTCGATTCCGTAAAAATCACGAAATATACCATGAATCCATAGGGAAACTAAGAATACCAACAAGATTAATCATATTCATCATGAATTAATCAACAAAACGGAACGAATCGGACAAAAACACGAAAACCCCCAATTTTACCAAAAGTAGGGTTCTAGAAATCTAACCTTGATTATTTGGATCAAGGGATGATATCGGACGGATTATTGATGATATAACCTCAAGAAATCCATGGATGTGTTGTTAAACAACATGGCTTCAAGCTTAGAACACGCCAGTGCGGAAGAGGAGGAGAAGAAGGTGAAAATGGCAAGAAAAACGTCTGCGGGGCCTTTATAGGGTTGGCGCTGCCAGGACACGGCCCGTGCCGACCGGCACGGCACGGTCGTGTCGCACAGCTGGCCGACAGGGACTCGACCGTGTCCGGCTTGACACGGTCGCGGCGCGGAGGGCCTTCCGACGGTGACCCGTCCGACAATGACCGGCATGACTCGGCCGTGCTGCACGACAGTCGGGCGTGCTCGGCAGACGATCTGGTTTATCCGGAAGATGCAGCACGGCCGTGTCGACGACACGGCCAAGTCTGGTCGGCGAAACTCCGGCATTTCCGGACGAGTATGCACGGGCCGTGTCGACGACACGGCCGAGTTCGGCCGCGATGATCGCCAATAACGGCGGGTGAGTTAAACGACCATAACTCTCTCGTCCGGACCGATTGACTCACCGCTTTGAACCATTGGAAAGCTAACTCGATGCTCTATAATATTGCAAAGATTCAGAATTTTTGGAGTTACCAAAAATTAATGGTGATCTAACAAAGTCGAACTCCCACGTGAAAAGTCGATTAAGGACACGGAATTCAACGAACGATACCGAAACGAACTCGGATGACAAAAGTGTAGAATTAATCATTCTCGGGATGACGAAACGGTCCCAAGCAAGTCGTCAAAATAGACTTCCGCCAAAAATAGAAAATTTAGGGATAAAAATAACGGGTATTACATTCTACCCTCCTTAAAAGAAGTTTCGTCCAAACTTAAAGCAGTAGGGAGAAGAAATATTTCGCAGGAAAAACTCAACGAGATGCACAAGAATCAAACTTACGCCCAAACGGCGAATCATCAATATAGAACACCACAATACATTACAGAAGGCAAACCAAACCAATGCCGAAAAGATACGAATTCACAATGCCCGAAGGCTCCAGCGGAAATACCGATATATCACAATGGCACGAACAGCCCAAAGTGTAAATCATCACAATACGAGATCTCAAAGGAGCAAACTGATCGTCCGACATACCCCTCGGCGTATGAACAACCAGTCGCAAATCGTCGGACATATCCAATACAACATGGACTACGAACGATCAATCAATAAAGCTCAAGAGGGATATCACAGTACGCCCGATCCGGAAATGTGTCCGTGCACATGTCCACCCCGTATACGGAATCCAGAATATATGTGTGACAATGTACCTAATTAGCCTCAAGAACTACGTCTCGTGTGCACGGTCCAATGCGGAAATATCCACGCATGACCAACGGGTGCCTGGCTAAAAATCTTACACATAACCAATCGGCACGCAGACATGATTCCAGATATGCCACGATACAACATGACAACGAAACTCAAGGGATAAAACATCCAATACGGATCATACGACTCACCAAGTGAACGATGACACACGAATAATGAAAGATCGACACGACCAACGATATTCAAAACAACCATCCTGGGATCAGAATTTCCCTAAGGACCGATTATCACGAGCAACGATCACAACACAACAGTTCTGGAAAATCCTCAACCTTCAAAGATCACAAAATTACCGAGTTCACAAGAAAATAGTGTGCTGCCTTGAATCGGTCAACACGACAATAATAATTTAACGGATGGGAACTATCGTTGATAATCCCAATTCAATACTTCGATTACCGTAGGATGGCCAATCGATAACAATTATACAACGGACGGAAATTATCTTTGATAATGGATGGGAATTATCTTCGATAATCCCAATTCAATACCTCGATTACCTTAGACCGGTCAATCGATAATCACTGATACGAGAGAATAGCTGTCCCTGTTTCTTAAACCGACCACCGAAACGGAGATGATAAAAGGATATATCAAACGTCTCTCATTGGTTAATATAATATTAATAGAAAAACACCGATGTCAATGACGACGATTACCACAATATCTCAATGGAACATCCATCACAATCACAATCGATACGTCGATACCGCGAACCGCAATCGACAATGACTTAACCAACAAGTATCGCAATGCCTCGAACCGGCCTTTTACAAACAATAGTAACATTTGGCATAATTTGCCGACGCGTCGTGTCAACCAATCCCCGACATCAATACAATCATAAAGAGGCCAAGTCCCAAAATGATACACACAATCGTACGCCTACACGATAACATTAGTCTCATTGATTAGTACGAGTATAAAACTTGTCTCGATATCAATACAAAGTACTGTTACCAATTCAGTTGATTTCGTCTTACGAATTCCCTCAGTCTCGACCAAGTTAATCTACGAACCCTTCAACCTTAACCGCAACACAATAGTCATAATTCACGATCAAATATCATACCTTATTGTAAAATGAAGGATTGATAATCAACCGGTTCGATGACGACCAATATCAATACCACCAAACCACGAACTCAATCGTTTTACCATATCTCGACTAATCACAGTCTGAACAATCCAACTCAGACACTTACAAATCCTGTCCACAATACGAGTCGAAAAATGATGATCATATCAGCAACCAATTCGGACCAATAATAAGGGTCTAAATGTTCCAAACTCAATTCTTAAATACGAATTTACAAGGTTCCCTTCTCGTAAATCCATCGTTAAAATTTACTTATAACCGTCATCAATTCGAATCATCCGACTGGTTCAAAATAATAGATAATCATATTAAATAGGTTATCAAACAATCCAATCATTCGATTTGAATTTTTGCTCCCTACGTATGGGCTTCCAAATTCAGAGATGAATAATAGTCTCATCAAACTCATAATCACATTCGTATTCCTATACGAACATTATTTCCAACACATAGTTTAGCTCTAGATATGAATATTCCATATTCATTTTCAAAACATCAACACTTCAAAAAAAAATTTCATCACCTCGTATAATTCAAGAGTTCTTCAAGAACATGAAATATCCGAAATCACGTTCAGAACAACATCTCCGAGGTATATATCTCCATGTTACCATTTTCTTCATCATGTCATTCATACAATCTCAAGAATCGCAACAAAACCCTTATCACCATATGAAGAAGATCTCAATGATCATATCAACATCCGAAATCTCTTATTACAATTCCAATAAATCTCGTATAACATTATCACATGATACTATAATTGTAACACCCCAGATCCTCTGGGAATATTACACGCCGTAAACCCTTCTCACAAGGATTTACTGTGCTAAGCACAATTTCCACGTCGTTCCAAAAATGCTAAAAAGACCGATGACGGTAATATTTTTCAAATACTAAAAAAATCATTTTCCAAATACCGTCAAAGCGATCAAGGTTAAAATGCCAAAACTCGGTTTAGGGAATCGGTTTTACAAAATAAAATTTTAGTTGGCAAAATACCAAAATCCATTTCAAAAATACTCACGCAGCGGATAAAAGTACAATCCAATTTATGCATTTTCATTGAAATAAGACGAACATCAAAATACACGATTCCCAACATACTCCCTCCCAAGTAGTAATCCAAAAAGAAAAAATAAGCCACTATCAAAAAGGATATGAGGATTACCTTGCATGGACGAACCACGAAGAAAGAATAATTGAACTCCATTCCAAGAATCATTAAATCATCATAGTCATCATATGGCCTCAAGAACATCAAGATCTCTATGATTCCATAATCATAATCAACATATTCAAAGCATATCATTATCTTCCTTCGGCATAAACCTCATAGAATATGGATAACACAAGAAATCACTTCAAGAATCAACAATAGTTCCATAACCAAGCTCTAATTCCATGATTCCAAGCTCACAATCATGTTAAAAGTGTTTAGAACACTCTTAAAAGTGAAGAGGGACGAGTTTTGGAGAGAAATATCTCAAAGGATCGTGAGAGAAATGAAAGGCAACACTTGATCTATAAATTGCACTCTCATTACGTGCGTAGGTGTCCTTTCTTAACGTACGTAACAACTTTAACGTCGTAATCCAAAATCCATAACGCACGTAACCATCTCACCTGTCTCATTCCGTGCGTCTATTACGACGTAACCCATACCATATAACGTCGTAATATACCATTGACTTGCTACAAGATAATGGTTGTGTTACGTGCGTAACACGTTACGTATAACGCACGTAACACGACGTTGACTCACTGTCAACATTCTCCGCCGAAAGTTGCGAAACAGGGTCCCACCGCCTCACATGACTCGGTTACGTCCGATGCCCGTTACGCACGTAATACCTTAGCCTTGACGTACGTAACCATGCCAATCTTACGACGTAATCTCACCTCATTAACGCACGTAATAATTCCATACTTAGCCAATTTCAACAATTCTGTCCAAAGTCATGACATACCAAATACGAGCATACGGCAAAATCAATACATATACTCAATTCAATAACATTTTCAACGTTCACAACGTCCTCGAGCATAATTAACCATCCACGATATCCAATATATAAGCGAAAAAAATATCAGAAAATCGGGTATTACACTCTACCCCCTTAAAAATAAGTTTCGTCCTCGAAACAAGCAATCACTCGCACAAACATTTCAACGGAAAATCCAAAATCACCAAGATAACCCAGAATAATCGAATAATCCGAACAACATACTTACAGTGGAAGTCGAAGATCTCCGTGATACTAGCATGCGACTCCTAAACAAAGTCTCAACATAATACCGTTACACACCAATATCGCAATTAGCAATTTAACAAAATCTCAAGGAAGAGTTCACGTCCGTGACCACGGCCACGATTCTTCCTACTTTCAGCCAACATCCGGAAAGGCACATACGTGCGTAAGTATAATCCAAATCGCACATTCCCGAAGTGACCAATTCCCAAGAATACCAAGCTATAAACGAAACGATTAAGAAAAATACAAGAAGAGTGAGAGGACTTACAAGTACGGTCGACCTTGTGATGATGGCAGAGTAGTGATACTGTGGGCAAATGCCGACTCAATCGACCCAAAAGACCGACAGCCTAGGTATCCATAAACCTAAGCTCTGATACCATATTCTGTAACACCCCCAAGTTGTTCAGGGTATATTACAGCGCCGTGAGCCCCGCCGTGGGACACACAAGGCTAAACATACACGGAACTATAAAACTTGACCGAGAAGGTCTACATATAATGAGAAGAAAGACGATACAAAGGTATTCAAAAACATAACCAATGTATTCACAGACATTACATCACAAGTCAATACTTCGGCAAACCAGGTCGGAGCTTCAAGGAGAGAGGAAAAACAATACTCGAGTATTCAATAACCAATCCAGTACAACAACACTGAATGGAAGGCTCAAAACATAACTGGAAGATCAACACAGTATCACACTTGCCCACCATCTTCATGCCGACCCGGTACACTGTCCGATCTTACGGAACTGAAATACATGAAACGTATTTCCCCCATAAAGGGGTTAGCCGTCGAATAGCTAGTGCAAGTATATCAAGTATGAAACACAATACTCCTCGACAATAAAGTAAATGTAATCCGTCAATTCATCAATTCAAGACTAGTTATTCCGGAATGACTAAAATCTTATGACGTATGTGAATGCCGTAGAAACGGTTCGTTCATATCATACGCCGTTACATGTAGGAATGCCGTCAAAACGGTTCGTTCGTTACATGCCAATAATACATATATGAATGCCGTAAAAACGGTTCGTTCATAATATGCCATCAATATATCTATGAATGCCGTAAAAACGGTTCGTTCATATCAGGCCATCAATTCTTCTTACTTTCAAAGTCGAGAACGCACAATCATAAATGTATACTTGCCTTTGAGACATCGAGAAATCGAACGGAGGAAGGGTATGAGTTCGGTAGGTCCAAGAACGCGCTTCCGGCACCTAAATGATTCGCAAGGAGTATGATAATCAATCATCCATATCCGAATTACGAAGAAACCCCGAAAACCCGCCTACGATTCATGTATATTCGTATATAAACAACAACGAGGGCGGACCACAACCAAACCCTCTCGATTCCGTAAAAATCACGAAATATACCATGAATCCGTAGGGAAACTAAGAATACCAACAAGATTAATCATATTCATCATGAATTAATCAACAAAACGGAACGAATCGGACAAAAACACGAAAACCCCCAATTTTACCAAAAGTAGGTTCTAGAAATCTAACCTTGATTATTGGATCAAGGGATGATATCGGACGGATTATTGATGATATAACCTCAAGAAATCCATGGATGTGTTGTTAAACAACATGGCTTCAAGCTTAGAACACGCCCAACTGCGGAAGAGGAGGAGAAGAAGGTGAAAAATGGCAAGAAAAACGTCTGCAGGGCCCTTTTATAGGGGTTGATCGCTGCCGGACACGGCCGTGCGGCCGACCGGCACGGTCGTGTCGCACACCTGGCCGACAGGACTCGACCGTGTCCGGCTTGACACGGTCGCGGCGCGAGGGCCTTCCGACGGTGACCCGTCCGACAATGACCGGCAAGATGACTCGGCCGTGCGACGACACGGTCGGCGTGCTCAGCAGACGATTCTGGTTTATCCGGAAGAGTACGGCACGGCCGTGTCGACGACACGGCGAGTCTGGTCGACGAAACTCCGGCATTTCCGGACGAAATGCACGGGCCGTGTCGGACGACACGGCCGAGTTCGGCCGTGATCGCCAATAACGGCGGGTGAGTTAAAACGACCATAACTCTCTCGTCCGGACTCCGATTGACTCACCGTTTGAACCATTGGAAAGCTAACTCGATGCTCTATAATATTGCAAAGATTCAGAATTTTTGGAGTTACCAAAAATTAATGGTGATCTAACAAAGTCGAACTCCCACGTGAAAAAGTCGATTAAGGACACGGAATTCAACAGAACGATACCGAAACGAACTCGGATGACAAAAAGTGTAGAATTAATCATTCTCAGGATGACGAAACGGTCCCAAGCAAGTCGTCAAAATAGACTTCCGCCAAAAATAGAAAATTTCCGGGGATAAAAATAACGGGTATTACAATATCGATGGCCTTTGTAGTAGGTCTACCTGTAACAAAGCGGGGTATGGATGCAAGTTAGGTCATTATTGATAGACATACAAAATTGGCGTATTTCCTGGATATCAAGAACACCTGGGGACCTGAGCGACTAGCTTAGTTATTCATTCGAGAGATAGTGCGACTTCACGGTACGCTGAGGAGCATTGTGTTGAATAGAGATGGTCGTTTTATTTTACGTTTTTGGGAGGTAGTAAATAGAGCTTTAGGTACTGAACTAAGGTTTAGTACGACTTATCACCCCCAGACGGATGGGCAATTGGAGCGAACGATCCAAACTCTAGAAGATATGTTGCGAGCTTGTGCTTTGGAATGGAGATCAGATTGGGAGACTCAATTACCTTTAATATATTTTACCTATAACAACAGTTGACACGCATCTATAAAAATGGCTCCTTATGAGGCGTTGTACGGTAGGAAATGTAGATTGCCATTATGTTGGGATGACTTATCTGAGACTGTTGGGACCGAACCGAACATGCTGATTGAGGCTCGAGAGAAGATCGCGATTATTAAAAAGAGATTGCTTGTTACCCAGAGTAGACAAAAGTCTTACGCTGACGTGAGACAAATGCCATTGGAGTTCGAGGTCGGGGACCATGTATTACGGAAGATATCTCCGACTAAAGGGATTTTCTGGTTCAGGCAGAAGGGAAAGATGAGTCCGAGATACATTAGACAATTTTTAGATTCTAGAAAGGGTTGGGAAATTAGCTTATCGTTTAGCATTACCCCCGTCGTTGAGTAATATTTTCCATATTTCTCAACTGAGAAAATATGTAGCTGATACGAGCCATGTGCTGAACTATAAAGAGATTGAAATTGCCGATGACATTACTTATGAAGAATGCCCCGTGAAAATTCTCAAGACGAGAGTGAAACACTTGAGAAATAAAACATAAAGTTGGTTAAGGTTCAGTGGTCACGACATGGGGTCGAAGAAGCGACGTGGGAGACATAGGATAGTATGAAACATAAGTACCCCGAGATGTTCATGTAGTTTCGAGGACGAAACTAATTTTAAGGGGGGAGTATGTAATATCATCTAATTTTACTCTGTTATTAATAATAAAGAAATTATTGAAATTAGATTTTCGTAAAATATATTTTCAAGTATACGTATACAAAGAGAATAATACGACTATCGTAAAAATATCTGTGTTTGTAAAAACGGATAAGAATACATATCATTTATAATTAAAACAAGTTGTTATCGGGGCGAAACAGATGAAAACAGTACACAAAATATATTATATTCACAAACGGACAAAATGAATAACCAAGAGCCAAGCCGATCGATGAATTAGATCGATCGAGTCCCACCCCAATCCATATGTCTATCGATCGAGGTTGATAAAAAATTGAAAGGTCGCATTCAGTTTTGGAAAAAAAAAGGCTGGAGGATAACTTATCAGATTCTACCTTTTATTTAGTCATCTTCGTGGGATTATTCTTGGCATATCATTGAGGTGATAAAGCTGATATTGGAGAGAGTTAGACCTGCAAGATAAGAGAGAAAACGAGAAAGAAAACAACAACAATTTGTGAGATTTAAAATTCAAAGGAAGAGGAAGAAGGAAGGAGCTTGCGGCAAGGTCGACTTCGGAGGCTCGTACGGACAATTTTTGCGTAATCTTAAGGTAATTCTTTGAATCTTATTGAAGCTCATGAAATGTACATGAATATAGAACACTTGCATGTTTAAGATAAACAAGATTCATGAAGATTTGAAAGGGATTACATAGATATGTCACAAATGATACGGTTTCGCCGTCTTTCTCCAATTTTGAATTGTCGGGTCCGTATGTTGAGTTTTGATTCTGGAATTTCACATGATTATGAAGATAAGAAGTTAATCTTTAACTGTGATGAAAGAATTCTCGAATTTACTTGAAGATTATAGGGTTTTAAGGCCATAAATAGAAGAACGGTTACGGTATTGTCAATAATTGGTAGAGTTAAGTTTTGGTGATTATAATTCGAAATTTCTCAGATATTTTCATAGTATTTCATGAGTTAACTTCTGGAATGATTTTTGAAGAGTTGAGCATGAAGATATTGAGGTTTTAAACAAGTTATAGACAGATTAAAATGGTAGTAACAATATTAATCGATAATTAAAGATTGTTTCGGTTTTAATCCGTAAATTTGTGAAATTCTTACAAAACTCATACATTTAGAAAATATAGAGTATGGGAATGTATTTTTGGAGCTTTAAGAAATTTTATGATGATTTTAGATCATTAAAACACTAAGAATCATTTTTAATTGAAAAACAACGTTGAAGTCTAAATTGAACCGACTGAAACATATTTTTCTATTATGATTTCGAAATTATGGGATTAGTTGAGTATAATCAGATTAAAGATGAGTCAATTTATAATAGATAGGTTTTTGTTTCGTCGAATTTGGATTTGAAATTAATTTATTACGCGATTTCAAAGATTGTAGCAAAATCGGACGTTTTTGACGCAAGAATGAATTTTCAGAAGTTAAGGGATGTAAATGGAAATTTTTCAGAATTTGTATGATTTTGTAATCGGTCCAATAATATTCTAAAAGTGTTAAACAAGAATTCGAGTTAAACGGTATTTTTGAAGTTTTTGATAAAATTGATTTATTATAGTAAAGATGGTGATTTTACCTAAAATGAAAATTTTGTCAAGATTAAGTATGGTAAATTGATATTATATGCCAATAATAATTAAGGTGATTGTGTTTGGGACGGAGGCAAGGCATCGAGGTGATTTTCAGAAAAACTCGATGAACGAGGCAAGTGGGGTTTGGTTGTCGTGTAAATTAATGTGTTTTGATTTTGTCATTCTCATATCATATGCATGCGGAATCATATGCATTGAAGCGTATTATCTAGGATATCACGACAGGTGCGTTGGGATTAAGCCAAAGTACTTTGATTTTTCGCCCACATGGTATGCGCCCAGTGGGATTCGGTGCACTGGGGAATACTTTTTGTATAGTGGTTTCGATGTTAGCTGAATACGAGTTTCATCTTGGTTATGGATCCATTGCATGTGCATCGAGTGTACATTGGCATATTGAAGTTGATGAATTATTGTGGTCATGGTATTATTTGAACATGGGTGCCATCGTGGTTTTGGTTGTGGCATGTTGAGTTTGATTTACTCATCATTTGCATTAATTATATGCACAAGTTATTCTATTTTTCCAGTCCTCAGTGGCTAACCCAGCAGTATGGGCTGGATATATATATTTTTATATATCCAGGTCAGAAACATGGAAAAGTCTGGTACTTGAACAATGTGAAGCAGGTGGCAGTTCTCGAGGTTATTAGATTCCCACGTGTTCTGTTGTGTCAGGTGTATTTCATTGTAGTTGGATTTTTTAGGTCTTCTGATGATTTCAGAATTTGTATGAATAATATCATTATTATTTTATACTTGATTTGATACTGGATCGATCGATCCCGCAACCGAAAGGTTAAGTTTATTATGTTGATGATGTACTATGATATTTGGACATTGAATTAATAATGTTATTTAGAGTTTTCATGATTATTTAGCGTTTGTATTTGTCTATGTCTTTTAAGCCCGACAAATTCCATCGGTTGGTATTTACGGCGCTGTAATATTTCAAGAGGTATTTGGGGTGTTACACGCTACACTGCGGAGTTATCAGGATAAGGCATTAGCCTACGAGATGTTATCTATAGGAGATCAGGCCCAGGAGACCAAGAAACGGAAGGTTGTTGTTAATGCGACCGAACCCAAAGGGAGTACGGTGTTTAGTGGAGTGAGAAAGCCACCATTATCGTCGGGAACAGCGAGGAGTTTTAGGAGCGTTCTGATGACCTTGAGCGGATAGCGTAGATGTTACAAATGTAACAGTGACGAGCATGTGAAGGTAGATTGCCCAAAACCTTTAGTAACGTGTTTTGATTATGGGAAGGAAGGACATCGCGCTATATACTGCTTGAGTAGGAATAAGCCCGCAATGTCGCAAGCGTCTGCACCTGCGCAGAAGGAGGCAAGTTATTTTTCTCGGTTGGCGGTTTCGAAGCAACCATCTGGACAAGGAGCTGAGCAAGGAAAGGGGTGTAATATTTCGGAATTACATGTATTTTCCTTATGATGTTACAACACATATCTTATCGTTAATGAATTTTTCGGCGAATTTTCGAATATTGTAAATTATGTTTTCGTCAATGTTGGTGCGAAGAGTTTAAAATATCGATCATATAAATATCTGCGTTTTTAATTTTGGACGAAGGATCGATAAGTAAATCAATTGTTTAGGTGAAACACAAATAAAAATAGACTGAAGCAGAATTAGGGGTGGTTCGGTACTGTATACCAAATTTTTTTGGTCATACGTATACCGTACCGAAAATATCGGTATAGGAAAAGTTATACCATTACCATACCGAAAATTCGGTATACCGAACTTTCGGTATGCCGAAATTTCGGTATGGCATTTATCCCATACCGATACCGTACCGAAATTTCGGTATATCGGAAATTTTCGGTATACCGAATTTTTTTAGTAAATTTTTGATATATTTTCGGTAAAATAACGGTATATCGAATATACCGAAAGTTTTCAGCATATACCGAAAACTTTCGGTACTACTAAAGTTCATACCGTTACCATACTGAAACGTTTCGGTAATGTATCATACCGTACCGAAAATTTCGGTATACCAAAAAATTCAATATTTACAGTATATTTCGGTACGGTAAATGCGATATACCAAAAATTTTGGTATTTTCCCACCCCTAAGCAGAATATAAAACAAGTGTCAGGTAGTAGGTATGGGTTGACCTGGAGGTCGACCGATTGTGCTAAGGGCGATCGATCTACCTAGCGGTTGTGTTGGAAGTCAGCGTTTCACAAACATCGATCAGGGAAGGGCACGATCGATCGACCTCTGAAGCTGATCGATCGCCCTGATCGGTTGAGGCAGAAGTCAGGGAATTGCAATCGTCGATCGAGAAGGAGGCCGATCGATCGACCTCAGGGGCGATCGGTCACTCCGATCGATCGACCTCCGTTTTTAACGCTGGTTGTGGCAGTTTTTGTATCAGTTAATGTGGCATTTCTTATAATTAAAAACGCATTTATCTCTTAAGGGGTGGGTTAATTACGTATTCAGATGAGATTAAACACATAAAAACCTACCTCTCCCAAGGATTCGTCTACGCAAACGTTGAGAGAGAAAAGAGAAGAGAGGAAGTAGGGTTTGAGAGAAAAAGAAGAAGCAACGTTCTTTTGAGAGTGAGATTTCTGCGTTTTCCGATCTCACGCTGTTGAAGAAGAATCAAGAGGAATTGGATTCAATCATCCACGAGTTCTTCGTCGATTCTCGCCAAAGAGGTTGGTATTTGCTCTTTTTCGTAAAGAATGATTTTTTTTGTACAATCATGGATAAAATTGATCTAGGCGTGAAGAATCGATACTTATGAATTTAGAGGAATTCGTGTATATTTCGTCACGATGTTGAGATATGAGATTTTGTACAATTCGTAGACGGATTGGATTCAACGTAATATTGTTCTAGTAGCAACCATGGTTACGTGTTAATTATTTATGTCATGCTAGGTTGTGCATTCGAGACGAACGAGTAGATTCAAGGACACGTTCGTGTTGTGGGTCGGTGATCTATCGCTGTGGTTAAGGCAAGTTGTAATACTTGTTCGGATTATAATATTTATTGTTCTTGAACTATTATGTGATTATGTGACTACGTGCATTATGTGGCATTGTTTGTCTATGTGAACGATCGTAAGATGTGGTGCGTTAGGACGTAGCGTCATCGGTTCCCTCTATGTTGTTTCACGTGTATTGGGACCGAGCCGATGACTACCTTCGCGTGGTAATGTTGTGCGTTGGGACGTAGCGTCATTGGCTCCCTTTACAATTGTATTTTTGTATTGGGACCGAGCAAATGACTACCTTCGTGATGAGAATGGTGTGTTGGGACGTAGCATCATTGGTTCCCTTTACGATTGCGTTGTGTACTGGGACTGAGCCAATGACTACCTTCACAATGGGTTATATGTGGTTGATGTGCGAAAGATGTGTTGAGATATCTTTGTGTTGTATGGATATATGTGATCGTACATGATATATAGTTCTTGAACATTGAATGTTATTTCTGACCCCGGTGGGGCTGGTGTGGTTCGCCATGCCAGGTCCGCATTTTGGAAATGTGCAGGGGGAATCGAGCGTCCACGGGGCGACTTGAGAGAGTGTGGACGGTCGTGGAAGTTTGGCTTATTTTCGATGCTTTGTTTTGAGAATTGTAATTTGGTTGTATGAACTTCTTTAAACCCGATCCTAGACCATTCTGATGTAATCGGGCGTGACTTGATGTTGTTTTTCTTTACCTTTCGTACTTAGAAAACCTGATGCCGACTATTTATTAAATATTGCGTGTTCAAAAATGTTATGAGTTCCAAAATGATGTTTGAATTTCTGGAAAATTACTCCTTTTATAAAAAACTTAATAGCCTTGTGGGTCCCACAAGGGATCCACGACGCTGTAATACCGACCCGGTTTTGGGGGTGTTACAGAAGGTGGTATCAGAGCCAGGTTACATCATTTTAACACAACGGTTTGCGAAAAACAGGATCTTTTGGAAAGTAAAGTTTGAAAGTATTTACAAAAATTTTCTAAGTATTTGGCACGACAAAACCCACACTCTCAAGCGACCGTGACATCTCGATTGCCTGCACAAGTAAGTGTTTAATTATGGTAATTGCCTTGGTATATATTTGTATATGTGTGTTGATATTGTTTTGGAACATTGGACGTGATTGTGAATGAGAACTTTAGTTGAACTGATATAAATGATCTTGTACATTTAAATGTATCGGCGTCAGACTAGAGGCAACAGGGCTAATGCTAACAATGAGGCACAACCAATGGAGGTGGTGCGGGCGGTCAGGCAGGGGGACAGGGAGGTCCGAATGCTGACCAGGCTTTCATATAGGGCTTAGCTCAAGCTATCGCTCTGGGGCTTGCAGCTGTGCAGCAGCCAGCTGGCCATGGTGACGACCGTTGGCTAGGGGATATGCTTAAGGCGAGGTCGCCCTTGTTCGACGGAACCGGCGAGAAGGACATTGAAGACTGGATCTCTGAAATGAACACAACTTTTGAGGTGATTGGGTGTCCGGAGGACCGGAGGGTTATGCTGGCCCAGAACTAGCTCAGGGATGCAGCTGCTCGCTGGTGGCGTACGTACAAGCCCGTCGGCGTGGTGGTCGGATGGGCAGAGTTTACCGAGCGGCTCCATATAGAGTATTATCCTAAGTCAGTGCAAAAGACCCGAGCGAGAGATTTCTTTGGTGCGAGACCCCAGAATCTGCCTGTAATTGAGATCGTGCAGCAGTACCGTGCAGATTTAAGCTATATGGCAGACTTGGTGCCATCGGAGCGTTAAAGAATCTGTCATATGGAACAGAGGCTGCCGGAAGATGTGCGTAAGTATGCCTCGGGATTTCATTGCGCTACCTTGAGAGAGTACGAGGATGTGGTGGTAGCCTATGCCGGGGTTTAGTCCTGTCAGCCGAGTCAAAAGAAGCAAAAGACGCAAGGTCAGGGGTATTTCAGCAAGTCTAGCTCGATGTCAGGACATTCGGGAAAGCCGGCTGCATCTCAGGGGAGTTTCCGTTCGGCTGCGACATCGGCGGGAGGAAGACATTGCTACAATTGTAACAGCCTAGACCACGTGAGGAGGTTTTGCCCGAGGACTCCTACCACTTGCTTTAATTGTGGTAAGGAGGGACATTTGGCGCGATTATGAAGTAGGTCCGGTTCGGTCCAGCAATCTCCCCAGGTTACCCAGGGGTCGGCGCAGTCCAACCGTCCGCCAGCTACATCAGGTTTCCGAGTACCGGGCGGTCATCAATAGCAGACCTCTAGTGTTGGACGGGGTCGAGGACGTGGAGGTCATATTGGTTCGACTTCTATTTCAAGCACTCCCTCGCGTGTTTTCGAGTTAAGGGCCACAGAGGATCAGACCCCAGTCGCATCAGGTACCCTTTTGCTTCAGTCAAAACCTGTTCATGTGCTGTTTGATATGGGGGCTACCCATTCATTTATTTCTGAAGAATGTGTGAAACGTGTGAACATAGCTTGTACCCCCTGTAACCCCTTTGTTGTGAAACTACCTAATAGTAATAGAATAGAAGGTAGCTATGAGGTTGTAGATTGTCCAATTCGTATCAGAGACAGTGATTGGTCCGCAAAACTCATCGTATTACCATTGTGGGGCGAGGATATTATTCTCAATATGGATTGGATGGTTCGACATAAATTCGTACTGGACATATTCCGATGGACCATTACCGTGACATCGCCGGACGGTAAGAAGGAGACACTTGGAGGCCGCGAACATCTCGGTTCAAAAGGATCATTAGGCGTGTTGACACCCGAGACTTTAAGGGATGAACAAGAAATGTTTTATTGGTGTTACGTTCTTAAGTAGGAGACATCGGAACCATCTCTTGAGAAGATTCCGGTGGTTGAAGAGTTTCCTGACGTGTTTCCAAAAGATTTGTCGGGATTACCGCCGCATCATGAAGTTGATTTTTCAATTGAACTTGAACCGGGGATGAGACCAATTTCTAAGGCGCCGTACCGAATGGCGTCGACCAAGATGAAAGAACTAAAAGTGCAACTAGAAGAGTTGCTCGCGAACGGACTCATCCGACCGAGTATATCACCGTGGGGAGCGCCAGTGTTGTTCATAAAGAAGAAGGACAACACACTTCAACTCTGTATTGACTACAGGGAATTGAATAAAGTTACGATCAAGAATCGGTACCCATTACCGAGGATTGACGATCTACTCGACCAATTCCAAGGAGCGGTGGTGTTTTCCAAGATCGACCTGAGATCCGGTTACTATCAGTTGTAGATTCGAAACGAGGACATTCCTAAGACGGCATTCTGAATGCGATATGGGCATTACGAGTGTGTAGTAATGTCGTTTGGCTTAACGAATGCTCCAGCGGTTTTCATGGAGTTAATAAATAAAGTTCTGATCGAGTATCTCGACAAGTTCATCGTGGTCTTCATCGACGATATCTTGATATACTCAAAAAATCGAGAGGAGCACGAAGAGCATCTGAGGTTGGTGTTGAGCTTATTGAGGAGGCATCAGTTGTATGCTAAGTTCTCAAAATGTGAGTTTTGGATGACAGAGGTGGCATTTTTGGGTCAACAAAGGTTCGACGAATTGAAGAATAGGTTGGCGACAGCACCAGTCTTGGCATTACCGCAAGGCACTGAAGGGTTCATAATCTATAGTGATGCATCGAAATGGGGGTCGGGTTGCGTGTTAATGCAGAAGGAGAAAGTCATTGCGTATGCTTCTCGTCAGTTGAAGCCGTATGAAGTGAACTACCCCACGCACAACTTAGAGCTAGCAGCGGTGATTCATGCTTTAAAAATTTGGAGGCACTACCTATATGGTGTGACGTGTAAGATCTACACGGATCACAAGAGCCTCAAGTACATTTTTACGCAGAAGGAGCTGAATCTGAGACAGAGACGATGGTTGGAATTGATCAAGGACTACGACCTTGAGATCCTTTACCATCCGGGGAAGGCTAATGTTGTGGCAGACGCACTTAGTCGGAAGACTACGTAAGAAAAGATGTTATCTAGAATGACAGTACAACCAAAGCTACAGTTAGACATCCAATGGAATGGCATTGAGATTTGGTTGCAGCATTACCAGGGCGAGTTGTGCACTCTTGAAATTCGGTCTACCTTATTGGACGAGATTCGTCGTAAGCAGCAGGAGGACACTGAGTTGTGTAAAATCAGAGAAGAAATACAATCAGGAAAGCTTACCGACTTTAGCATTCGTGATGGGATCGTCCGATTTCAAGCCCGAGTCTGTGTTCCATCAGATGTCGAGCTTAAGCAGAGTATTTTGAGAGAAGCTCACTCCACCCCGTATTCTGTTCACCCGGGAGCAAGTAAAATGTATAAGGACATCCGTTGGGTTTATTGGTGGAACGACATGAAGAGAGACGTGGCAGAATTCGTAGGAAGATGTATGACTTGTCAACAAGTCAAGATTGAACACCGAAGGCCGGCTGGAGTCATGCAGCCACTTACGATCCCGGAATGGAAATGGGAAAGTATTTCAATGGATTTCGTTACGGCATTACCAACGTCTATAGGAAGCAAGGTTGCAATTTGGATAATAGTCGATAGATTGACTAAATCAGCCCACTTCATCCCTATTCAAGAGTCAATCAATGCGGAGCAGTTGGCTACGATTTTCATTCGTGAAATCATAAAATTGCATGGTGTACCAAGGTATATAGTGTCGGATCGCGACATTCGTTTTGTTTCGAGGTTTTGGAAAGCTATTCATCGGGCATTGGGAATGCAGTTAGATTTTAGTACGACATACCATCCATAGTCCGATGGTCAGTCGGAGCGCACCATTCAAACGTTGGAGGATATGTTGTGAGCGTGTGTCCTAGATTGGGGTAAGGACTGGGTTAGTCACCTCAGTTTGATAGAATTCTCGTACAATAATAGTTGGCATGCAAGTATAGGCATGGCACCATTTGAGGCGCTCTATGGGAAGAAGTGTAAGTCACCGTTATGTTGGGATGATGCTTCAGACGGCGTGGTTATGGAGTTGGACTTGATCAAGGAGTCTATAGAGAAGATTGCCGTGGTACGTAAGCACATGTTAGCCGCCCATAGCCGCCAAAAAGCTTATGCCGAGAACCGACAATGCCCATTATAATTTCAAATCGGTGATCACGTTTGGATCAAGGTGTCGCCAATAAGGGGTATTCGGCGATTCGGTCAAAAAGGAAAATTGAGTCCAAGATTTATCGGTCCTTTTGAAATCTTGGAACGAGTGGGAGGACTTGCGTATCGTGTTGCCTTGCCACCGTCATTGGATGGAGTTCATAACGTATTCCACGTTTCACAACTGAGGAAGTACGTGTATGATCCTAGCCACAAGCTCAACTATGAAGAGTTGGAGATCTCTAGCGACGCGACATTTAGAGAAGTACCGGTTACAATCTTGGATCAATGAATGAAGACGCTACGCAACAAGGTGATTCCGCTACTTAAGGTCCTGTGGTCACATCACGGAGTGGAAGAAGCCACATGGGAGTTATAGTCGGTGATACGAGAGAAGTACCCCAAATGGTTTGAATTATAGTTTCGGGACGAAACTATTATTAAGGAGGGTAGTATGTAATATTTCGAAATTACGTGTATTTTCCTTATGATGTTACGACATGTATCTTATCGTTAATGAATTTTTTGGCGAATTTTCGAATATTGTAAATTATGTTTTCGTCAATGTTGGTGTGAAGAGTTTAAAATATCGATCATAGAAATATCTGCATTTTTAATTTTGGACGAAGGATCGATAAGTAAATCAATTGTTTAAGTGAAACGCATATAAAACAGACCGAAGCAGAATATAAAATAAGTGTCAGGTAGCAGGTATGGGTTGACCTGGAGGTCGACCGATCGCGCTAAGGGCGATTGATCTACCTAGCGGGTATGTTGGAAGTCATCGTTTCACAAACATCGATCAGGGAAGGGCACGATCGATCGACCTACGAAGATGATCGATCGCCCTGATCGGTTGAGGCAGAAGTCAGGGAATTGCTATTGTCGATCGAGGAGGAGGCTGATCGATAGACCTCAGGGGCGATCGATCACCCCGATCGATCGACCTCCGTTTCTAACGCAGGTTGTGGCAGTTTTTGTATCAGTTAATGTGTCGTTTCTTATAATTAAAAACGCGTTTATCTCTTAAGAGGTGGGTTAATTATGTATTCAGATGAGATTAAACACATAAAAACCTACCTCTCCCAAGGATTCGTCTACGCAAACGTTGAGAGAGAAAAGAGAATAGAGGAAGTAGGGTTTGAGAGAAAAAGAAGAAACAACGTTCTTTTGAGAGTGAGATTTTTGCGTTTTCTAATCTCACGCCGTTGAAGAAGAATCAAGAGGAGTCGGATTCAATCATCCACGAGTTCTTCGTCGATTCTCGCCAAAGAGGTTGGTATTTGCTCTTCTTTGTAAAGGATGATTTCTTTTTGTACAATCATGGATAAAATTGATCTAGGCATGAAGAATCGATACTTATGAATTTAGAGGAATTCGTGTATATTTCGTCACGATGTTGAGATATGAGATTTTGTACAATTCGTAGACGGATTGGAGTCAATGTAATATTGTTCTAGTAGCAACCATGGTTACGTGCTAATTATTTATGTAATGCTAGGTTGTGCGTTCGAGACGAACGAGTAGATTCGAGGACAAGTTCCTGTCGTGGGTCGGTGATCTATTGCTGTGGGTCCCACAAGGGATCCACGACGCTGTAATACCGACCCGGTTTTGGGGGTGTTACAAGGGGCCAGACACGGGAAATAGATCATCGAGTTCGGGCTCAGCCCTTCCCCGAATTTATGAGATGCGGAGAAAAGATGACACTGAGACGACCGAGGAGTGAAGATATGCTTGATTTGGGGGTAAGTTATTAGATGTTTAGTGTTTGATTTAAAGTTGTTTTCGTTATGTGGAAATGCGAGAAATAATTGGCAGTAGGCCATCAAGGAGTCGTGAACCTTATGATGTTTGTTTTAATCGAATATGTGCGTGTTGTTGAGTTTCGGGACGAAACTCTCTTCAAGGAGAGTAGTATGTAATATCCAGATATTACACATAATATTTTTCATTATTTATTGGAAATTAACGAAAATTTGATTTTTAATATTTGCGAAATTGATCGTATGCATGCGAAGAGAATTAAATGTCGGTTACAAATATATTTATTTCGGTAATTATGAATAAGGTGTAAAGAGAATGGAAGCAAAATAAGTGATTACCAGAACAAAATGGATAAAAAAACGTTCAACGATACATAGACTGTGTGTCTTCACACGAACCATGTGTGTGATCAGACAGCAGATCCGATCATGTGATCTGCTTTTGGATATAAAAATCAGAGAATAATCTTATCACATCTTTTGTGTTTTGTCTTGGCATCTTGGTGGGGATATTTTATCAGAGTTTTGGTCTTATTCCTTGCACTATTGAGTCTGAAAACTAAGTGAAGAGAGACGTGCAAGAAAAAAAGAATAGAAAAGGAGGAATAAGAAAACACATATGATCTTATCGTATCATTCCAACCGTGTCTTGATATAATAGTGGAGTGGTATCAGATATGTTAGCTATATTCTTGTATTATTGAGTCTGAATCTAGAGAGAATTTTGAGAGAAAAATAAGCAAACTTCAACTGTAAACAAGAAGGAAAAACGCATCAAATAACAAGGAAGAAGAAGCTTGTTGCGATGTTTCTTCAGCGAGCTCGCACGGTCGAATTCAATGTGTTGCTAAGGTAAGATTCTGAAACTTCTTGAAGTTCTTGAGTTCTAGAATGAGGTAGAAAATCAGCATGTTGAATATAACAAAAATCGTAAGGGTTTCAAAGAGATTTACAAAGATGTGTTCATATTCGCCGATTTTCGCCGTCTTTCTCCGATTTTGAATCGCATGATCCGCTTAAGGAGTGTTTATTCTGGATTTGAGCATGATTATTATGTTAAGATGTTGAATTTTTGTTTTCATGAAAGAATAACCGAAATACCTGAAGATTATAGGGTTTTAAGATCATAATAGGATAAGCGCTTACGGTATTGTTGATAATCGGTAGAATTGCGTTTATGATGGATATCCTAGTAAAGACTATGAAATGTATGGCCATGCTTGGATTGATTATGAAATAATAATTCGGTTTACATGTCTTGCTCGGGTATTCGAGAAACAAGTTTGAGACTACATAAGGATGACAGATATCTTACCTTATGCTCAGACAGGACATTAAGTGACAAAGGAATTCGTATGCACACTTGTTCTACAGGACACGTGGGAGATTGTTGGAAGGGTGTCCTTCAATCAAGGTGCATTACTCGATTTCACTACTACAAAAAATACATTTTACTACGGCTATTTCATACATTTTACATCGATTATAGAACTGATGTAAAATGTGCCGTCGTAAAATAGGCGTTCAATCTACATCGGTTTAAAAACCGATGTAAAATGTATACATTTTACATCGGTTGACTGTTAACCGATGTAAAAAGTGCAGATTTTGTACATTTTACATCGGTTCTGATAGCAACCGATGTAAAAAACGATGTAAAATATTACATTTTTACATCGATTTCATTATTAACCGATGTAAAATGTTGGAAAAACTACATCGGTTAAAATATAACCGATGTAAAATGTATACATTTTATTTTTTACATCGGTTTTAAATAACCGATGTAAAATGTAAAACTACATCGTTTAAAATATAACCGATGTAAAAAATAAAATGTATACATTATATCGGTTTCAAACAACAGATGTAAATTTTTTTATTATTATTTCACTGCTTTTTCCGATTCCACTGTATTTTCAAATTCCTGTTTTTAGCAAAACAATCGAAATCCTAAAGACGTCCAAACGGAAAGTAATCACCGTTAAAACAACACATTCCTAAAAGACGCCCTAAAAGAAGTAACAATGAGTATAACATAAGACAAGGAACCCATTAACATGTTCAACCATACATTCGAGTTTTTATCAAATCACAACATTAATTTAACAATCTTACTACCAAAACCTGCTCAACCAATAGGTTTGCTAATATCAACGTGGCGATTATTCATTTTTTTAACGAAAAAGCAAAGCTAGGCAACGAGCTTCGGCATGGCCATCGAACTCTTGGCTTGCTCATCTTTAATTCGATCGAGCAGAATCTGGAAGTATGACCGGTCCGAACGAGAGAGAATGTGGACAGATTGGTGTGAAGAGCATACATGGAACATTGGATGTACTGCACATAGAGATGGGCCTACTTTAGCAGGATCAACTACAACCGACACTATATAAGCTCCGGTAAGGTTGCATAATTAAATCACATTCTACAAGAAAGCCCAGACATCATTTCAAAAAAAAAATCCAAGACAACAAATAAAAAACTTTTGTTTTCTAATCAATATTAACTAAATAAAAAAGATAGTGAAAAAAGAAGAAAGATGTGATGAAGCCGATGGTTCCAGTAGCCAACATGATAGCAACTGCAATGATCGGCGAGTAACCAAGGTAAAGTGTGGCGGATCTTTGGACCACTCAAACTCCAGATTCAAACACCAAATAATTTATGGAATACAAGAACACATACAGAGAAACCGAGCCAAGCATAAAATGCTTTCCACCACCACCGCTACCCTCGACGCATGCATGTAGGTGAGAACTACGAAACTTCAAAGACATACAATGACCAACAACAAGGACAACGAGCAAAAAGCCGAATACATAATAGAATCTTCCGAGCGATGCTTGAAAGGATGAAAAAGAGTTGAATAAAGAGGGTTCCAAACGGAAGGGTTCCAAGACCAAGAACCAATAGCCATGAAGGGTATTTTCTAGCGGGATCTCCTAGCAACTGGTTAGTTCGAACAGGTATCAGTATGGTTTCAGCTCGAGTTCCTAAGTATCCTCCTAAGAGGGTGAGTGGGACCGAGATGCAAAACCAGAGTGATAAAAGAATGAAGTATAAAGAAATGGGAATTGCACCAGAGCTTTTATTTCCCCAAAGAAGGAAATTTAAAGCAGTAAGGATGACAAAAACGATTCCTGGGAAGAAACATGCACTTGACCAAGAAACGGACCTCCATCCCTCTGAATTCTGATGTTCCTTTAATGACTCGCCATAGATATACACCAAAGATACCGCTCCAGCCTAAAAAGAGGTAAAGGATTATCATTCTGTTAAAAGCATACCCCGTGAAGCTGGCGACATGAACCCTAAAGCAGCAAATACAATGGTGACGACTGCCATTCCGGTGATCTGGACCCCATCTCCTATCATCACACATAGAAGCTTCGAGTGATTTGGTTCACGAAACACATCACCCACAACAAGTTTCCATCCTGACAGTTCCTCATTCATTTGCGCTTGAGATTCTTTGTCAAGTTCTTCATATCGCGTAAGATCCCTTCTCACTGTTCTTAAGAAGATGACAAAAATGATACCAGCTAAAAAGACGATCACCATTAGCGAGTTAAGAATAGAGAACCAGTGAACACGTGAACCATCCATTTTGAGATAAGCATCCCAACGAGATGGCCATTTGATATCACTTTTCACAAATTCAACCTCATAGCCAATGGCAGCAAAACAAACTAAATTAAACACCACACATACTACTAAATTAAACACCACACATTTTTAATCTTCATAGTTTTGTAGAATCTTTTCGGCATACATGTAAAAACATAAAACCAAACAAAATCAAAATGACGGGGAAAAAAACAACCGTGAGGTTTTTGAATATTTTAAAAAAGTAGAGGTTTTTCCCAAACAAAATACACAAAAGCAATTTCATTCTTTCTTCATTTTAAAGAAAACACATACTTACAAGAAAAGATAGATATAGAACAATGATCCATTCAAATTGAACTTAGTGGTGCCACCTATGCGGAGGATATTAAATTAAAAAAGTAAGCTATATCATCCTTAAAAATGATTCTTCAGGGAAATAAAAATAAACACAGTGTCGAAATGAGAATATCAACTTGCAGAAAAAAGAACAGAGAGTGGTTCCACATATAGTAAAGAGAGGGATGACTCAACAAGTTTGAACAAATAGACTGCCAGTATTGTAAAGTCGTATCATCATATCATCTCCAACAAAAAAAAAGTACATAAGATGATCAATCAGTCAGATCAGTGATGAAATGTCTAGATGGAGACCGCTTCAAGATGATCTAGACTGAGCCTACTAGGGTCACACATAAGGTAGTTATCGGATAAATCGGACTGGGAGTCCAATACTCGTCGAAAGGGAAAGAAATGGGAAACGAGCCTTGGAGGCCCATCCGGACCGGGCCATGGTAGCACGGGCCGGAGACCCGCTGGGCGCCAACCGCATGGGCTGCTGGGCAGCCCAGCCGCGCGGTCTGGCCAGGGCCACGGAGGCCCATAGACGAGGCCCATGCGGCCACATACGTGGGGCCCAGCAGCAGCCTTCGGGCGCTGGCCCAATCGGCACTCCGCGCCTATGGCCGAAGCCCATGCCCATGCGAGGGGCCGGTTGGTTTGGGCATAAGAGGCGGCCGAATGGTTGTGTTAAAGAGACTTGGTCTCTAAGTCTTCTAGAAGCTTTGAGTTCTAGAAGGTCTCTTACTTGGTGACCAAGTCAAGCTCTAATTACTCTCCTAATGGGATTAGGAGTCCTTCTTTTTAACCTAATTGTTGTCTGCTAAATAAGACTTCGACCCTGTTCTCTTAGATTGCAGTGCGATTGGCCAATTCAGTCAGTCCATTCGATTCGATTCGATAAGAAATTTCAATTGTTATTATTTTAATTATTAATTATTATTAATATTATTATTATTATTGTTGTTATTATTATTATATTATTATTATTACAATTATTATTATTATTATTGTTGTTATTATTATTATTATTTTATATCATTATTATTATTGTTATTATTATTATTATTTGATTATTATTTATTATTATTACAACAATTATTATCATTTTTATTATTAGTAGAATTATTGTAATATTATTATTATTATGATTATTATTTATTATTATTACAATTATTATTATTATGATTATTATTATTTATTATTATTATTATTAAAATTTATTATTATTACAATTATTATTTATTATTATTATATTAGTTATTATTATTTATTATTATATTTATTATTATTATTTATTAATATTATTACAATTATTATTATTATGATTATTATTCTTTAATATTATTATTACAGTTATTTCTATTGTTATTATTATTATGATTATTATTTATTATTATTATTATTATTTTTATTACTAAAATTATTATTATTATATTATTATTATAATGAGTACTATTTATTATTATTATTATTACAATTATTATTTATTATAATTATCATTATTATTATATTATTATATTAGTTATTATTTATTATTATTATATTTATTATTATTATTACTATTATTATTTATTATTATTATTACTATTATTATTACAATTATTATGATTATTATTCTTTAATATTATTATTACATTATTACTATTGTTATTATTATTATGATTATTATTTATTATTATTTTTATTATTTTTATTTTTATTACTACAATTATTATTATTATTATATTATTATTATAATGAGTACTATTTATTATTATTATTGCAATTATTATTATGATAAATATTATTATTATAATTATTATTGTTTATTATTATTATTACAATTATTATTTATTATTATTGTTATTATTATTATTATTATTATATTGTTGTTTATTATTATTAAAACTATTATTATATTATATTATTATTATTATAATAAGAAATATTAATAATTGTAATAATCATAAAAGTAATAAGTAACAATTTAATTTAATTTAATTAATTAATTTGATTCGATTCGATTCGATTCGATTCGAGTCCATTCGATTCGATTCGATTCGATTCGAGTCCATTCGATTCGATTCGGCCAGTCCATTCGAGCCTGGGCGATTCAATTCACTTGATTCAATTGATTCGAGACACCGCAGTCCAAAAGAACAGGGCCTTCATCTTCAGGTATTGAGGTTACGCGATTGTGCAAGATATTAGAGTTTATACACTTTTCCTACTCGACAGTAAATAAGCCATTCATTCCGTTCTAAGCTAACGGACCTCGATGATCCGACCACTACCGTGTGGACACGTAGAGGGACGTCACTTTCCATTCTTATCTACCTTTGGATTATGCACACGCGACTACCGTCGATTGACAGACACCGTCGCCGACAGCCGAGGCCATCGCATAGCCGATTGCTCGTCCCACCCGCAATCGCATCGTGCCCTGCCGACTGCCACTGCCTAGTCTTGCCCACACTAGCCTGCCATCGTCCAGCTGTCTGTAAGCCAGCTGATGGAGACCGCACCTGCCGAGACACCCGATGACCAGCCCAACCCTATTGCCGTGTCACCTGCCGAGCACCGTGCCCGTGTCGCTGCTGTCGATCTGCCTGCATGCCGATGCCTATTGTTTGGAGCCGTGCGCACACCTGACCGCACCTCTATTGAGCCCGTGCACCTGCTGTCGAGTCCCGCCGAGTTGTTCCAGCCGAGTCCCGCCGAGCACTGCTGGGAGCCGCTACTTCCAGACGTCTTCTGGAGTTGCCGCTGCCGAGCCGCTGAGAGCCTGTCGAAGTCGTGACCCACCGTGACCGACACTTTGTCCTCGGACACAAATGCGCCGAATAGTCACATGAGTAATATCTTATCTATTAATTATGTAAACGATTACAAATATGTGCTGGATCATGTGGATGATTTTCCCCTATTTATCCGCTGCGCTATAAATTGGTATTTGTTGTATATGTTGTGTTTTTGGGAAAAATACAAAAGGGGTAAAACCTTACAGTTTTTGGACTTTAAGATGGTCGACTCGAAGACCGTGATATTCAAGTCCATGAGTTGTAGTTGATTCTGCATGAAATCCATGCTGAGGGCATGGTGATAAGTGAATCCTTCCAGGTCGCTTATGTGATTGAGAAATTGCCATCGAGTGGAAGGATTCCAAAAACTATCTCAAGCATAAGAAAAAGTAGATGACCTTGGAAGACTTAATTGTCCGACTCCAAATAGAGGAGGATAATCATAAGTCCGAGGTCAACTCGGTTAAAACTCAACTCGAGGCGCATGCTAATTTAATGGAGCACAATAATTCCAAGAAGAGGAAGCCTCAAGGAGATAAAGGGAAATAGTATGTCGCCAAAAAGAAATTCACCGGAAATTGCTACAATTGTGGCAAGCCAAATCATATGGCGAAAGACCGTAGAAAATGTAATATCCAGATATTACAGTTAAATAATTACCGTGAATTTATGTGATTTTATCCATAATCGAATGGAAGGTGACATTTTTTTGTTAGAAAATCTGTTAAGTATATATATATATATATATATTGAATCAGGAATGGTTATAATCATAATTATTTGTAAAAATAAATATGAGTATGAAATAGTAGTATTTATTAAGGACAAATGAATACAAAGATCGGAACACATAAGTGTTGAATCGGAAATAAATTACATTGTGAAAATATTGAGATCAAAGTTTAAAAATCAGATTTTCGTTAAAGATTACATACGTAAACATTAGTGTTTACGCACATTAAGAGCATAATGTACGTAAGGCAAGTTCCTTACGTACGTAAAGTTTTGGTAAAACAGACAGAATCAGACATAAGGACCCGATGCATGATATCGTGACTTTAACATTTTGGAAGTATACGTTGACAACTATTATGTTAAGCCTTGGATTAACGCAAAGGTTTGTAAAATGTACGTTAGAAAGAGATTAGCTGAATATAGAGAACTTCTAAACTGGGTTTACGTACGTAACATTTGGTAGTTACGTACTTAAGGAGTAGTTAACATATGTAAACTTACATAATTACGTACGTTAGGATCTGTTTAACCTTATAAATATAGTGCTCGGGTTTATTTCCTTATCTACAAATATAGCACTCCAAAACTCCGTTTGGAATATTACAGCGCCGTAAATCCCAACCGTTGGAATTTACAAGGCTAAAAATAAAACTCCATAAATACCAACATTAAATACATCATAAGACTCATGTAACATATATAATACATATAGACTCCGATACAAAGACAATCCACTACTTAACCGAACTGGTTAAGGAATTAACCAAGACATTCAAAACTACATAATACAACCCAACTCGAATAATAAAATGACCACAAATCTCAAAATGACACATCTATCCAGAAAGAATCGACGACTCATCTGGCACAACGGATACGTGAGGAATCTAGTAACGTCGAGAGTTTCCACCTCCTTCATGTTTTTCCTGAAACAGACTCGCTCCTGATCCTGACCTGGAAATATATTCCAGTTAATGCTGTTGGGTAAGTCACAAAGGACTAGCAAATCGAAACACTCGTAATTATATGTAATACAATTAAGTATACAACACACCTGGCAACAAATACTCAATCACATATACAAATAATTCAATGCAAGTTCACATCAAAAATGTCCAATTCACATACCTTTTCTGACGTACTCTAAGTCACTCAAAACCACAATGACATACTCTAAATCAACGATGTACTCTGAGTCAATCTATTTTCCAATGACATACTCTAAGTCAATGATGTACTTTAAGTCATACCATTTTCCAATGACATACTCTAAGTCAACGACAAACTCCAAGTCATACCTTTTTCCAATGATATGCTCTAAGTCAACGACGTACTCTAAGCCATACCATTTTCGAATGACATACTCTAAGTCAACGACGCACTCTAAGTCATAAATCATTTTAGCAATCATATCATTTATCATATACATCATACCAAGATCAAAGCACCAAATACAGAGCAATTTCACACAGAATACTAAAATGTATTAAGCATAAAAATAATTATTTCTACTTGCCTCGATTCTCCTGTACCAACTCGAACTATTTCGCCTCCTCGTCAACGTATCAAACACGACTACCTTGATTTGATATGAACCCTTAATTAATCTCATGATATTTATGGTTCCAAATTTTATGCTAGGTAACATCAAAGAATTTACCATAGATATCCCACTTCACCGAATTGTTCGTAAACGGTTTTTATCACCTAGACTTCTTCGATTTCAATGAAATGACCATGAATCATTCCCAAATTTCATCATCTATAATCTGTCCTAAACACTCCTTACTAGTCTACACGAAATATTCAAGAAAATTTGCATCGATACGATTAACACATGATATCGATAAAATTACCGATTGAAAACGTTAACCAAGTATTCTATCAATTTTTTCACCTATCCCGATCAACTTAAATGATATCTAGATCATCATCACATCTACATACTCATATCATACTGGGATTACACAAATTTTTCATCAAGATTCCATCTTATACTCTTATCATTGTAAATTTACCGGTTACTAACGATATCATAACAATTTACGGATTAGAAACCCTTATTAATTCATATCTCATTATCTACTTACTATCTCGTGATATCACCCATTAAATCATGAGCGTAACAAGAAGATTCAAAACATAAATCAAAATATATCATCATCATAAAGATTCCTAAACCTCAAGAACACAATCAACCCAAAATCGAACATATCCGTAGAAACACCTCCAAAATCTTATTAAGACCTCATAGATTCCACATATCTTGATCTAATGCTTAATCTTAACGTTATAACGACCTTATAATTGAAGGATTTTTTAGATATATACCCTTGGATGAAGTCAACCCCTTCAATCGATTGGTAAAACACCCATAGAGTTTCTTCTCGATCCTTCTTTGTCACTTACAATCGTGTACTAACAAGCTAAGAACCTCAAATCGCCCTCACACACTCTATACTATGCTCATACTTGAAGCCAAGAAGGAAGGGAAATATTTAAAGGTTTGAAAAATGGTATAAACCAAGTGTATAAAGTAGGTATCCCGAATGTATGGTACGGCCATATCCCATGTTTATGTACGGCCGTACATTATAAAAAATGAGATTTACTTTGATTATGTTGGATATGTGTACATGTGAAGGAAAATGCCATTTACCAACATTTTTACGGCCATAACTCCAAAAAATACGGCCATAACTTCCCCATATTGAGTTTTTAAGGGTTTTAGATATAATCTCGTACCCGATGTATAGGTATACTGTCCCTTGTGTGTGATATGCTCAAAGTACATCTTATGAGTATATTATACTCTTCATAACGTACTTCGTCATTTTATTATCTCGAAATGATATACGATCACAGCACGTAATAGTGTTTGTACACTGCAATTACCAATATAGAATACCTATGTATTACATACTCCCCTCCTTAAAAAGAGTTTCATCCCCGAAACTATAACAAGAACGCATTGGAATACTACTCTCATATAAAATCATAAGTTTGATCGTTATTTCCCTTATCTCCTTAACGAGACCACCGATTATTAACCACTGAATGGTTTTAGTTCCTCTATCTTGTCATAATAAAATACTCAACTCGAATCCGTTATGTATTTCCACCCTTGAGAAATATAAAAGACATTATAAATTTAACTTATCTATGCCGCAATACCATACAGTAACTCACTTGCTAACTCTATCAAGAATATTGAAAGGTCTCACATTCATAGGACTCAACTTTCCCTTGTACGCAAACGACAAATAAATGCTATTAATCGATAATACTTCCACATAAGAGTTCTTATCCACTTCAAACTCCAACATAATGGAGGTTTACATCATCTCCGTACAAACCCCAATATGGTATCATTTGGATAACTGAACACCAACTATTAACCTCAACCAAGTGTAGTTTATCTTCCCAAACCGTCTTCCAATCTAACGTATCAGCTCTCGACATCTCTTCCAATGTCTGAAACATTCTTTCAGACAATTCATCTATATACGGATGTTAAGCCGTACCGAATCACAATTCAATACTCAATGCTTTGTAAACTCTCTACAAAAGTTTGAAATAATCGTTTGTTCCAGTCTGATACAATGTTCTCTTGTGCATCATACAGTAGCCCTAACTCCTGATTTTTTTTTTGTTGGAACATTTTGTTCCATATTTTTCAAGTAAATGCTCCTGAATGAATAATTAAGTCCGTCTTCTTTGACCCTCACGTTTTCTAAATTCTCGAAAAGTGGGTGAATGCCATCAATCGATCTATAACAGCCACAAACAATGTTTATCCCCCTATACGTTTGGGTAAATCTATTAAAAAAATTTATTGACACGTTTTCCCTCTTTTATTCAAGAATGAATATCATCAAATGCTCAATTATTCGTTGAATTCCAAACATTTCATAATCACATCAATAATTCCAAATTCACGTATTCTGTGACATACTCTAAGTTACTCAGAACCGATATAGCATACTCTAAATCAATATAGTCGCTGTATCCAACCACTATACTCAATCAATCAATATACTCTTGTTACTTTGCCAATAATACTGATTCATCTCGCTCGATCCCAAATGTATCGAATACATGGTGGTGCGATGTTCCTGCACTATCACCTATCTCATGTCATCATCTCTCGGCACACACACTTGATCCTTAAGCCTCAATATCCAGTCTCAATACTCTCACAAAACCAGGGATTTTCCTTGATTTTCTTCTTTTCGATGACGTATCGTACTCTATTTTTCCAATTATCTCTATCGGACAGAATCCAACAAGGTTAAAACAATCTGTAATGTCAACCATTGTCCTTAAACTCTCTGGAACCTTACTTCAATCCCAACTTTCATAATATCGTATTGTAATTTTGATTGCATAGTTAATCGAGCAGGTATCTGTCATTTAGCCTTATTTCTTAATACATCGATTATTTCGTTCACCTTTCTAGGAGGATAAAGGATCCTTAATCAATCCTAACTATTTTTATTGACTTATGTTCAACCCCTTCTAAATGTAAATATACTTCAAATTCTTATAATCAGTAGAGATCTAACATGAAGCCTCATAAAGATAACAACAACAAATATTCTAAGGTAATTACAATCGTCACTACTCTAGGTCAATGTCAGATGATTGACCTTATAATTCTTCAATTGCCTTGAAGTGTAAATTTTTACTCTCACATTTTGCATCAAAACACACCCAAAACCTTGTCTTGAATTATCTTCGTTGATTACAAATCCACTAATTATTTGTGGAAGGTCATTACCGGTGCGGTATTATGCTTCCGCCTTAACTCTTCGAAATTCTTCTGGCATTCTTCGGTACAGACATAACTCTAATCCTCTCAAAAAGGATATTCACAGTCTGTGAAATCCTCGAAACTTCTCTACGAAACATTGGTAGTAACCTAACAATCTATGAAATTTCATACTGCGAATTTTTTTTTAATTAACTACTCCGCGATACACAATTATTCTTCATGTTCCTTATTATTTCATAGATAGATCAAAATGTTATAAATGAATCAGCAAAATAAAATTGTTCAAGCACTTTATGAAACTTGATTATGCCGAAAGGCCTTACTTAGAACTTGAAATTTCCGTACTAAGTACGAAACCTTGCCTGAGTTTATATGTTTCCCCTAATCTGAAATTTGGTAACTTCTCGATTTGTATGGTTCTCTTCAAAACCATAATCATCATTCCTGAAGTTGATAACAATATTATATGTTCAGTAATTTGAAATACGACCAGGTTAAACAACTTTTTATCAACTCAATCGTAACCTACCTTTTTGCATAATTATTTTCCAAATACTCCTTTCCCCAACATAGCACCCATTTCACTCGGAATTAGCTCAATGAAGATAAATCATTTGTAAGGTATGATATTAATTTCTACTCCGTATAATTCAACCATCTTGATACGACGGTAGCCTCATTTTACCCTCAGTACTCAGTGCAGAGTCACAAAAATCTGTTTTTCTTTCTACACGAACAACACTCGTGATTCTCTCGGTAATATTTGTCTAGATTTTTCTTCGATCAATTCTTCCAATTACTTCTATTATCCCGATATCTCAATAGGGATCCCTCAGCATTTTATCTTTGATATTGACGCGGTATTGACATCGAGTTTTATCAGAACTTATTCTATCTACTTAATAATAAATCGAGTGACTTGTTTGTAAGATACCACTAGAAATCCTCCAGTCTTTCAATCGAGTGAAACTACGTCTCTTCTTCTTTGCTTACGTCAGCTTGGGGGTTATGAAATCGTTAAAGGGGTTAGCTGTGGTTTCTCTTAGCCAACTACATTCTTCGTCTAAGCCCGCCACAACTTAGGCTTACATGCTCTATATTGAGGAGCTCCCCGCTGTAATGTCAATCGCTAATACTCATTCCCATAAGATAATACTCATATCTCTGTTGAATTATTTAACCAATTGTGGTTATCAAAATCCAATAGATTAATCCTTACTCTATTTCCTCCCACTACCGAAGACCATAAAAAAGTTCTATTTTTAAAAACTTGTTCTTCTTATGAAATCTCATTATTTTCTAAAATACTCTTTTGATTAGGTTATTCAAAACTCTTTACTTCAAAATATTTTTTTAAACATACTTTTCAAAACATACTCAAACATTTCCAACTGTGAGCTATTTTACAACACCTCTCTTGTGAAAATGATCATTATCTAAAACTTCTAACAATAACTTGGAATATCAAATACTTCTTACTTACCTAAAAATATTTTCGAATATGCTTTGATTTGGTTATTCAAATCTCATACTTTACAAATTATTATTCCAAGATATTTTCCCAAATAAACTTATTCGTTCTTCAGAAATTTTCAAAATCCAGTCCTTCAAAGTCATGACTAAATTTGCAAAATATTTATTATGAAAACATCTTCACCCGAAAATATTATATTTCGAAACATATACCTTCTCGCAAAAATCCATTATTTTCTAAAATAAAGTTTTTTCAGAAATAACATATCTTTACCAAAGATTTGTGCAATTTCCCAAGTGGTGATTTGATCGGTCAACTCCTTTAATCCCTCAGAGCATACGCAATGCCTCAAAACCCATCCGTGGTGACATCTTCGTTCTCACCACCACGGACGCACACCACTGCGTGTGGTCCGTGGTGGTCCGTTGTCGTTGGGTCGAGTGGTGGTGAGCACGGGAGTTTTATTGTTTTTTTTTTTTAATACCCAACGGCTATATTTGTTTAAAAAAAAAATTGATTTTTAAAACTATCCGTTGATTCCAACGGCTATATTTGGTTTTTAAAATTTTTTTTTTTCCTTTTTATCTATATATATACCTATAATCTATAACAAAACCAAAAACCAAAATTACCCAAACAACAACAAATCATTAAAAAAAATCAAAATGTCGTTTCCATACCAGAGGAACATTGACGCAATTGTGTCCGACGGTGACTCCGACGATGACGAACTCATGAAACTTATGGCGGATTGTGTAAATTTGCTTAACAACGGTGAACCTCAATGTCCGATCAGGACTCGGAGGAGTATACCTAGAGATCGTCTTGGTGCGGATGCACGGCTAATGCAAGATTATTTTGGAGATGCTCCAACGTATCCGATGGATTATTTCAGACGAAGGTTTCGGATGCAGAGAAGGATGTTCCAGCGCATAGTCGACGATATTATACAGTACACCGTCGAACCAATGCCGGCTCATTTTGTTCGCATGAGACAACGTTACGATGGTCGAAACCGTATAGGTTTTACAACCATACAAAAATGCACATCGGCTATACGCCAATTGGCGTATGGGACAAGTCCCGACTCACTAGACGAGTATCTACAGATGGACGAAACAACGGGTAGAGAGTGCCTTGATGATTTTTGTAAGTGCGTTTTTGAACTTTATTCAGCCGAGTATTTGCGGAAACCAACACCGGAGGATATACAACGTTTGTACAACAAACACGAAGAACATCATGGTTTTCCAGGGATGCTTGGAATCATCGATTGCATGCATTGGGCGTGGAAAAATTGTCCCACCGCATGGCAGGGCCATTACGTGCGCGGTGATCACGGACACCCAACCATCATGCTTGAGGCGGTTGCATCGTACGATTTATGGATTTGGCATGCGTTTTCTGGTGCGGCTGGTTCAAATAACGACATCAACGTTCTTAATCAATCAAATTTGTTTAAGGACCTTATTGAGGATAGGGCTCCAAATTCTTCATTCACCGTCAACGGATCTAATTACCAAAAAGGTTACTACCTTGCAGATGGGATTTATCCAGAGTGGGCGACCTTTGTTAAGTCGTTCACGTGTCCGCGAGATCCAAAAAGAACAAAGTTCAAGCAATATCAAGAAAGTGCAAGAAAAGACGTGGAGCGAGCCTTCGGAGTTCTTCAAGGTCGTTGGCATATAATTAAGAACCCGGCAAGAGCGCATAGCGTCAACAAGCTTCGGCGAATCATGTACACATGTATTATATTACATAACATGAATGTTGAAGATGCGGGAAACTCCATAAGCCCCCTCGAGGAAGACTATCTTGCCGATCCAACTAACATGCCTACACGAACTTTCCAAGAAAGAATGACAATTCACGAACGAACAAATAAAGAACTTCGCGACCGAGACGTACACCATGGACTACGACATGATCTCGTCGAACATATTTGGAGGCTCCCATGATTTTATTTATTTTAGTATTGATCCACGTTTTTAGTAGTGTAATCGTTTTTATTTTTTAATTTTTAGTATTTGTAATGTTTTTTATTTTTAAATTTTAGTATCGCAATGTATTTTTTATTTTTAAATTTTTGTTTCGTAATGTATTTTTTTTATTAATGAATGTTTTTTTTTAAAAGGTTGGTATAATATTTTAGTTTAATGTATAAGTTATTTTTAGTTTTTAATGTTTAAATGGTAAAATTAATTAAATGTTGGGGTGGGTCCTACATTAGTGGTGGGTTTGTGGTGGGTTGTGAGTAATTTGTAAGGTTAGTGGTGAAAAGAAATCTTTCTGATGTGGCGCTGAGGTGGCGCTGAGTAGGATCTGTGGTGAGAATGGAGGAGGAGGGCATTGCTAATGGTCTAATACGAATATAGAATCAAATTTTCATTATCTAACCGAACCCGCTCTTTATCTAATAGTGTAACTCTATATGTACCTTAAACTCATCAGTACCTAGTTACGTCGAATAATTTTCTAAGTGCATTAACCAATACACACAATTTGTTGGTTCGATTAACCGCTCATGAATTGGTGATTGTTTCTTATCAAAATCGTTAATAATTTTATTAACTTCATTCCCCTCTTACTCGTTTCTCATTACGTAATTGTCTCGCACCTAATTTCAGTATTCATTTTAGTACCTCTCTCTCCATTCGCAAGTCTTGCAGCATCTCGTTCATTTGTGTTAATTGGATCATCATACCCTATAATAGGGTTGTTATGATCTCGTGTCCTAGATCATTCTGAAACGGGACCCAGAACGAAGAGTTCTGATTAGGACTGCTTTCTTTCCCCTTGTTAGTCTTCTAGCTTTCACATTGGTTGGTCGATTCTCCTCTTTATTTCGTGTATGTTACGTTGACTCCTAGTCCTTACCATACTATCTAATAGTAATCATTTATAAGTTCATTCGCCAATATCTATCACTTTAATATGTGCAATCTTCTCAATATACCACTTTGAATTACAGTTCAATTAATAATTCATAAAAATGTAAGTAATAAAGATATAGTCACTTACACGAACTTCATGAAGAGGTGAACCGCCCACGTTACTAGATTCCCAAACTCACAACTCAACAGCCTCAATTTTCATAACCTCAGCTCTGATACAATCTTATGTAACACCCCAAAACCCCATTTGAAATATTACAACACTGTAAATCCCAACAGATGAAATTTACAAGGCTAACAATAAAACTCCCTAAATACCAACATTAAATACATCATAAGATTCACATAACATACTTAATACATACAGACTCCAATATAAAGACAATCCACTACTTAATCGAACTGATTAAGGAATTAACTTAAACATTCAAAACTACATAATACAACCTAACTCGAATAATAGAACGACCACAAATCACAAAATGACATACATCTATCCAGAACGACTCAACAATGACTCAGCCGACACAACAGAAACGTGAGGAATATAGTAACGTGGAGAGTTTCCACCTCCTTCATATTGTTCTTGAGCCAGCCTCGCCCCTGATCCTGACTTGGAAATATATTCCAGCCAACGCTGCTAGGTTAGTCACAAAGGACTAGCAAATAGAAACACTCGTAATTATACGTAATACAATTAAGTATACAACACACCTGACAAAAATACTCAATCACATATACAAATAATTCATCACAATTTCATATCAAAAACATCCAATTCACATACCTTTTGTGGCGTACTCTAAGTCACTCAAAACTACAATGACATACTCCAAATCAACAATGTACTCTGAGTCGTACCATTTTCCAATGACATATAAGTCAACGACGTACTCTAAGTCATACCATTTTCCAATGATATACTCTAAGTCAATGACGAATTCTAAGTCATACCATTTTCAATGACATACTCTAAGTCAACGACGTACTCTAAGTCATACTGGTTTCCAATGACATACTCTAAGTCAACGACATACTCTAAGTCATACCATTTTCCAATGACATACTCTAAGTCATAAATCATTATAGCAATCATATCATTGATCACATACATCATACTAAGATCAAAGAACCAAATACACAACAGTTTCACACAGAATACTTATATGTATTAAGCATAAAAAATAATTATTTCTACTTGCCTCGATTCTCCTGTATCAACTCGAACTATTCCGCCTCCTCGTCAACATCTCGAACACGACTACCTTGATTTGATATGAACACATAATTAATCTCATGATATTTACACTTCCAAATTTTTACCCTAGGTAACATCATAGAATTTACCATAGATATCCCACTTCACCGAATTGTTCGTAAATGATTTTTATCACCTAGACTTCTTCGATTTCAATGGAACGACCATGAATCATTCCTAAATTTCATCATATATAATCTGTCGTAAACACTCCTTTACTGGTCTACACGAAATATTCAAGAAAATTTACTTTGATACGATTAACATATGATATTGATTAAATTTACCGATTGAAAACATTAACCATGTATTCTATCAATTTTAACACCTATCCCGATCAACTTAAACGGCATCTAGATTATCATCACATCTACAGACTCATATAATACTGGGATTACATGAATTTTTCATCAAGATTCCAGCTTATACTTTTATCATTTTAAACTTACCGGTTACTAACGGTATCATAACAATTTACCGATTAGAAACCCTTGTTGATTCATATCTCATTATCTACTTACTATCTCATGATACCACCCATTCAATCATCAACTTGACAACAAGACTCAAAACATAAATCAGCATATATCATCATCATAAAGATTCCTAAACCCTAAGAACACAATCTACCCAAAATCGAACATATTTGTAGAAACACATCTAAAATCTTACTAAGACCTCATATATTCCACATATATTGATCGAATGCTTAATCTTAACATCATAACAACCTTATAATTGAAGGATTTTAGATATACCTCTGGATGAAGTCAACACCTTCAATTGATCGGTAAAACACCCGTAGGGTTTCTTCTTGATCCTTCCTTGTCACTTATGATCATGTACCAATGAGCTAAGAACCTCAAGTCACCCTCACACACTCAATACTATGTTCATACTTGAAGCCAAGAAGTAAGGGAAATGTTTAAAGGTCTGAAAAATGGTGTAAAATAAGTGTATAAATTAGGTATCCCGAACGTATGGTACGACCGTATCCCATGTATATGTACGGCCGTACATTATAAGAAAATGAGATTTTCTTTGATTATGTCGGATACGTGTACATGTGAAGGAAAATGACATTTACCAACTTTTTTACGGCCACAACTCCAAAAAGTACGGCCATAACTTCCCCATATTGAGTTTTTAAGGGTTTTAGACGTATAATCTCGTACCCGATGTATAGGTATACTGTACTTTGTACGTGATATGCTCAAAGTACATCTTCTGAGTGTATTATACTCTTTATAACATACTTCCACTACACCATAGATTGCATACAGCAACGTGTAAAATACGTTGCAATATGCGCTAAATTCATTGCAATAGGGCATATTGCAACGATTATGCAAAAATCAAGCGTGCACTTTGCTCTGGTTGCCATAGGGCCCTTATGGCAACAAATTTGGTACCATATTGCAATGGCATATTATTGTTGCAAATATAGTATATGGCAACGATTTAACGGCTATAGCAACATGTTTAACACCATTGCAATATCTTGGACTACATATGGCAACATTTTTTTGCAACGATTTTTTTGTGTTAATTGTTGCAATACATGGATTCAGGCAACCCTAAGGCAACATATATGCCCAATTACAACGTATTTAGAATCAAATGCAATCTAATTTTATTAATGAATATGACATATATGGCAACATTTAAGCTTCTATTGCAATGCTAAATGAAAAAACTGGCATGACCATTAGATTTATTTCAATTGGTATATCGTAACATCAATCCAACCGAGCAATATTACTGCTGTTCCAACATCAATAAATTCACTCGGACTAAGTTTAGGAAAATGACCAAGTTGAAGCAAAATAACTAAGTTCAAGTGACACACAATCTAACTTAGTAATACATAGACCAATATCTTAGTTAAACATTATATAAACATGAGTCATGGCTCTTCTTCCTCTTCCTATTACTCTTCCTCTTCCTCTTCATCTTCATCTTCATCTATCTTCATCTTCATCTTCATCCGTCTCATCTCCGTCCTCAATAGAAGTAGTAGTACATCTAAATCCTTCTCTGAATCATTATGGACTTCTCCCAATCTGAAATTAGAAAAAAAAAAGTTAGCTCATCACAAAGTAGATTAAATAATGCAATGGCTTCAAAGAGATATAATTGCCCTCGACAAAATCAAAACAACGCCTTGTGATACTCTATATTTATATTCTTTTACCTTGTGAAATTTCCCGTTGCATCCGACTCTTGTGAAGCATTACACAAACTATTACGGAGACCGCTTTCACAATGCAGTTGCATTTCCTTCACTTGGTTCAGACAACTTTCCTGATAACAACAATAGAAAGGAATATGCTTAGCTACACCACTTTACAAAATGGTAATCGGTAAACGAAAAAGAAAAAAATAGAAAAAGAAAAGAAGTGATCGAACGGGAGAGACGATGAAATTAATGTAAAACCCGGCCTAAAAGTAGTTTATAACAGCCCGGACTCTTCGCTTACTGCGTCTTAATGCTGCAAATAGATACCGAACCCTGTTAATAATTCAACTCCCACAACTGTTGAAGCGAATTACAAGTTGCCCATGTTTGTAAACAGAAGCTAAAAGTTGAATAACTTCAAAAGTTAAATCAAAAGCAGCACTTGAGGGGGGAAAATCAGCAAGAAGCTCGCGATCACTTTTTTTTCCAAGTGTTTACAAAATACTTCTTCAACGAATAATGAAACCTTTCGTCTTTTGAAAGAAATATCATACCAGCAAGACGGCCTCTGATATCTTGATTCAGAAGCTCCAGCCACTGACAATAAGCGCTGAGTTCAGCATCTGAATGGCCGTGCTTCAGAACAACAGCCAAGATTCGGACAGCACGATGAATCATAAATAATATCAGCACCTAAACTTTGAAAAAAAAAAAGGTAATTACATGAATAAAATTGAGCTTTTTAAGAAATAAATTTACAAAAGAGAAGCAAGAGGATCCGACGTAATGGCAGAGGCTGTAGGGCCTGCACGGTGTTAGGTGGGGGGAACAAATAAGACTAAGCGGGGCATAATTGGAATATAACTATAGGCGGACAAGGGAGGCCTAACGCCTACGCGGGGTTACACAGAGATTTTAGAACAGTGGCCGTTAAAGCACATGAACAATCGGGAGTAACAAGCCATTATTATTCCAATTGCAGGATAACCACAACATTAAACATTTGTCCAATATGAATTACTAGTATAAACCTCGAGATTTCTTCATTTCTTATGATAGACAAAAGGTTTTAAACTTCGAAAGCAAGAGGTGAATCTCACTTCGGCTTAACATAAAAAATCCCAAATCCTGCTTTGTTGCCCAAGCAAAACATACCACAGGGTACTAAGCAGACCATCACAAAGCTTACATGCGTAAATTACTTTCATATTGAACTACTTTAGTAAAACGGTTCTCTTAAGGTTGTACGCATGTATTCGTTCCATGCAGTTGTACAATACAACACATCACAAAGTACTAAGTGAATACCGAATAAGACATTCACGAAGAGATTAGCATGAAAGGACAATAGAAACAGAATTCAACTTACAAGTACTTACGCCGTTTGTCCAACCACCAAACCAAATGACTTTTGAACTGCTCGTTAACTATATTTGGTAGACTATTATCTTTACTGTCAAGATAATATGAGTAAACTTTTGCAATCGGATTAATATCTCTTGCAAAAATGAAAGAGTGGGACTTCAAAATACAATGAATAAATAAACTATACACAACACCGGCAACTCGTAGTTGGGGAAGAATTCACATTAGTTTCATGTAAATTGTTTTACTGCTTTGTTGCATCGACTCTGTGCGGAGTTTAACGTAACATTATCAATAAGTAGTACAAAAACTAAAAAAGTCAGAATTCTCAATAAACACTTGCATATCATATTTATGTACCACTTAAATCCTAAAGAGAAGGGAAATTTTTAGGCATAATGATATCGGAGATAAACACTAACATAGGTCATAATGATATAAGTTAAGGGTTCAACCATGTGATATAATTTCTGATAAGTAGCGGGAGCGATTTAGGCTCGTCTACAGGCGAAGGGACAGATTAGAGGCTGCGGGCAATATCCATGGGAGGATTTCAATGCATCGACTCAAAGCTGTCAAATTGTAAGTACAACCCAAAGACAAATTCCAGACCCAGAAGCTAAGACCAGATGATGCGTTACAGAGATATACAAGATAAGAGAGGCCCTAGAATGCTCCATGGTTCTGTGTCCCGCCATGTAACCAAAAAAAATGTAGCTGAGTACAGATGATTTCCTACCAACAGTGATCTCACGTGATAATTTATAGTTCAATAAGTGTTCTAATTAGAAACAACGATTTCATTTATGAATATAATCAATTAATAATTTTTGCAGTAATAAAACTCGAGAAAAACAACGCTGACCTTATCATTGACTTCACAGTATTTCAATCTCTCTGTGTAAATGCTATCCCTATTGCTCACCTTGAATTGATGCGATCCGATCTAAATAATAGGAAAAGGAGAAAAATATGAAAATTTAGTAAAGGCTGCATAATTCTATACAAAATATACAGAAAACCTACAAATATGTTGACATTTTGACCTGAACAACCACACACACTGGTTCATAAGGTTTGAAAACCCGGTCCGATTGCTGAAGCGGACCAATGACTGTGTACTCGATTTCAGCAGCATCTTTTTCCTTATCCTCAGCTGATAAAACGACGCTTTCGTTTTTACTCCCAGATTCCTCTTCTCCTCCACTGTCATTCTCTTCCTCTTCTCCGTCACTGTCATTATCTTCATCGTCACTGTAATCATTTTCACTATCGGTGTGCCTTGAAGAGAAATGTCGCGTGAATAAGGTAGTGTGTGGATAAACCCTAATGTAGTCGCCGGATATGTGGTGAGTTGCTTTCGAGGTGAGTGTTAGGTGGCGGGTTTGGGCTGAGGGAGCGGCGAGGGTTTGAGATAATGTGGTTAGTGTTTTAATGGATCGGAAATAACGGTTTAGAGATTCAAAGCAGCGTCGATTCGCCATTGATGCGAACAATCTCTGCTTTGCAGCTGGATAGGTACAACTATTGTAACCAGGCGGGCGCCGTGAAGAGGAAGAGCGGCTGAAATCGCGATGGACGAAATCCAGAATCGGAGGATGATACTAAAATCTGGGTCGGTCGAGAGGAAGAAATTCCTAGTGTGTGTAAATCGCACCTAGTGTGTGTGTAAATCGCCCAGCAGCAGCAGCGATTATTAAGCTTTTTCTAATGTTGGTTTTATTCAGCCGGCAAAATATTTCAAAAGCCCGCTCAATTTCTTTAGTACCCGCCTAAATTTTGAGCCCCAAATTGCTATGTATAGCAACGAATTTTTAAATTGTTGCAATAGAATGTAAATTTTACACTATTTCCAACTTTTTCGCTTTAATTGTAACACTTTATAAATGCATTGCAATATATCCGAGCTGGTCTATCAATAGCAACGTTTTCTGATGAAATTTTTGAAATCTGGTTGCTATAGCCAATCTATGGTGTATTGTTTGTCATTTCATCACCTTGAAATGATATACGGTCACGGCACATAGCAGTCTTTGTACGCTGCAATTACCAGTATAGAATACCTGGGTATTACAACGAAAATCTTAGTTCCTTCAAAGCTTTTTAGTAAGTTTGAGAGTTTAGAACTTAGAGTTCATCACCTTGGAGGACTATAGCTATTGGAGATGCTTAAGTGGAGATAATCAAGCATGAAAACAAGGTTTTTACCGATTGGTTCTTTGATTATTCATCGATTTCAGTAAGTATAACCTCAACCCTTACTATGAATTGGTTTTTAAGTGATTATTATACATAATCTTGAGTTTTTGAACCTATGTAAGGAGTACGCTCAAATTTGTTCAAGTCCTTATTGATAATTCATGTTTAGGAGGATTATCATCAAAATTAGTATGAATAGATTCTTGAGACTAGATGAATCACATATTGATGTTTAGAAATAGACTCCATCTCTAAAATATGTTTATAAGATGAGGATTTGTTGATGAAATCTTGAATTGATGAATTATCCATGTTATATGAAATATAAAGGAATTTTAATTGGCAAAAGCTTCATAGTTTCATGTGTAGTTGGAAGAGTTGATTACATTCGATGATTAATCTGGAAATTTCATAAAAGTTGTTAAGAACTCTTATGAGTATGTTATGATGATACTTATATGGTGTTAAGATTCATGGTAATGGATTCCGATATGTTATCTTGTTAGAGGAATGATAATATGAATCATCTACTGATGTTTTAAGCCAAGAGATTAGTATTTCCAGAACTTGTTGAAGAACTTAGTTGCTGAAAACTCAGAATAATTCAAGTAATAATTATGTTATGAGATTAAAAATGTGATCATGGTGATAGAAATCCACCGAGTAATAAATTGATGATGATCGTTGAGTAACCGTGTTTGAATAATGATTCTTAGTCTAGTTTAGATTAAGAAATGATTATGAAGATCGTATGAACAATTTGATTATGTTATGTCGAGCATTAGAACCGTTAATTATAATTTGTGAAATTATAATTAAGGTTCAGAGCGTTCAGGAGTTGTTCATGAAGTCGTATTCTAGAGTCGGGTCTATACACGTGGTTAATCGAGGCAAGTATACTTTTATATGTTTTGTATCCTTCGTATAACAGGTATTTCGATGATATGTATTTTCATAATGCGATATTATGAAATGTAATGTTCGTGTGAGATTATGTTTATGTGCATTGATGACTATGTAGGCATTGAAAGATATCCAATACGATTAACCTACGGAGTTTCCTGGGTGCCGATATTCGCGGGGTACAGTACGATGAACTTATATGTTCACCACGATTAACTTCTTTGAGTTTCTTGGGTGCCAAGACTTTATTATGTACGGTTGTTACTGTATGTCAACCACGATGAACTCATTTGGGTTTCCTGGTACCGTTGACATTTGATGTATGGTACACGAATATCTCACCGTTCACTAAGATGAACCCGGAGTAGGTTTCCTGGGCACCAAAGGCTTATAGAGAAGGGTACACGAACTGTGTGGTTGTGTTGGGTGTTATACGACCCTTGACACGGATATTATGATCATTATGTTCTCGATATGGTATATGTTGATAACTTGACATACTTTGAAAATACTTAGCATATATTTTTTGTATTTGCATAGCAATTCCAGCGCTAACCCCATTCGGGGTATATATGTTTTATGTATGCAGGTGTAGGTATGTCCGAAGATCCGATTCAAGGGCGTTATGATGGCACGGGCAGTCAATAGTGATATCAGAGACAGTTACTGTAACACCCCAAATCCTCGTTTGGAATATTACAGCGCCGTAAATCCCCAAAATAGGACTTACAAGGCTAACTCACAAAAATACATCAAAATACTCAAAACACATAATTAGTGATACAAATACACAACATTACATATTTTCGAATACATTGTCAAATACATGATTTTATAAATAACTTAGCCACATGGATAGCGGATCGATCCTGACCATATCAAATACATAATAATCCAAATAACAAAATAAAATGTTTAATAAACTCACAACATAAAAAGACGTCAAAAGAACGACTCCTGACCACAACACTGATAACCACAACGGACGCGTGAAGAATCTAGTAACGTCGGGAGCATTCCCTTTCTTCACGTGTTTCATGCATCGGTGCCTTCCCCAAATCCTGACCTGAAAATATTTAAAATATATCCAGTCCCACCACTGGGTTAGTCACTATGGACTATCAAGTAGAAAACTCATACATACGCATAATAATAACGAGTATATCAAACTCAATCATGCAACCACACCTCAAATGCACACACGTTATCGCACCTCAAATGTGTATATAATGAACACATATCATCACCATAGATGTGTATATAATGAACACATACAACACAATAATGCAATAGGTCCATTTAGAACCCGCCTCATGCGAATTAACACATGACCGAAAATGTGTCGTATAATTCGAACCACATCTCTCCGAACCTCAAGCACCGGAAATAGGCTCCACCTAGAGCCCACCTCATACGTGTAGGATTATTTTTCCAAATCACATATGACCCGAAATGTGTCGTATAATTCGATCCACATTTCTCAACAATGCAATCATAATAATGCCATGATAAATACAACGACCTCAAAACCACGTAATCATGAGAAATAATATACTCAAAACATTATAACATAGAACAAGTGTAACCACTTGCCTCAACCGCCTCGATTCGTCCGACAATGACTTGCTCGTTGCCCGTCTACCGAACTTGATCACCTTAATTATTATTAATTACAATCATCACTTAGGATTTCCACCACTCGAAATATCGACACAACATCAATTCTAATCCCATAATTGTTCCAAAAATATTCCAACATGTATTGATCCTTAAATCAAAATTCTCCTAATTTCTTCTCATATAATCCCTTTGATTTCTCTATCTATATAATGAAACATTATTTCTAAGCATGATATTAACATGTTTATTCAAAAAAAAATCCCAATAATTATATCATTATTTTGACATCCAAAATCACCAAAATCTTATTATCAAGCTTAGCTTAATATTCATTATCTTTCTCAAAAAAAAAAATCGAACATCATAATCATAGCCTCAAGCTCCTCTATTCTTCCAACACTCATTAATTTCACAAATATCTTCACAATCACATATATATAATCCTTGTTCATACCATGCAAATTCTCATACTAACTTCATCATAATATTCCTCACTAATTTCACCAAAAATCATAAGCTCAAGATAAACTAAAATCGATTCAAACATCATTTCATTTTCATAACACTCAAAAACCCTAATAAATCCATAAGTCTAATATATCCCCATATTTCATCATCAAAACTCAAAGTAAACTTCTTCATCCTCAAGTATTCTAATCATATTCATCAAGGTTTTCGAAACATTTACCGAAATGGATGAATATATGAAGGTTCGTCTTAAACTCCTTTGACTCCTTCCTTCAAGAATCCTTCATGAAATTCCTCTTTAAGCTATTCTTATAGTGATTCATTCCTCTTGAAAACTCCAAATTCGTGTATAATAGCTTGAAGATGATACACTTCAAGTTTCACTCAAAATGAAGGATTAAACTCGAAGGTAACAAGGGTTTCTCTCACAATTTCACAGATTTTCTCTCTTGAAGTATGAAGTTTCCTCTCTTTGATCTTGTTCGCCACTTGTTATGATGCTTAGAGAGGTTTTTAAGTGGCCTAGTTATCTGATGGGGATGATAATGATGGTGTCAAAAGAGGCCAAAACGTGTAGATAAGAAAAGTTGGATAAAATCACACCAAATCTGGCAACTTTTTCACTTTGCTGAATGAAATACCCGATCGGGTATTTACCAATACCCGATCGGATATTTTATACAGATAGCCGAGCTGTTCTGTCAAAACGCGATACCCGATCGGGTGTCATGAAGTACCCGATCGGGTTTTTCTTCCAGCAGACAAACCAGGTACATATGGTTCAATACCCGGTCGGGTATAACACTATACCCGATCGGGTTTTTCTTCCAGAGGTTTAAACCATGTTTGTAGTATCATACCCGATCGGGTACGAGGCTATACCCGACTGGGTATTTTACTCAACCCTCTATACCTTCAAAACCCCTATATCTTGGTTAGGGTTTTGCAAACATCCGATAGGTTCATGCTCGTTTTATCTATTTCCGACCGTTTATCACTTATTTGACTTATTTACTTCTCGTATAATTTCTAAAACGATTATACGTCGAATATCCGATACCGAACACAAAAGTATTTATTTTTTTTCCAAAATTATAACCTACGAAATACTCATAAACATCGATAATATAATCCGCATTGATGATTAAAACTCAAGGAAATTTTTATCTGAAATCTCGGGATATTACATTCTCCCCCCTTAAAATAAAGTTTCGTCCTTGAAACTTAAGCACAATCAAAAATCGCGGGGTATTTCGATCTCATATCTTCTTCGGTCTCCCAATTAACTTCTTCGACGCCGTGCCGAGACCATTGAACCTATACCAATGATATGGACTTTTTTTTTTAAAAAAAAAAAGACATATTATAGCACAAAGATTTTATAGGGGGGCCTATTCTCTTACAAAGCCGATATTTTCTGGGGGGCCAAATCCCAAATATAGCCACACTAATAAAAAGAAACAAGCTAACTAAATACAAGAAAGCAAGTAAATTTTAGGGTGGCCAAATCCCAAACATAGCCAGACGACAACTGACACAAACAAATATCTTCAGCTGAGTGTCTGGTTCGAGCTTGAATATCTGCAGAGCTGCACCAGGAGCCGTATAAAGATTAGGTACTTTAACGACATACCTAGGTCAAGTTTGAGCGCCAACTAAGTGTCTTGTTCTTTAATTGCTTAACACGATACTCCAAAATTTTAATAGGGTGTTCCTCATATGTAGTATCGCTCGAAACTTCGATCTCTCCGAAGTCTATAATGTGACTCGGGTCCGGCACGTATTTCCTAAGTTGAGACATGTGAAAGACATTATGTACGTGACTCAGTGCGGGCGGAAATGCTAACCGATAAGCTAAGCCTCCAATTCTATCGAGAGATTCAAACGGACCAATGTATCGTGGACTTAGCTTACCCTTCTTCCCAAATCGAAACACGCCTCTCGTCGGCGATACTTTTAATAGTACGTGATCGCCCGCCTCAAACTCTAACGAACGTCTCCGCACATCAGCATACGACTTCTACCTATTTTGGGCAGTCAATAACCTTTGTCGAATCGTAGCGATTTTCTACCTCGTCTCAACCAACAAGTCCGGCTCAGTCCCCAATGATTCTGAAGTATCGTTCCAATAAAGCGGCGAACGAAATTTCCTCTCATATAGTGCTTCGAAAGGCATCATTTTAATTGACGCGTGCCAACTATTGTTATACGAAAATTCGATCAATGGCAAATGAACTTCCCAATCAACACTCCAATCCAACGCACAAGCGCGAAACATATCCTCCAAGGTTTGAATCGTCCTTTCTGTCTGACCATCAGTCTGAGAATGATATGCCGAACAAAATCTCAACATTGTTCCCAACGCCTTGTGGACGACCTTCCAAAAGTGGGATATGAATCGCCCATCTCGATCTGATAGAATACTTTTTGGCATACCATGTAGTCGAACTATTTCGTCTATACACAATCGTGCCAATCTCTCGGGTCCCCACACATCTTTAATTCCCAAGAAATGAGCAGACTTGGTTAATCGATCAATAATCACCCAAATCATGTTCATTCCCATCCTCGATCTTGGCAAACCAACAATAAAATCTATTGAAATGTCTTCCCACTTCCATTCGAGAATTGGAAGTGGCTGCAACATTCCCGCCGGTCTCTGATGTTCAATCTTCACTTGTTGGCATGTCAAACACTTGACCACGAACTCAGCAACGTCGTTCTTCATATTGTTCCACCAAAATTTCTCCTTCAAGTCCTTATACATCTTACTCGAACCAGGATGAATCGAGTAAGGTGTAGTATGCGCCTCTTTCAAAATAGTCTATCTCAGACCTTCGTCATTGGCGATACAAAGTCTGTTTTGGAACCGAAGTATGCCATCATCGTGTATCACGAATCCTGAATCCTTCCCTTTCAAAACTTCTTCTCGAATCTTGATGAGCATCGGATCAATTTCTTGTTTGTCTCGGATCTCGTCAACAAAAGACGACATCCTCTCAAGCATATATAGCTGTCCTTGTGCTTGTTGCAACCATACTTCGATCTCTGTCGTGATAAACTCTCGTTGTAGCCTTGGCTGCGACGTCATCACTTCTAACATTCGAACAGATATCGGCTTATGACTTAGAGCGTCCGCTACCACATTGGCTTTACCCGGGTGGTAGAGAATCTCTAAATCATAGTCTTTAATCAATTCGAGCCATCTCCCCTGTCTCATATTCAGTTCTTTCTGCGTGAATATATACTTGAGACTTTTATGATCTATATAAATTTTGCACGAGACCCAAGTAAATAGTGCCGCCAGATTTTAAGTGCAAACACTACCATCGCTAGCTCCAAATCATGTGTTGGGTAGTTCACCTCATACGGCTTCAACTGTCGGGACACATATGTTATTACTTTGTCATTTTGCATCAATACGCATCTCAACCCTTGATTAGAAGCATCGATATACACTATGAAGCAGTCGTTCCCTTGTGGTAATGACAGTACTGGAGCGCTCGTGAGTCTACGTTTCAGCTTGTCAAAGCTCCGCTGGCAAACGTCGGACCAAACAAAAGCCTTAGACTTCTGTAATAGTTGTGTCATCGGTCGAGCGATTTTGGAAAATCCCTCCACGAACCGTCCATAATAACCAGCAAGTCCGAGGAAACTACGAACTTCCTTGACCGATTTTGGCGACTCCCACTGCGTCACAACTTTAATCTTTTGTGGGTCCACTCGAACTCCTTCTGCCGATATGATGTGCCCCAGAAACATAACTTCCTTCATCCAGAAGTCGCATTTAGAGAACTTAGCACATAACTGCCCTCGTCTCAGCGTCTCTAAGACTATACGAAGGTGCTCCTCATGCTCCGTCTGATCTCGAGAGTAAATCAGAATGTCATCGATGAAAACCACAACGAAATGATCAAGATACTCAATGAAGACTCGGTTCATTAACTCCATAAATTCCGTTGGCGCATTAGTCAACCCGAAAGGCATCACCCCAAATTCAAAATGCCCGTAGTGAGTACGGAAAGCCATCTTGGGGACATCCTCCGCTTGAACCCGCAACTGGTGGTATCCCAAACGTAAGTCTATCTTCGAGAACACCATTTCTCCCTGTAGCTGGTCCAAGAGATCATAAATCCGCGGCAAAGGATATTTATTTTTAATCGTGACCATATTTAATTCTATGTAGTTAATACAGAGTCTCAACGATCCATCCTTCTTTTGTACAAATTGGATGGGGGCTCCCCACGGTGAGACACTGGGTCGAATGAATCCTTTCTCGAACAGATCCTCCAATTGTTCTTTTAGATCTTTCATCTCCGTCGGGGCTATACGATAGGGTGCCTTCGATATTGGGGTCGTGTTCACCTCCAGCTCTATCGTGAAGTCCATCTCTCTGGTTGGGGGCAATCCCGATAATTCGTCCGAAAATACCTCCGGAAATTCTCGCTCCACTGGGATAACATCTAACATAGGGCCTTCTTTGCTTGATGCTGACAGATAACATAAGTAACCAGTGCATCCTTTCTCTAGCATTCTCCTCGCCTTAAATGCGCTAATGACCTTCCAATTTTGGTTACTAAAATAATGTGGCTTAACTTTACGACACAAGTTAACATTGTATTACCTCTGCACGATATACTTGTTCTTAGATGAAATACTACCTCGGTACTTATCATACTTCTTTAAATACCTGCGAAGTATAGACCCAAGGGAGGCCGAGGTGGAAGAGCTAAGACTTCTGTTCCCAGATCTACAGGCAGATTCTTTGGTGAACTCCAGGAGGACATGGACAGAAGATCTCTTGAGAATGAGCTTAAACAAAGGAGGAAGAAGGAAGCCAACAAGGATGCAGACAAATCCAAGAAGAAATAGCTGTCAGGTTAATTCGTTCCTTTTTCTTTTCTTTGAACAATATATATAATAAAGGATGTAATTATGTTCCTTTATATATTTTTGTATTGAATGAAATCTGAATATGGTTTTTTAAGTCCCAATCCAGAAGATTAATCCTTGTTTTGCAGGAAACATTTATTTTCTTCTTTGTTTATATTTTTGGTATCATCAAAAAGGGAGATATTGTAAGATCCATTTTAATATAGATTTTGATGATACCAAATAGGTTAATTAGATATAAATGTACAGGAATTAGACTCCCACAAAATACTTGTATTTTCTATTTTAAATTATGGGGTCAGAAGAGTCCCTGCAAAACAGAAGAAGGATTGAGTCAATGCCTACTAGATCCAATCAGAAGACCAGTAGAGGCTTCATAAATGGTCCGACCAGAAGACCAGTAGACAGTGTTACTTGTGTACAGGTACTTGACCAGGAGATGCGGCAGTCCAAGACTAAACTGCTTTCCACATCAGCCCTACCTAACGGTCAAAGTTGACTTCTCTGCATCAAGGATAAGTTCATCTGTAACTAATGCTGAAAACGACGTGATCTTTGTATTTTATAGAAAGATGGTGGAACATCGAATCAACTGGGATTTGATACTTAACAAAGAGGATAAAGACAAGGAAATATCCGGATTTTATATATATCATCTTCAACGGGCAAAAATTTCAAACGGAAGTATAAAAGGCGATTCAATCCAACCGAGGAAGACACGAGAACATACAGAGAGATAACAAGTTCAAGCAATCAAAAGCACACAAAGCAAAGATTTACAAAGCTTATAAGTTCTCATTACTCAGTTGTATTTCAGTGTCTTATTTTTGTAACTGAGTCATATTCAAACGATAATGTTTGAATAGGTGGTTTTAGGGTCTCGGTAAAGAGATTCTGGTATTGTCAGGATCTCGGTAAAGAGTTTCTAGTGAATCAGGATTACGGTGAAGTGATACCGGTGTTAGGATGGTTGGAGTAGGAAGCATCCAATTGTATAAGTCTTCTTACGATTGTAAACTCACCTATATAGTGAATTTGCTCCTATCCGAAAGGGGAGCAGTGGACTAGTGGAGGATTACATACACCTCCGATGCAATGGTCTCGGTATGCATACTACAACAACCGACATACATTGTAACATTTCCATCATCAACATCGTTTGCGCCATAACGCTCTGGATAAAAGTCATCATCAAGTCCTTTCCCACATTCAATGCGGGACCTCCCAACGGTGGTGGCAGCAGATTCTGTGCCGGGGTGTTAGCCTGCAGCGGCTCATCCTGTCTCTCAATATTTGCGGCCGACTCCACACTTTCCTCAGTGTGAACAGTCACACGGTCAAATCTACGACTACGTTTAGTTCTTGCCATTTCTATCCAATTCAAAAATTTCATAAGTCTTGTATTCACCACACTAATTATCCTCATTTCAATTTTACTCAATACACTTGTTCAATGATAATAATGCATAAGTAAATGCAATAAAATAATATAGTCACTTACAGTAACTCCGTGAATAGGTGAAAGGCCCATGTTACTAGATTCTCGGACTCATAACTCCAAATCCTCGATTGTCGTAACCTCGGCTCTGATACCATCTTCTGTAACGCCCCAAAACTCCGTTTAGAATATTACAACGCCGTAAATCCCCAAAATAGGACTTACAAGGCTAACTCACAAAAATACATCAAAATACTCAAAACACATAATAATGACACAAATACACAACATTACATATTTTCGAATACATTGTCAAATACATAATTTTGTAAATAACTTAGCCACATGGCTAGCGGATCGATCCTGACCATATCAAATACATAATATGTAACACCCTCAAACCACTCGAGAATATTACAGCGCCGTAGACCCTCTCCATGAGGATCTACCAGGCTAAATATAGAAACACCACAATACAATACATACCGACGTGGGTAATTAACAGACTATTAGACCGATTTGGTCTTTTACCACAACATACACATCAACCATACATTACTCTTTCTCATAACTCATACCCACGCAGGGGTTAACATAAATCAACGTTCCCACATAGGGAAAAATAAACACAACGGAAGGACAAAACAAGACATCACCAAATACTCAACACCGGTCTTCATGTGATTAGTATCGCCGCTGATGGAAAAATTATATACTCGCAAGTGTACGAATCGCTTTTATAGGAAGTGGCAAGTAACTCCGAGGTCGATCTCTCGAGGAATTGGAAACGGTTTAAAGTTCGATAATGTTCGGCAAATAATCGAATGAACAAAAGTAAAATAAATTAAAATTCATCAATGGTTGATAGGTTTACAATTAATAACGCATAAAAATAAACAAAGCGATAACAACACCAAATTAATTGTCGGATAATTGAGAGATTACAATAATGAGATTGATATGGGAATTTAGAGTCACCGACAAACACGTAATCAATTATTAGTTCCGATACTCAAATAAATAAGGTTTGGAATTATCGATTGCTCACGATTAAAAGAAATCCGTTTGATGGCGGTAATTCTAAAAATCACGATTGTTCTTTTCGAAAATAAGCGATACTCTTTTGATAGGGACGAATCTCTACTAACAATTGACTAGCTAATACCTTTGATGGGGTAATTCGCTAAAAGATCGCGGAAAAGGTTTAGAACATTCACAATCGCTTCTATCGGGTCGTTTGATGGCGAACACCGACAAAAACCCTCGATTTGAATAATAACAACTAAAAAATAGGTTTGATGATCTAAATCAAAAGTTCTTAAACGAAGAACGAACAAGAGGAACAATCCCAAACTTTTACCTGGAAAATCAATAGAAACTAACAATCGATAACATGTGTGTGGCTCAATCTAAAAACCCATATGAAATGTTTAGCTACACATGATTATTTCAACAACAATAATGAAAATTGTAAAACAAAACATGGTAGAAACTTCCATTGTAAATGCCGAAATTGAATTCCCGATGAAGATTTCATGTTCTTCCTTCAAGAGCTCATGAAAATTGATACAAGGAAATGTAATATCTCACAAATGTATTTTTCACTCCAAGAACATACAATGAAGATGATGAAACAATCTCCCTTTTTCCTCACTTTTTGGTGTTTTCTCCCTCAATCTTGTGTTTTCACCCCAAAATATCTCCCACAAGATAAGAATATCTCACCTAGGGTCTCCACACCTTATTTTATAGCCAAAGGATCAAGAAAAGGGCTCAAAATTGTGCAAAAATGTCAAAGAAAATGACTTGCACCGAAAAGTAACACGACCCATGTCCTGGGACACGGCCGTGTCATACTACCCTGGAAAGAAGAAATCCCACTGTCCACGGACCCGACCGTGTCCCATGACACGGCCGTGTTGTACTGTGCAGGAAATGCAAAATAGGCAGGATCGTGACTCGGCCATGTCCCATGACACGGCCGTGTCGTACTCTTTCGGAAAATGGATTTTAAACTGTAAAGAGACCCGGCCGTGTCCTATGACACGGCCGAGTTGCCTGATGCGGCCCGAGTTGTTTTCTTCTGTTTTGATTCCGGTTTTTGGTATTCTTCGGCTTGATCCCTCGTTCTTGTATCAATACACCTCGGATTTTAGCATATTGATAGGACGACGAATGTACGCTCCCTAAAAACCCAGTTTAAAAAAGGATCAATATAAGCCGGCGTACCGACCTCTTAGTAAAGAAGGGTTTTCTTAGAGTCATAAAGTCCAACCTAGGTTCTCATACAAGAGGATGCCGACCTCAGAGTCCTCCGATCTATAACTTCAGATAAGAGGGTGCCAACCTCAGAGGCCCCGCTTACCTGTGACCTCTGCTAAAAGAGGTCCGACCTCGAAGGTCTCTCCGACCTACGGATTTGGATAAGAATGTCCCGACCTAAGTGATCCTTTATAATATGAGCCGACCTAAGGTCTCTCCGGGTTCACAGAGGTCGAACTCTCGGGATATGAGATCCTGACTCACTTGACAGAATCCCTGAGACTCGGGGGCCGAGAGCCCATACTCTACAATCCCGGAAATCCAGGGATGGGAAATCGCAGCCTGAATCCCTGGATATCCGGGATCTTCCCTAAAAATCAGGGAAGATCTTAGAGAATAGGCGCCTCCCCCTTCTATAAAAGGAGGAGGAGGAGGGCTTTCCTTGAGACTAAGCAGAATTCTGAGATTACAGCATATTTTAGAGAGAGAAAAAGGCAATACTTCATACATTTGGGTTTTCTTAGCTAAACTCCTAAGATTAACCCGGTTCTTGGTGGCCGATCAGCTCAGTTACATCAAGTGGCGCCATCTGTGGGAAGCGTGACATCGAGTCACTTTGAGCTGAGACGTGAGGTCAGTAATGGCGGAAGAAATGAACCAGAAGAAAATAGGGGAATTGATACCCCGAAATTTAGAAGAGGAACTAGCAGCTGCGGGTGGAGAATCGACTCTGGAAAAAACACCCGTCACCCCAGTAGAAGAAGCTGCACCACTCACAATCACACTGACGAAGGAAGCCTTAGACGACATAATCGCCAATGCGATCCAGAAGAGTCGGGAGGTCGAAAAACAAAGAATACCACGAAAAGTAATACCCATCCTCTCGGATGGGCCGGAGGAAATTGATCAGCAGGAAGAGCATGGGGAGAGTTATCCAAGAATATGGGAGCGATATAGACAGTAAAAAATGATAGATTCCTTGATATCTAGTATGCAAGACGAGCTGGAGGAGTTGCGACAGAGGGTTGCGGAGAAGGACACGGAGAGTCATCCAGGCCATCCCTTCTCGGAAGGCATACTGCAGGCCGAGCTCCCATACGGGTTCAGGGCTGTCACCTTCACCTATGATGGACTCTCAGATCCTACCCGAAATTTATACCGATTCGAAAACATGGCAGTGCTACACCGATATTCGGATGCCGTGAGTTGCAGAGCGTTCCTGGCTACGCTGACGGATTCAGCTCAGGATTGGTTCCACCAGATACCCCCTGGGTCAATCACCAGCTTCAAAACTTTCAGCTCAGCGTTCTTGACTCACTTTGCAAGCGCCAGGGCACACCAAAAGACCTTCATGTCCTTGTTTAGTATCAAACAGTACTCCGGGGAAGCGCTGAGAGCTTATGTGACCCGATTTACAAAGGCATGTCTGGAAGTACCCTCGTCATCTGAAGAGGTAAAGACCAGTGCCTTGACACAGGGACTAAGGCCTGGACTGCTACGCACCTCATTGGCTAAAAAACCAGCCAGAACATATGACGAGGTCTTAGACCGATGTTCGAAATACATTAATGTTGAGAAAACCGAGAAGGATATGGAAGAATTGCAAGAAAAGACCGAAGATGGGGAAAGGGGATCTAGCAGAATGGTACGGCGCAAGGAATATACCTTTCAAGGAAATTTACCTCAAGAGGAAATGCCGCGTGGAAATATATACCGGAACACAGACCGGAAGAAGAGCGATACAGTTCTAAGGAGACCAAGATTTGACCAATGCATCCCATTAACAATGAGGAGAGCTCAGGTTTTGGAAGCAATTGAAGATAAGATGAACATGGTTATCGAGTGGCCTGCATCTCGTCCCAATAGGCCCACCCAGCCAAAATCAGAGATTTATTGTCGATTCCACAATGATTATGGGCATAAAACAGATGAGTGCAAGCACCTTAAAGACGAGATCGAAAGGTTAGTCCGAGCAGGACATCTAATGGAGTTCACATATCAGCAAAGGAATGGAAGTCGGAGGCAACCACCTGTAATACCCGAGGTTTCTGATATGTATTTGGAACTTGTGATATTGTAATTATTGTACTTTTGTCTGAGTACTATTCTCCGTTTTTCATAATCCGATGTTGTTGAGCGTATGATTTCATGAGTATGATGAAAAATTGTAATTTTGCGCATGTAGCGCACGCTATCGGCTATGTGTAGCGTACGCTAACATGGATCCATAGCGCACGCTACAAAGGAACATTAGCGCACGCTATGCGTGGTCAATTTGATTGAGACGTGTGGTAGGTGAGATCAGGCCGAGAATCTTGGTCGGATTGTGTCGGGATGAACCTGGACGGCTTTCGGGAAAAGCTAAGTCAACGCCTTACAGCACGCTACAGGCATGTGAATAGCGCACGCTAAGTGCTGAGTACAGTGAAGTCAGTAAGACGTTAGCGCACGCTACGAGCAGGGACTAGCGCACGCTAATAATCATTTCCTCTAAATAGGACAGCATCCTTTTCGTATTTTCAGTACTTTCTTCTCCCTCATCCGAATCCTTATACTTAGTGTATTACTCTCTATATCCTAAACACTTCATATCAACATCCTAGCTCGTGATTGAGGATCGTATATCATTGGAGATTGGTGTTCAAGCCTTCGGTGTTGGATTGCTTCGAATTTCCTCCTTGTTCTGCACTACTTTGAGGTAGGTGATTCTTCACCAATATTAGTAGTGTTCTAAAGGACGTTTGATCATTTTTTGATAGTCAGTTATTTCGTTCAAATCGATCATCATGTGTTAGAAGGATATTTTCCACGTTTCGGCACTTATTCATCGTATAATCCTTCGAACCTTTTTGGTAGTTGGACTCCTAGCATTTTCAAACCGATTTGTGATTACTATATGGAGATTTTCAAGTTCTTATGCGTTTATATAGAAGGATCGTACGTTTTGAGACTTATAATGGATTGAACTCAGGATATCCCTTGAAGATCTAAGATGAACTATGGTGTTGTGATGATTATACGTATCTGTGTATCTCATAGTCATTTAGTACGTATAGAACTTTCACAACCCTTATTAGCATGATATGCTCGGGGATGACTTGTTTTATGACCATAGAATTCATGAGTTCATCACCATTCAATCCAGTTTTCTGTCAGTAGTAATCTGCCATGCACGATTAGCGCACGCTAACATACGTAAGTTAACGTGCGCTATTGGGGATAAGTTAACGCACGCTACGTTTGGTACGTAACGTACGTTATGATATCAGCCGAGTCAGTCGGCTGATCAGAGAGAACTGTCAGTCCATCGCTAGCGTATGCTAGGCTTAGACGATAGCGTACGCTAACAGGCAGGCTTAGCGCACGTTACGTAGAGTACGTAGCGTACGCTAAGTAGCTCAGGCAAATTGTTTATTTTGAGCTTTTGACCGTAGGCCGAATTGTTAGGCGATCGTTCGACTTGAGATGATTTGTATATCATTTCTTTTGTTAAGGTTCGAGCTTGCTACGTTGATCGAAGGAGGCAGCCTTCGAGTGTGTTGAGATCATTGAAGTGTTTCGTTCTTGCCATCTTCGAAGCAAGTATCGTAATGTGTTAAAATTGGTATTTTGAGCATGTTTGTGGTTTATTCATGTTGTTGAACATGGAAATTATTTTGTTGAATTGTCATGATATTCGTTATCTAGTGTTTGTATGTTCATGTTGATGAACATAATGAGTTGGCATATGTGTATGCATGAGTTGTGTTTGCGTACGTTGTACGATCTATGCTGAGGGCGCTGGATCGGATGTCCACCTCGTGTTGGTCCGACGGGATCATCTTGGGATCTAGGCTGAGGGCGCTGGATTATTGGACGGGTTATTTCCACCTCGTGTTGGTCCGACGGGATCATCTTGGGATCTATGCTGAGGGCGCTGGATCATTGGAATACCCTTGCTGTATTAATGGAATCTTGTGGATTCGCATTGTCAGATTCCGGTAGCGGAAGTCCGTGTGGTGTATCTTGTTATGTATTGTTGATGCATATTCGAATTGTTTAATATGATACTTGTACTAGCATCGTTTTGCTAACCCCTTCGGGGGTGGACATTTATTTTGATGTTCGGGTAGCCGAGGAGCGAGGAAAGCGAACAAGCGTGGCGGCGAAGGGGTTCAGTGATGTTTGTTGTTGTTGGTGATTTGTTTTCTTGTTTTGATTTCAGTACTTGAGTACGCGTGTCGTATTAATATCATTTCGATATGGTTGTATTAATTACTCGTTGAACCAGTTGAATGGTTTTGTAAACTTGAATTTCCGCAGTATTGATGTCTTATATTTACATTTCTTTTAAATCAGCCTTGTAAATCCTTACTTAAAGGGTTTACGGCGCTGTAATTATTCTGAAATCTCGGGGTGTTACAGAATATGGTATCGGAGCTAAGATTTATGGATATCTTGGTAGTCGGTTTTTAAGTTGGGTCTGTTTACGTTATTGATTTATAAGTTGTTCGTAACATCACTGTTCCGCCAAAAGTCGTCATGTGGACCGTGGTTGTAAGTCTCCTAATCTCTTATACTACCGTTTTACTTAATTACTGTTTTGTGAGTATTGACGAGCTTTATTTTGTAAACTTTGTCCTGGATAGTGAGGAATTGTGTTTACAGTATGTTGAGAGGAGGACGTGGACGCGGACGCGGTCGTGGACGCGGACGGGGTAACATGAGACAGGAGGATTCCGCAACTACCCCAGAATTATCAGCTAGTCGAACCGATTCCCATCCTGGAGGGCAGCAAGGATCAGCGAATGACGACGCAAATCCTAACATGCCGGGAGTGCTTCAATAGGTGGTGGCGCAGATAAACCGGCCGCCTGGTAGTCGACCGCATGCAGACGGCGATGGGACAGCAGCACCACGAGGATAACCGGGGAGACAGATGGCTTGCTGAGGTGGTCAAATTGCACCCGCCAAAATTTGACGGATCTGTTGAGGCACTTACTTGGGATCACTGGCTTAAGGAGTTAGAGAAGATATTTGTGGGTCTTAACTGTCCCGAGGACCGGAAGGTTCCCATTGCCCAGTATTTTCTGACTGGGGAGGCCTTTGATTGGTGGGAAGCTATTCGACCCGAGAATCATAATGCGGATTGGACGGAATTCAAACTAATGATGGAAGCACAGTATTGTCCTCGTCCAGTTAGAGAGGCAAAGATCCGAGAGTTTTTCTCACCACAGAGTTCGGAAGCATCTGCGACAGATGCAATCAAAACTTTTAATCATTAGCTGACTTGTGTGCGACACTTGGTCAGAATGGAGGCAGAAAAGATTTTTCATTTCGATATGCGGATGAAGCCGGAGATTCAGCAGTACATGTCCGGGTTCGAGTGTACTACGTTGCGACAGTATCAAGACAAAGTGCTGGCCTACGACATGAAAGAGGCGGCGGTGGAAAAATTAGTAGAGGCAAAGAAGCAGAAGATGACCAGCAACTTTTCAGAAAACAAGAGTGGTGGGCCCCGCAAGGGCCAGTCTTCCTTTTATTCAGCTAGGAAACCTCCACAACCTTCTAGAGGCGGAAAGAAGTTCCGAACTACATCAGCGGTTTCGGACGCATCAAAGAAATGCTACAATTGTGGTCGAGCAGGGCATATTCGACGTGATTGCCCCACATCTTCTGTGACTTGTTACGATTGTGGACAAGAAGGGCACCGTGCGGCCTTCTGTGGAGCTGCTACTAGATCTTTTGGTACTCGCACTCCAGCGCCCGTTCCGAAGGAGATAAGTGTGAACCAGATGCAGCAGAGTAGATTTCAGCAGCAGAACGTTGGGAAGAGAGAGACATCCAGTGCTGGGTCCGTTCCTCCGCGCCTGTACGAGATGAGGAAATCTGACGATCAGAACACTGCTGTTGCATCAGGTACGATTCAGATCCTTTTGCAACCAGTTAGTGTTTTATTCGATTCCGGAGCTACACATTCTTTCGTATCATTGAAATGTGTAAATCGTTTAAGAATCTCGTGCTTATTTGATTGTGAACCATATGTTGTGGGTTTGCCGAGTGGAGAGAGAATTGTGGGAACCCTAGAGGCTAGAGATTTTCCCGTGTCTATAGGTGGGAGAGATTGGCCATCTAATCTTATTGTAGTTGACATCTACGGTGACGATTTAATTCTCGGAGACGATTGGCTCAACCGTTATGGAGCTATTCTGAATTACCGAGAGAGAGTCATTTCTATCATTGCTGATGACGGATCTGAACACTTATTCCGAGGATGGAGACCAGGAAGCTCGGGAAAATTGATCAAAGCAATGAAAGCCGTGAAATTACTGAAGCAGGGATGTCACGGACTTTGGTGCTATGCCATGAGGAAAGAGGAAGGAGTAGAGCTCGTCTATTTCGATTGTGAATGAGTTCTCGGATGTATTTCTGACGAACTACAGGTTACCTCCGCAGAGAGAAGTGGAATTCACTATCGAATTAGAGCCTGGAGCAGCTCCTATTTCCAGAGCACCATACCGCATGGCGCCAACCGAGATGTATGAACTCAAGAAGCAACTGGAGGAATTGTTACAGAAGGGCTATATTCAACCTAGCGTTTCTCCTTGGGGAGCGCCCGTTCTCTTTGTCCGGAAGAAAGACGGATCCCTCCGACTGTGTATTGATTACCGGGAGCTCAACAAGATGACGATCAAGAATAAGTACCCTATACCTCGGATCGACGACTTGTTTGATCAACTGCAAGGGGCAAGGGTATTCTCGAAAATTGACTTGCGATCAGGATACCACCAGTTGAGAATTAAGGGATCGGATATACGAAATCGCTTCGAGATCGATGCGGGCATTATGAATTTGTAGTAATGCCATTTGGACTTACCAATGCTCCTGCGGTATTCATGCAATTGATGAATCGGGTATTCTTGGAATAATTGGATAAATTTGTGGTCGTCTTCATTGATGACATCTTGATATATTCGAAGGACGCAGAGGAGCATGCCGAACATTTGCATGTGGTTTTGAGCACTTTGAGGAAGGAACAGCTGTATGCAAAGTTTTCAAAATGCGAGTTCTCGCTCAGAGGTAACTTTCCTCGGGCATGTGATATCAGCTGACGGAGTTTAGGTGGACCCGAAGAAAGTCGAAGCAATCTTGGAATGGGAAGCTCCTATTAACGTGAAGGAAGTCCGGAGTTTCTTAGGACTTGCTGGATATTATCGCCGCTTTGTAGAGGGATTTTCCAAAATTGCTCGTCCGCTCACTCAGCTGTTACAGAAAACTCAAAAGTTCACGTGGAATGAGAAATGTCAGGCTGGTTTTGATGAACTTAAGAAGAGACTAACGACAGCACTTATATTAGCATTACCAGATGGAACTGATGGATTCATGGTGTACAACGACGCTTCAAATCGAGTGCAGGATGTGTGTTGATGCAAAGAGATAAGGTGATTGCCTATGCTTCTCGGCAGTTGAAACCATACGAGGTTAATTACCCGACTCATGATCTGGAGCTAGCAGCTATAGTCTTTGCTTTGAAAATTTAGAGACATTATTTGTACGACACTCATTGTCAGATCTTTACCGATCATAAGAGCCTCAAGTACATTTTCAGTCAGAAAGAATTAAACATGAGGCAGAGAAGGTGGCTGGAATTGATCAAGGATTACGACTTGGAGATTCTCTATCATCCGGGAAAAGCAAACGTAGTAGCCGATGCATTGAGCCGTAAACCTGTTTCTCTTCGAGTGTTGGAAGCACTTACATCCCAAACCAGTATTCAACGGGAACTGATCCGCGAGGGGATTGAAGTATGGGCACCAGGAATCCAAGGGCAAATTTATGTGATGGAACTGACTTCATCACTAGTCGAGGAGATCAAGTCTAAGCAGTTGAACGATTCTCTGATCCTTCGATTATGTGACGAAGTAAAGAGAGGAAGAGCCCCAGGATTCGTGATACAAAACGATGGAGTTCTGAGATTTCAGAGTCGACTTTGCGTTCCCGATGATGACGACTTGAGACGGACTATTCTGAAGGAAGCTCACAGCGCGCCCTATTCCATTCACCCGGGCAGCAGTAAGATGTATAAGGATTTAAAACAAAACTTCTGGTGAGGGAATATGAAGAAGGACGTAGCAGAGTATGTTTCGAGGTGCTTGACTTGTCAGCAAGTTAAGATTGAACATCAGCGACCCACCGGAATGTTAAAGCCGCTTCCGATCCCTGAATGGAAGTGGGAGGACATCTCGATGGATTTCATCACCAGTATGCCAAGGACTAGAACGGGAATGAACATGATTTGGGTTATAGTTGATCGACTAACCAAGTCGGCTCATTTCCTAGGAATTAAAGATACATGGGGACCCGAGAGATTAGCGCGAGTATTTATTGCGGAGATAGTCAGATTGCATGGGACGCCGAAGACCATTATTTCGGATCGAGATGGTCGCTTCGTGTCGCACTTCTGGAAAGCAGTTCACAGGGCTTTGGGTACTGAGCTCAACTTTAGTACGGCTTATCATCCCCAAACGGACGGTCAGTCCGAAAGGACTATTCAAACAGTAGAAGACATGCTTAGAGCTTGTGCGTTGGATTGGTCAACTGATTGGGAAGTTCACTTGCCCTTGATCGAATTCACTTATAACAATAGTTGGCATACTTCAATTAAGATGGCACCATTTGAAGCTTTGTACGGGAGAAGATGTCGATCACCCTTGTGCTGGAATGATTCTTTGGATTTGATCGGGACGGAACCGGAATTGATAATTCAGACTCAAGAGAAGATAGCTTTGATTCGAGAAAGACTGATCGCCTGAGTCGACAAAAGTCTTACGCAGACGTACGTCGTCGTCCTCTAGAGTTCGACGCTGGGGACCATGTGCTATTGAAGGTGTCTCCTACACGAGGGATTTTCCGTTTTGGGAGGAGAGGCAAGCTTAGTCCGAGATATATCGGACCATTCGAGATCCTCGAGAGAGTTGGAGATTTAGCATACAGGTTGGCCTTACCGCCATCGCTGAGTCACGTTCACAATGTGTTTCACGTATCCCAACTGCGGAAGTATGTACCGGACCCCAGTCAAGTCATTGATTTCGACGAGATCGAGATAGCTAATGATGGCACCTTCGAAGAGAGACCAATCAAGATACTTGAGAGTCGGATCAAACAGTTGAGAAATAAACCAATACACTTGGTTAAAGTACAATGGTCACGACACGGAGTCGAAGAGGCCACTTGGGAAACAGAGGACAGTATGAAGACTAGATATCCGGAGTTGTTTTCATCTTAAGTTTCGGGACGAAACTTCTTTTTAGGGAGGAAGGATGTAATACCCGAGGTTTCTGATATGTATTTGGAACTTGTGATATTGTAATTATTGTATTTTTGTCTGAGTACTATTCTCCGTTTTTCATAATCCGATGTTGTTGAGCGTATGATTTCATGAGTATGATGAAAAATTGTAATTTTGCGCATGTAGCGCACGCTATCGGCTATGTGTAGCGTAGGCTAACATGGATCCATAGCGCACGCTACAAAGGAACATTAGCGCACGCTATGCGTGGTCAATTTGATTGAGACGTGTAGTAGGTGAGATCAGGCCGAGAATCTTGGTCGGATTGTGTCGGGATGAACCTGGACGGCTTTCGGGAAAAGCTAAGTCAACGCCTTAGCGCACGCTACAGGCATGTGAATAGCGCACGCTAAGTGCTGAGTACAATGAAGTCAGTAAGACGTTAGCGCACGCTACGAGCAGGGACTAGCGCGAGCCAATAATCATTTCCTATAAATAGGACAGCATCCTTTTCGTATTTTCAGTCATTTCTTCTCCCTCATCCGAATATTTATACTTAGAGTATTACTCTCTACATCCTAAACACTTCATATCAACATCCTAGCTCGTGATTGAGGATCGTATATCATTGGAGATTGGTGTTCAAGCCTTCGGTGTTGGATTGCTTCGAATTTCCTCCTTGTTCTGCACTACTTTGAGGTAGGTGATTCTTCACCAATATTAGTAGTGTTCTAAAGGACGTTTGATCATGTTTTGATAGTCAGTTATTTCGTTCAAATCGATCATCATGTGTTAGAAGGATATTTTCGACGTTTCGGCACTTATTCATCGTATAATCCTTCGAACCTTTTTAGTAGTTGGACTCCTAGCATTTTCAAACCGATTTGTGATTACTATATGGAGATTTTCAAGTTCTTATGCGTTTATATAGAAGGATCGTACGTTTTGAGACTTATAATGGATTGAACTCAGGATATCCCTTGAAGATCTAAGATGAACTATGGTGTTGTGATGATTATACGTATCTGTGTATCTCATAGTCATTTAGTACGTATAGAACTTTCACAAACCTTATTAGCATGATATGCTCGGGGATGACTTGTTTTATCACCATAGAATTCATGAGTTCATCACCATTCAATCCAGTTTTCTGTCAGTAGTAATCTGCCATGCACGATTAGCGCACGCTAACATACGTAAGTTAACGTGCGCTATCGGGGATAAGTTAACGCACGCTACGTTTGGTACGTAACGTACGTTATGATATCAGCCGTCGATCGGTGATCGAGAAGCTGTCGATCCATCGCTAGCGTACGCTAGGCTTAGACGATAGCGTCGCTAATGAGCGAGCTTAGCGCCGCGTTACGTAGAGTACGTGGCGTATGCTAAGTAGTTGACGATTCTTTATTTTGAGCTTTTGACCGTAGGCGAATTGTTAAGCGATCGTTCGACTTGAGATGATTTGTATATCATTTCTTTTGTTAAGGTTCGAGCTTGTTACGTTGATCGAAGGAGGCGCCTTGAGTGTGTTGAGATCATTGAAGTGTTTCGTTCTTGCCATCTTCGAAGCAAGTATCGTAATGTGTTAAAATTGGTATTTTGAGCATGTTTGTGGTTTATTCATGTTGTTGAACATGGAAATTATTTTGTTGAATTGTCATGATATTCGTTATCTAGTGTTTGTATGTTCATGTTGATGAACATAATGAGTTGGCATATGTGTATGCATGAGTTGTGTTTGCGTCGTTGTACGATCTATCTTGAGGCCTGGATCGGATGTCCACCTCGTGTTGGTCCGCGGGATCATCTTGGGATCTAAGTGAGAAGCTGGATTATTAGACGGGTTATTTCCACCTCGTGTTGGTCCGACGGGATCATCTTGGGATCTATCTTTGAGGCTGGATCATTGGAATACCCTTGCTGTATTAATGGAATCTTGTGGATTCGCATTGTCAGATTCCGGTAGCGGAAGTCCGTGTGGTGTATCTTGTTATGTATTGTTGATGCATATTCGAATTGTTTAATATGATACTTGTACTAGCATCGTTTTGCTAACCCCTTCGGGGGTGGACATTTGTTTTGATGTTTAGGTAGCCGAGAGCGAGGAAAGCGACCACGATCTGACGTGACGACGAAGGGGTTCAGTGATGTTTGTTGTTGTTGGCGATTTGTTTTCTTGTTTTGATTTCAGTACTCGAGTACGCGTGTCGTATTAATATCATTTCGATATGGTTGTATTAATTACTCATTGAACCAGTTGAATGGTTTTGTAAACTTGAATTTCCGCAGTATTGATGTCTTATATTTACATTTCTTTTAAATCAGCCTTGTAAATCCTTACTTAAAGGGTTTACGGCGCTGTAATTATTCCGAATATCTCGGGGTGTTACACCACCCATGCCCCAAGGGGGGACGGGGATGAAAAGAGAAGCCCCCCGGGGACCCGCTGCTCCCCCAGCTAAGAAAGGAGTGATCCACATGATATCAGGAGGACCAACCGACGGAAATTCTAATCAGCCTAGAAAAGCTCACGCGCGAAGGGCTAGGTGTTAGGGGTGGACTCGGTTCCATTCGGTTCGGTTTTTGACTGAAACCGAGAACCGAACTAAATATTCGGTTTTGGTTTGGTTTCTTTTTGAAGTTCGGTTCGGTTAAGTTCGTTTTTTTAAATATTCGGTTCGGTTTCAATTTGGTTTGATGTTTTTTCGGTTCATTGTTTAACTTTCAAGAAATCGATGAGTAGTCATACATTCAAACATTTCATTACATATTTTCGATATTTTAATTCAAATCTCAGAAGTCAGAATCCCATTTAAATCATTTCCAACCCAATATTCGCACAAAATCAACATTATTCCAGAAACACAATGCATCAATTAAAAAATCGACTACACACATCCTTACCAAAAAGGTCCAGTACAGCCAAATTCCTGGCCACACGAACACCTCATTGAAATCGATGGCTCCCGTAATTCCATTGCAAAGTGGGCCAATATCAGTGGCGCCAGAGATCAACCAGCATTATCAACAAGGGAATCATCAGGACGCTTTGAGAGGTCAGGGGATGGACAGTGGAACAGATTCTCGAAGTCCTATAATTCGTCTATACTCGGCAAAGACAGCATATCATGTGGCCTTATCGAATCAAAGTCATGTTAATCTTGTTTCCATCTCGCAACCTTATATTCGCATGACCATCCGAAGTGGAGCCCACACATCAAAGTCGGCCATTTAGACGGCTCTCAACAGAAAAGAAGCGATGCAGACGAGAAAAAGGATGCGATTCAACAAAAAGGTCCCAGATCTGGTGAATAGAGTGCAAAAGAAGTACAACAAAATAAAGAAGCGATCTGACAAACTAAATTCAACAGGACATTGAGCGGTTCATGTCGAGAAAAAAGCGATTCAACAAAGCGAAATAGCAAATAAAGCACTCTGACAAACTAAAAAGCGATCTAAACTAAATTCAAATGTTACAAATTAGCAAAAATCTTGAAATCAAATAAATGTTTCTTAGTCACTTTCATTCTCTTGGTCACTCCTTGGAGACGACATTTCACTTGTAATACATGACTTGTCCAATATTTCTTCATAGATCATGCACAAAAAAAAATACAAATGTTAGACAGTTAGAGAATAAGAAATAATAATATCAAGCAAAAACTCAAAAAATAAGTAATAAACTAAAAATCACAAATAATTACCTTTTTCTGCTTCTTCACAAAACTCAATCTCTTCTAAAGAAGGATCAAGTTCCAATGATGACATTTCACCTCTTAGCCAACTTTGTGTGCAAATCAAAGCTTGCACCGTTCTTGGACGAAGAGAGCAACGATGAGGACTAATGATCCTTCCACTTGTACTAAAAGAAGACTCCGATG
>CM065819.1:0-62500 GCA_033398695.1 Orobanche coerulescens
TCGGTACCAGTTATGTCATGGCGGAACGCGATGAGTTCGACACGAATCACCGTTCCGCTTTCGGAAACATATTATAATAGGAATTCCGAGCGTCGGGTCACACGATAGGCGCGAGAAGAGCTTAAATCGGCATGTGTGGTGGGTCCCGTAGCTCCGCCAAAGTGATGGTTGAAGTTGGTCGAATCTACCATAAGAGAATAGAATTTGGTTTTACTTATGTGTCCGATCATACCAGACTAATGCACCGGATCCCATCGGTGAGAATAGTACTAGGATGGGTGACCGGGAAGTCCTCGTGTTGCACCCTTTTTTTGCCGTCCAACGCCGCTCGATTCTTTTTACGCTCGATCTTTCATTTTCTTAGGAATTCTCTACTTGATCCTTCCACCTACGGTCTAAAGAAGCATTGGATATGAAGCTTATTGAAAATGATATACCGTCACGGGAGTAATAAAGTAAATCACAAACGTCCGTCAGACGGGAAGAAATGCGATTTTACTAATTAGAAATTATCAAATTCCGCCTCCCAATACATTGGAGAATGTATTTTTAAGCCTAAGAAACACATCTAAATCGAAAATGACACAAGATATCAAAAGAAAAAAAAAATATTATATAAATAAAGTGATATAAAGGCCGAAAGTGCGTTAAAACGGGAAAATTAAGGCTCGGGACCAGTTATGTCATGGCGGAACGCAATGAGTTCGACACGAATCGCCGTTCCGCTTCCGGAAACATATTATAATAGGAATTCTGAGCGTCGGGTCACACGATGGGCGCGAGAAGAGCTTCACGGCATGTGTGGTGGGTCCGTAGCTCCTCCCGGTACGAAAGTGATGGCTATTTGAAGTTCGGGTCGAATCTACCATAAGAGAATAGAATTTGGTTCTACTTATGGGTGCGATTATACCAAGACTAATGCACCGGATCCCATCAGAACTCCGAAGTTAAGCGCGCTCGGGCGAGAGTAGTACTAGGATGGGTGACCCCCTGGGAAGTCCTCGTGTGGCACCCTTTTTTTTGCCGTCCAACGTTGCTCGATTCTCTTTTTACGCTCGATTTTTCGTTTTCTTAGGAATTCTCCACGGTGATCCTTCCACCTACGGCCTAAAGAAGTCTTGGATATGAAGCTTATTGAAAATGATATACCGTCACAGGAGTAATAAAGTAAATCCCAAATGCCCGTCGTACGGGGAAGAAATGCGATTTTACTAATTAGAAATTATCAAATCCCGCCTCTCAATACATTGGAGAATGTATTTTTAAGCCTAAGAAACACATCTAAATCGAAAATGACACAAGATATCAAAAGAAAAACGAAATATTATATAAATAATGTGATATAAAGGCCGAAAGTGCGTGAAAATGGGGAAATTTAGGCTCGGTACCAGTTATGTCATGGCGGAACGCGATGAGTTCGACACGAATGTCCGTTCCGCTTTCGGAAACATATTATAATAGGAATTCTGAGCGTCGGGTCACACGATAGGCGCGAGAAGAGCTTCGTCGGCATGTGTGGTGGGTCCCGTAGCTCCGCCCGGTTCGAAAGTGATGGCTGTTTGAAGTTCGGGTCGAATCTACCTTAAGAGAATAGAATTTGGTTCTACTTATGTGTCCGATCATACCAGCACTAATGCACCGGATCCCATCAGAACGCCGAAGTTAAGCGTGACTGGGTGAGAGTAGTACTAGGATGGGTGACCCCCTGGGAAGTCCTCGTGTTGCACCCCTTTTTTTGCCGTCCAACGCTGCTCGATTCTCTTTTTACGCTCGATCTTTCATTTTCTTAGGAATTCTCTACGGTGATCCTTCCACCTACGGTCTAAAGAAGCATTGGATATGAAGCTTATTGAAAATGATATACCGTCACGGGAGTAATAAAGTAAATCACAAACGCTCGTCGTACGGGGAAGAAATGCGATTTTACTAATTAGAAATTATCAAATTCCGCCTCCCAATACATTGGAGAATGTATTTTTAAGCCTAAGAAACACATCTAAATCGAAAATGACACAAGATATCAAAAGAAAAACGAAATATTATATAAATAAAGTGATATAAAGGCCGAAAGTGCGTGAAAACGGGGAAATTTAGGCTCGGGACCAGTTATGTCATGGCGGAACGCAATGAGTTCGACACGAATCGCCGTTCCGCTTTCGGAAACATATTATAATAGGAATTCTGAGCGTCGGGTCTCACGATAGGCGCGAGAAGAGCTTCACCGGCATGTGTGGTGGGTCCCGTAGCTCCACCCGGTTCGAAAGTGATGGCTGTTTGAAGTTCGGGTCGAATCTACCATAAGAGAATAGAATTTGGTTCTACTTCAGTGCGATTATACCAGACTAATGCACCGGATCCCATCGAACTCCGGTTAAGCGCGCTTGGGCGAGAGTAGTACTAGGATGGGTGACCCCCGAATTCCTCGTGTGGCATCCCTTTTTGCCGTCAACGCCGCTCGATTCTCTTTTACGCTCGATCTTTCATTTTCTTAGGAATTCTCTACGGTGATCCTTCCACCTACGGCCTAAAGAAGCATTGGATATGAAGCTTATTGAAAATGATATACCGTCACGGAGTAATAAAGTAAATCACAAACGCTCGTCAGATGCGGAAGAAATGCGATTTTACTAATTAGAAATTATCAAATACCGCCTCCCAATACATTGGAGAATGTATTTTTAAGCCTAAGAAACACATCTAAATCGAAAATGACACAAGATATCAAAAGAAAAACGAAATATTATATAAATAAAGTGATATAAAGCCGAAAGTGCGTGAAAACGGGGAAATTTAGGCTCGGGACCAGTTATGTCATGGCAGAACGCAATGAGTTCGACACGAATCGCTGTTCCGCTTCCGGAAACATATTATAATAGGAATTCTGAGCGTCGGGTCACACGATGGGCGCGAGAAGAGCTTCGCCGGCATGTGTTATGTCATGGCGGAACGCAATGAGTTCGACACGAATCGCCGTTCCGCTTTCGGAAGGATATTATAATAGGAATTCTGAGCGTCGGGTCACACGATAGGCGCGAGAAGAGCTTCACCGGCATGTGTGGTGGGTCCCGTAGCTCCGCCCGGTTCGAAAGTGATGGCTGTTTGAAGTTCGGGTCGAATCTACCATAAGAGAATAGAATTTGGTTCTACTTCTAGGTGCGATTATACCAGCACTAATGCACCGGATCCCATCGGAACTCCGAAGTCAAGCGCGCTTGGGCAAGAGTAGTACTAGGATGGGTGACCCCCTGGGAAGTCCTCGTGTGGCATCCCTTTTTTTGCCGTCCAACGCTGCTCGATTCTCTTTTTACGCTCGATCTTTCATTTTCTTAGGAATTCTCTACGGTGATCCTTCCACCTACGGTCTAAAGAAGCATTGGATATGAAGCTTATTGAAAATGATATACCGTCACGGGAGTAATAAAGTAAATCACAAACGCTCGTCGTACGGGGAAGAAATGCGATTTTACTAATTAGAAATTATCAAATTCCGCCTCCCAATACATTGGAGAATGTATTTTTAAGCCTAAGAAACACATCTAAATCGAAAATGACACAAGATATCAAAAGAAAAACGAAATATTATATAAATAATGTGATATAAAGGCCGAAAGTGCGTGAAAATGGGGAAATTTAGGCTCGGTACCAGTTATGTCATGGCGGAACGCGATGAGTTCGACACGAATCGCCGTTCCGCTTTCGGAAACATATTATAATAGGAATTCTGAGCGTCGGGTCACACGATAGGCGCGAGAAGAGCTTCGTCGGCATGTGTGGTGGGTCCCGTAGCTCCGCCCGGTTCGAAAGTGATGGCTGTTTGAAGTTCGGGTCGAATCTACCATAAGAGAATAGAATTTGGTTCTACTTATGTGTCCGATCATACCAGCACTAATGCACCGGATCCCATCAGAACGCCGAAGTTAAGCGTGACTGGGTGAGAGTAGTACTAGGATGGGTGACCCCCTGGGAAGTCCTCGTGTTGCACCCCTTTTTTTGCCGTCCAACGCTGCTCGATTCTCTTTTTACGCTCGATCTTTCATTTTCTTAGGAATTCTCTACGGTGATCCTTCCACCTACGGTCTAAAGAAGCATTGGATATGAAGCTTATTGAAAATGATATACCGTCACGGGAGTAATAAAGTAAATCACAAACGCTCGTCAGATGGGGAAGAAATTCGTTTTTACTAATTAGAAAATATCAATTTCCGCCTACCAATACTTTGGAGAATTTTTTTTTAAGCCTAAAAACACATCTAAATTGAAAATGACACAAGATATCAAAAGAAAAAAATATTATATAAATAAAGTGATATAAAGGCCGAAAGTGCGTGAAAACGGAAATTTAGGCTCGGGACCGATTATGTCATGGCGGAACGCAATGAGTTCGACACGAATCGCCGTTCCGCTTCGGAAACATATTATAATAGGAATTCGAGCGTCGGGTCTCACGATGGGCGCGAGAAGAGCTTCACCGGCATGTGTGGTGGGTCCCGTAGCTCCACCCGTTCGAAAGTGATGGTCGCTTGAAGTTCGGGTCGAATCTACCATAAGAGAATAGAATTTGGTTCTACTTAGTGCGATTATACCAAAGACTAATGCACCGGATCCCATCGAACTCCGAAGTTAAGCGCGCTTGGGCGAGAGCAAGATTAGGATGGGTGACCCCTGGGAATTCCTCGTGTGGCATCCCTTTTTTGCCGTCAACGCCGCTCGATTCTTTTTACGCTCGATCTTTCATTTTCTTAGGAATTCTCTACGGTGATCCTTCCACCTACGGTCTAAAGAAGCATTGGATATGAAGCTTATTGAAAATGATATACCGTCACGGGAGTAATAAAGTAAATCACAAACGCTCGTCGTACGGGGAAGAAATGCGATTTTACTAATTAGAAATTATCAAATACCGCCTCCCAATACATTGGAGAATGTATTTTTAAGCCTAAGAAACACATCTAAATCGAAAATGACACAAGATATCAAAAGAAAAACGAAATATTATATAAATAAAGTGATATAAAGCCGAAAGTGCGTGAAAACGGGGAAATTTAGGCTCGGGACCAGTTATGTCATGGCGGAACGCAATGAGTTCGACACGAATCGCCGTTCCGCTTCCGGAAACATATTATAATAGGAATTCTGAGCGTCGGGTCACACGATAGGCGCGAGAAGAGCTTCACCGGCATGTGTGGTGGGTCCCGTAGCTCCGCCCGGTTCGAAAGTGATGGCTGTTTGAAGTTCGGGTCGAATCTACCATAAGAGAATAGAATTTGGTTCTACTTCTAGGTGCGATTATACCAGCACTAATGCACCGGATCCCATCGGAACTCCGAAGTCAAGCGCGCTTGGGCAAGAGTAGTACTAGGATGGGTGACCCCCTGGGAAGTCCTCGTGTGGCATCCCTTTTTTTGCCGTCCAACGCTGCTCGATTCTCTTTTTACGCTCGATCTTTCATTTTCTTAGGAATTCTCTACGGTGATCCTTCCACCTACGGTCTAAAGAAGCATTGGATATGAAGCTTATTGAAAATGATATACCGTCACGGGAGTAATAAAGTAAATCACAAACGCTCGTCAGATGCGGGAAGAAATGCGATTTTACTAATTAGAAATTATCAAATTCCGCCTCCCAATACATTGGAGAATGTATTTTTAAGCCTAAGAAACACATCTAAATCGAAAATGACACAAGATATCAAAAGAAAAACGAAATATTATATAAATAAAGTGATATAAAGGCCGAAAGTGCGTGAAAACGGAAATTTAGGCTCGGGACCGATTATGTCTTGGCGTAACGCAATGAGTTCGACACGAATCGCCGTTCCGCTTCCTAAACATATTATAATAGGAATTCTGAGCGTCGGGTCACACGATGGGCGCGAGAAGAGCTTCACCGGCATGTTTGGTGGGTCCCGTAGCTCCGCCCGGCTCGAAAGTGATGGCCGCTTGAAGTTCGGGTCGAATCTACCATAAGAGAATAGAATTTGGTTCTACTTCTGGGTGCGATTATACCAGCACTAATGCACCGGATCCGATCAGAACTCCGAAGTTAAGCGCGCTTGGGCGAGAGTAGTACTAGGATGGGTGACCCCCTGGGAAGTCCTCGTGTGGCATCCCTTTTTTTGCCGTCCAACGCTGCTCGATTCTCTTTTTACGCTCGATCTTTCATTTTCTTAAGAATTCTCTACGGTGATCCTTCCACCTACGGTCTAAAGAAGCATTGGATATGAAGCTTATTGAAAATGATATACCGTCACGGGAGTAATAAAGTAAATCACAAACGCTCGTCGTACGGGGAAGAAATGCGATTTTACTAATTAGAAATTATCAAATTCCGCCTCCCAATACATTGGAGAATGTATTTTTAAGCCTAAGAAACACATCTAAAACGAAAATGACACAAGATCTCAAAAGAAAAACGAAATATTATATAAATAAAGTGATATAAAGGCCGAAAGTGCGTGAAAACGGGGAAATTTAGGCTCGGGACCAGTTATGTCATGGCAGAACGCAATGAGTTCGACACGAATCGCCGTTCCGCTTCCGGAAACATATTATAATAGGAATTCTGAGCGTCGGGTCACACGATAGGCGCGAGAAGAGCTTCACCGGCATGTTTGGTGGGTCCCGTAGCTCCGCCCGGTTCGAAAGTGATGGCTGTTTGAAGTTCGGGTCGAATCTACCACAAGAGAATAGAATTTGGTTCTACTTCTGGGTGCGATTATACCAGCACTAATGCACCGGATCCGATCAGAACTCCGAAGTTAAGCGCGCTTGGGCGAGAGTAGTACTAGGATGGGTGACCCCGTGGGAAGTCCTCGTGTGGCACCCCTTTTTTTGCCGTCCAACGCTGCTCGATTCTCTTTTTACGCTCGATTTTTTGTTTTCTTAGGAATTCTCCACGGTGATCCTTCTACCTACGGCCTAAAGAAGCCTAGGATATGAAGCTTATTGAAAATGATATACCATCACGAGAGTAATAAAGTAAATCACAAATGCCCGTCGTACGGGGAAGAAATGCGATTTAACTAATTAGAAATTATCAAATCCCGCCTCCCAATACATTGGAGAATGTATTTTTAAGCCTAAGAAACACATCTAAATCGAAAATGACACAAGATATCAAAAGAAAAACGAAATATCATATAAATAAAGTGATATAAAGGCCGAAAGTGCGTGAAAACGGGGAGATTTATGCTCGGTACCAGTTATGTCATGGCAGAACGCAATGAGTTCGACACGAATCGCCGTTCCGCTTCCGGAAACATATTATAATAGGAATTCTGAGCATCGGGTCACACGATAGGCGCGAGAAGAGCTTCACCGGCATGTGTGGTGGGTCCCGTAGCTCCGCCCGATTCGAAAGTGATGGCTGTTTGAAGTTCGGGTCGAATCTACCATAAGAGAATAGAATTTGGTTCTACTTCTGGGTGCGATTATTCCAGCACTAATGCACCGGATCCCATCGGAACTCCGAAGTTAAGCGCGCTTGGGCGAGAGTAGTACTAGGATGGGTGACCCCTGGAAAGTCCTCGTGTGGCATCCCTTTTTTTGCCGTCCAACGCTGCTCGATTCTCTTTTTACGCTCGATCTTTCATTTTCTTAGGAATTCTCTACGGTGATCCTTCCACCGACAGTCTAAAAAAGCATTGGATATGAAGCTTATTGAAAATGATATACCGTCACGGGAGTAATAAAGTAAATCACAAACGCTCGTCGTACGGGGAAGAAATGCAATTTTACTAATTAGAAATTATCAAATTCCGCCTCCCAATACATTGGAGAATGTATTTTTAAGCCTAAGAAACACATCTAAATCGAAAATGACACAAGATATCAAAAGAAAAACGAAATATTATATAAATAAAGTGATATAAAGGCCGAAAGTGCGTGAAAACGGGGAAATTTAGGCTCGGGACCAGTTATGTCATGGCAGAACGCAATGAGTTCGACACGAATCGCCGTTCCGCTTCCGGAAACATATTATAATAGGAATTCTGAGCGTCGGGTCACACGATAGGCGCGAGAAGAGCTTCACCGGCATGTGTGGTGGGTCCCGTAGCTCCGCCCGGTTCGAAAGTGATGGCTGTTTGAAGTTCGGGTCGAATCTACCATAAGAGAATAGAATTTGGTTCTACTTCTGGGTGCGATTATACCAGCACTAATGCACCGGATCCGATCAGAACTCCGAAGTTAAGCGCGCTTGGGCGAGAGTAGTACTAGGATGGGTGACCCCGTGGGAAGTCCTCGTGTGGCACCCCTTTTTTTGCCGTCCAACGCTTCTCGATTCTCTTTTTACGCTCGATTTTTCGTTTTCTTAGGAATTCTCCATGGTGATCCTTCTACCTACGGCCTAAAGAAGCCTTGGATATGAAGCTTATTGAAAATGATATACCATCACGAGAGTAATAAAGTAAATCACAAATGCCCGTCGTACGGGGAAGAAATGCGATTTAACTTATTAGAAATTATCAAATCCCGCCTCCCAATACATTGGAGAATGTATTTTTAAGCCTAAGAAACACATCTAAATCGAAAATGACACAAGATATCAAAAGAAAAACGAAATATTATATAAATAAAGTGATATAAAGGCCGAAAGTGCGTGAAAACGGGGAAATTTAGGCTCGGTACCAGTTATGTCATGGCAGAACGCAATGAGTTCGACACGAATCGCCGTTCTGCTTCCGGAAACATATTATAATAGAAATTCTGAGCGTCGGGTCACACGATGGGCGCGAGAAGAGCTTCGCCGGCATGTGTGGTGGGTCCGTAGCTCCGCCCGGTTCGAAAGTGATGGTTGTTAAAGTTCGGTCGAATCTACCATAAGAGAATAGAATTTGGTTCTACTTAAGGTGCGATTATACCAGACTAATGCACCGGATCCCATCTAACTCGAAGTTAAGCGCACTTGGGCGAGAGTAGTACTAGGATGGGTGACCCCCTAGGAAGTCCTCGTGTGGCATCCCTTTTTTGGCCGTCCAACGCTGCTCGATTCTCTTTTTACGCTCGATCTTTCATTTTCTTAGGAATTCTCTACGGTGATCCTTCCACCTACGGTCTAAAGAAGCATTGGATATGAAGCTTATTGAAAATGATATACCGTCACGGGAGTAATAAAGTAAATCACAAACGCTCGTCAGATGCGGGAAGAAATGCGATTTTACTAATTAGAAATTATCAAATTCCGCCTCCCAATACATTGGAGAATGTATTTTTAAGCCTAAGAAACACATCTAAATCGAAAATGACACAAGATATCAAAAGAAAAACGAAATATTATATAAATAAAGTGATATAAAGGCCGAAAGTGCGTGAAAACGGGGAAATTTAGGCTCGGGACTAGTTATGTCATGGCAGAACGCAATGAGTTCGACACGAATCGCCGTTCCGCTTCCGGAAACATATTATAATAGGAATTCTGAGCGTCGGGTCACACGATAGTCGCGAGAAGAGCTTCACCGGCATGTGTGGTGGGTCCCGTAGCTCCGCCCGGTTCGAAAGTGATGGCTGTTTGAAGTTCGGGTCGAATCTACCATAAGAGAATAGAATTTGGTTCTACTTCTGGGTGCGATTATACCAGCACTAATGCACCGGATCCGGTCAGAACTCCGAATTTAAGCGCGCTTGGGCGAGAGTAGTACTAGGATGGGTGACCCCGTGGGAAGTCCTCGTGTGGCACCCCTTTTTTTGCCGTCCAACGCTGCTCGATTCTCTTTTTACGCTCGATTTTTCGTTTTCTTAGGAATTCTCCACGGTGATCCTTCTACCTACGGCCTAAAGAAGCCTTGGATATGAAGCTTATTGAAAATGATATACCATCACGAGAGTAATAAAGTAAATCACAAATGCCCGTCAGATGCGGGAAGAAATGCGATTTAACTAATTAGAAATTATCAAATCCCGCCTCCCAATACATTGGAGAATGTATTTTTAAGCCTAAGAAACACATCTAAATCGAAAATGACACAAGATATCAAAAGAAAAATGAAATATTATATAAATAAAGTGATATATAGGCCGAACGTGCGTCAAAACGGGGAAATTTAGGCTCGGTACTAGTTATGTCATGGCGGAACGCGATGAGTTCGACACGAATCACCGTTCCGCTTTCGGAAACATATTATAATAGGAATTCTGAGCGTCGGGTCACACGATAGGCGCGAGAAGAGTTTCACCGGCATGTGTGGTGGGTCCCGTAGCTCCGCCCGGTTCGAAAGTGATGGCTGTTTGAAGTTCGGGTGGAATCTACCATAAGAGAATAGAATTTGGTTCTACTTATGTGTCCGATCATACCAGCACTAATGCACCGGATCCCATTAGAACTCCGAAGTTAAGCGTGCTCGGGCGAGAGTAGTACTAGGATGGGTGACCCCCTAGGAAGTCCTCGTGTTGCACCCCTTTTTTTTGCCGTCCAACGCTGCTCGATTCTCTTTTTACGCTCGATCTTTCGTTTTCTTAGGAATTCTCCACGGTGATCCTTCCACCTACGGTCTAAAGAAGCATTGGATATGAAGCTTATTGAAAATGATATACCGTCACGGGAGTAATAAAGTAAATCACAAACACTCGTCGTGCGGGGAAGAAATGAGATTTTACTAATTAGGAATTATCAAATTTCGCCTCCCAATACATTGAAGAATGTATTTTTAAGCCTAAGAAACACATCTAAATCGAAAATAACACAAGATATCAAAAGAAAAACGAAATATTATATAAATAAAGTGATATAAAGGCCGAAAGTGCGTGAAAACGGGGAAATTTAGGCTCGGGACCAGTTATGTCATGGCGGAACGCAATGAGTTCGACACGAATCGCCGTTCCGCTTCCGGAAACATATTATAATAGGAATTCTGAGCGTCGGGTCACACGATGGGCGCGAGAAGAGCTTCGCCGGCATGTGTGGTGGGTCCCGTAGCTCCGCCCGGTTCGAAAGTGATGGCTGTTTGAAGTTCGGGTCGAATCTACCATAAGAGAATAGAATTTGGTTCTACTTATGTGTCCGATCATACCAGCACTAATGCACCGGATCCCATCAGAACTCCGAAGTTAAGCGTGATTGGGCGAGAGTAGTACTAGGATGGGTGACCCCCTGGGAAGTTGTTGCGATATTTCTTACACGCAAGTGCACGTTATAGTTTACAAGTAATAAAGTGATGAATGAGTATCGTTCCACGAGGACTGAATCACTAACTACCGATTTTTATGTATTCTAGTTTTATCTGAACAATCGAACTTGGGTTTTGCAATTAACTACTAAAAGAATTATTAAAAGACTAAACAGTAGAAAACGATAGCTTGAAGAAAGGAAATCAAATGATGAATAAGGCTAGGATTCTGAATCCACCTCGGTTTATCCGAATTTATGCTCGATTATCTGAAAGTAATAATTTTCCCAATTTACTGAAGGCGGAGATTGCTAATATATTCTACCGCCTCTCCCGAGGTCACTAGATTTATCTAAAGACGACTAACCCACTCTATCCCTAGGTGAATTAATTCGTCAATAGGCAAAAAGCGCAAAATCTCCAAAAGGCCACGCAGTTCCTATGAGTATATCCCTATCTCACAGAATAAAACGGTCCTTCCCGATAGTTCCTCACCAATTCTCCTCTCCCGATTCCAATTGAATGATTAAATCAATACAACTATTGGCCAGATAATTGAAAGCATTAAACACAATTGGGAAAAACTCAACAAAAAGGTAATTAATTAGATAATCTCAAATAAATTCTTCAAAACGTAGGTTTCATCAAAATCCTAGATTAGGGTTTTAGCCTGACATACTAATAAAGGAAAATACAGAATTAATGAATGAAAGCATTAAAATCAAACGCAGATGAAGCTCGGATTCCTCCGTTCTTCGGCTTCCGCCCTCTGCTCTTGAAATCTTCTGCTTCCCTCCTCTTCTGCCGTCTCTCCTCTCTGATCCCAAGCTCAAGATCCAAAGGTTAAAGATTCAAAGATTCAAAGATGATTAATTAGGGTCTTAAACCCCTATTTATAGCTGTTCACAGTCCCCAAATCGCGTCCGTGTGTGTAGGTCGAAAACTGGCTTCGAAACGGCCCAAAATCCGCGCGATGCATATAAAAACCGCCAAGTGTGCCGCGGCGCACTAAATCTGTGCCGCGGCACATTGCCTTCAGCTGGATGCCTGGGCGTCATTTAATTCCTCTGTTCCGCGGCTCACCTGGGCTGTGCCGCGGCACAGAGTACAGTTTACTCTGTGCTCGGCTGGGTGTCTTCCTGTGCCGCGGCCCTGCTTCCTTGTGCCGCGGCTCATAGCCAAAATTTGCCGTTTTCGCCCGTTTCGCCTCGTTTTAGCTTCCGGACTTCAATTTCCTGACAAACATACAAAATTAAGGCATTAAAAGCTCATTTGATCAAATTCACTCTCCAAAATAATACAAAAGAATGATAAATAGGCGTATAAAAATACGCCTAACAAATACCCCCAAACTTAAGTCTTTGCTTGTCCTCAAGCAAAAAGAATTAATTTCAATAAAAGAATGTCGTGAATCCTCGTGCGACTCGTAGTGTTCAACCTAATCAATACTATCCTGAAATTCTCTCTGAATAATACGAGTGTCGTAATAGCGAGCTACACTCAGAACACTGATCCTACAAAGTAATCAAGTTCAGTACTAATTACTCGTTCATGAAGAAAATCCAGCTCAAAGATTAACAAAACGTGAATCAAAACGACCGTCAATATGAAAGGTTAAAATAAACAAGCTAGCTCGTCCCGTTCCACAGTCTAATGGCAAAATTTTCACGAGTATCATAAAAATAATCCTCGGACAGTATTCCCTTATATATAGATATGCTCAAGAAATTGATTCGAGTGGACCACTAGGTTTGGATCTCGGGATGTTTCATCGGGATAATCCTAGGGTGGAACTACCATTCTCTTGTATCGGGAAACCGTTTGACGTAAAAGACACTCATGGGGCACATGGATGCTTCTAGTTACTAAGTTCCCTTCTACAGCGGAGAAACAACTCGAATATATAATTCCCGCATGTCCGAATCAAGGTCGCCGTTTTACGCGAGAGTAAACAACGGGTCACGCGAATACCCCCGGTTACTAGGCTCCCTATCATTGGCACATGTGAAATCTCTAAATCACTAGTCTAATCAGGGTCGTCGTTTTACGCGAGAGTAAACAACGGGTCACGTGAATGCCCCCGGTTACTAGACTACCCATCATAGAACAAATATTATCTCGACTATTGGGAAAAACTGACCGATTCTAAACTCAATCTAAGTGCCAACATGACTATTGAAACTGGACGACTAGATAACCGAAAAATGTAACCAAACGTATCGACGGTGATTGTAAAACACATATGTATCCTCTCTTATCCGCTAAGACCTCTACAATCACAAGAAAAATTTCGGACCTAAATGAATACCAAGCAGAAACAGAAATCACTGACTACAACGCGACTAAAACTCGACCGTTTCTTCAGAGAGAAAAACAGTGTCGTAACATCAGTATCACACAAATAGAAGCACGAAAATTCACGAATAAGGATAATCAAGACAAGCAAGGCTATCGAAAAAAAATTAACGCAAAGTAATGAAAAGTATGAAAAGTGCAACAAAAATAGTACAACAATGAATGTAGCAACAGAAAGTAAAACCCCCCAAACTTAGGACGTACATTGACCTCAATGGATGAAATATGATATGCAATAAAAGTAAAAGGTCAAGTACTCCCCTCCAGTCCTCTCACGAGCTGGTGTCGGCATCATCCGGTGAGGAGGGTGGTGTGGCTGGCCGGGCGGGTGCAATAAATGGCCCGTCTGGATGCATGATATGGGCCGTCCATGCGGCAAGGTGCTCCTGATGATAGGCGTCCCTCGCTGCCAGACGCCTCGTCTCTCATCGGTTGGCCCGGCGGGCCTGCTCTCGCATCTCAGCTCTGACGGCAGCAATAACGCTCTCTCGCTCCGTCCGCTGCTCCTCTCGCATGGCAGCCAGCATACTCTCTCTCTCTCTCCTCATCTCCTCTCTCAGCTCCTCTCTCTCTCTCTCCTCGTTTCCTCTCTAAGCTCCTCTCTCTCTCTCTCCCCAGATCCTCCCTCAGCCCGTCAAACATCTCCTGCAATCTCTCTCTGTCGGGTGGCGGGCATGCATCTCCATGTGTCAGCAAAAGAGGCTCGGGGGACCCCTCGTGGGCCTCATCCAGCAGAAATCCTCTCCCCCGAGCGTGCGCCGGTGCTCCTCCCCACTGGTCAAAATGTGAGATGATGCGGTGGTCGATCGGGGCCTGGGGAGCAAGCATCGGCTCGTCGTCTGACCACGTCAGCCCCGACTGCCGGCACAAAGCGCAGATGAGAGAGGGGTGTTTCAACCCCGTCTTGGCTCCCCCCTGTATACACTGGGATATAGAACGGGACAAGAGAGGGGCCACATCGAAACGCAGCCCGGATGTGATTGCATAAAGTGTCCGGGCGCGGCAGAGAAAAACAGTGCGGATCTGAGAGGTGGGGTCAATGCGTGCGCAAATGAAATATTGCCAGGCACGCCCGAGCCGACTGAGGTGCAAGCTCTTGAAATGGAAAGTGGAAGAACCCGGTGCGCGCTGCTCCCAGTCGGAGTCGGGCTGTGCAATAGTCTCAAGCAGGGCCTCCTTTGTGAGGCTAGTCATCACTCGGTCGTAAGCCGTCTCATCTACCACCGGCAGTCCATACAACCTCCGAATGGCAGATGTGGAAAAATCAATCGTAACACCTCGAACATCGACCTGAGTCCGATAGTCTGATGACTGCAGCATATTGCCTGCCCTAATGTGCTTCAGTAACGCGCTGGCATAGAACTCCTGCACTATCGAAATAACTGCTGGCTCGGGGGGTGCAACAAATCGGGCCCACCCCATCTCATCTATCATCGTAAGCAATTCCCCGTCTTGGGGATCTGGAGTAAATCCCCTCTCCGGGATAAGAGGTCGCGGCCGAATCTTCTCATTGAAGATTTTGTGGATCTCAGGGTCGGAGAATTGGTGCCCCTCAGACTCGGCGCGGCTACGAGAGGTTTCCCCTCGAGTGGGGGATGACTGGGTCCTGGCCCTCTTGTTCAACTTTTTAGTCCTAGCCATAGTGATCCCTGAAAAAGTACAACACCAGGGTTTATTTACGCAAACAATAACAACAATGATCATCACTCGGCTAACGATGTCCAACCGTAAATCAAGAATTTAACAAAATAGCACATCCGTGAGAAAAAATGAAATTGGACTTAAACGTTTAAACTGGACGTAAGGGTTGGGCTTGCTGTAATTTCAGAACGAATACGTTGCACAACGATTCAAAATATTGCCTTAACAAAGAAAAGTTTTCACTTAGATATTTCATCAAACACTTTATGGGCAAGAGTTTTCTTGAAGAATAAACATGGCTATAGCTCGATTCAACCCCCAAGAACAGAAACACAATTCATTCATCATCAAAACAACGCACTCAATTCATTCATATTCCAAACTAACCATGAAAATTCGATTAAAACCACCATTTCATTCACTGAACCATCATAGACTTTTTGAAGGAAAATAACATATTCACTCCTAAAATGCATAAAACAACTTCAGATTTAAATTCATAAGATAAGTAGAGATAAGAGATTGGAACATACCTTGATTGGTTTTGTGAAAAGTGCAAGAAAAATCGCAAGAATAAAGCTGGAAGATTATTTCGATCGGTCGCGCGCGCAAGGGAGATGAACAGGAAGGGAAAACTTACCTGGGGTGGTCGGCCGATTTCGGGTTATAAGGTACCTGGCCTTTCCAATTCTGCATGGTGTGCCGCGGCACAGCTCAAGTGAGCCGCGGCACCGGGTACAGTCCCTTTTACCTGTTTGCATGTTTTGTTGTGTGCCGCGGCTCAGTTTCAGTGTGTCGCGGCTCAAGGCTCATTTATGCCGTGCCGCGGCTCATTTATGTCGTGCCGCGGCATAGGGTACAGTGGGTTTAGCTTTCCCCTTTGATTTGTGTGTTCCGCGGCTCACAATACTTGTGCCGCGGCTCAGATATCAGTTTCTCCACTGGGACTTTTCCTGCACAGAATTTCGAGAAGAACACGTCAAGAGCAAGAGGTAAAAGCAAATCAAAACACAAAATGATGAAAAATAAAAATCCAGAATGCAAGAAAAATATAGAAACGCAAAAATCTACAACTACGAACTCGGGTTGCCTCCCGAGAAGCGCTAAGTTTATAGTCTTCAGCCGGACCTATTTAAAAATCAGTTCGCTTTTCGCAAACTCCATTTGATCTCCTCCCCGTTCATCGAACCGTTAGTATGATTTTTAAAATTATGACCATCGGTCGTTAACGATTCGACTTTTGGTTCGGACATCGAATGTTGTTTGCGGAAAGGTTTTGATGAGAATAACTTTCCGAAACACCCGTTTTTCTCATGATTAGATGTCCGTTTGGCTTCCGGCTGATTTCCTTCTTTCAAAAATGACTTTATGACCCCAGCAGACTTGTCCGAGTGCTTGAGAAATGCTACTCGTTCTACATCTTTCTTAACAATTGGGCCATCTGACACAAAATCTGAATTTTTCGACCGACGATGTTTTCGGTGTTTTTCTTTTGCAACGGCCTCCACACTTTCACTTTGAGAGCTTTTATCAACACCTCACGGACATGGAAAAGATTTGAACACTTGGAACGTGACATGCTCCTCTTGAACCCGCAGAGTTAATTCTCCTTTTTCCACGTCAATAAGAGTTCTGCCGGTCGCCAAAAATGGTCGTCCCAAGATAATCGGAATATCTTCATCTTCCTCCATGTCAAGAACGATAAAGTCCGCTAGAAAGATAAATTTATCCACCTTTACCAAAACATCCTCGATCACTCCCCTCGGATACTTGATAGATCGATCCGCTAATTGCAAGGAGACTGTCGTCGGCTTTGCTTCTCCAATTCCCAGCTTCTTAAAAATCGACAAGGGCATGAGGTTAATGCTAGCACCGAGATCACATAATGCCTTATTACAAGAAAAATTTCCCATGGTGCACGGTATGTTGAAACTTCCCGGATCTTTCAACTTTGGTGGAAGCTTCTTTTGAAGAATTGCGCTACATTCCTCAGTCAAGGCGACTGTTTCAAACTCCTCGAGTTTTCTTTTCTTTGACAATATCTCTTTCATGAACTTAACGTAGCTCGGCATTTGTTCCAACGCGTCGGCAAATGGAATGTTAATATGAAGCTTTTTGAACACGTCAAGGAACTTAGAGAATTGTTTGTCCGCCTTTTTCTGCTGTAATCTCTACAGAAACGGGACGGGGGGCACACATGTCCTCGGGTTATCCAGCAACGTTATCGAAGGTCTCCAATCTTGTGACTCCTCTGACGCTAAATTTTCCTTTTCCACAATTTCACACCTCTTTTCACTTTTCTCGGGCTGGTCACACACCTCCTTCCCGCTTCTCAGGCTGATTGCGTTTAGACTCTCTCTAGGATTTGTCTCTGTTGTACTTGGCAATGCTCCCTCCGGGCGGGCTGTCAACACATTAGCAATTTGGCCCAGCTGGACCTCCAAGTTTCGAATGGAAGCGGAATGATTCTGCAATGTCGCTTCAGTACGGGTCATGAATTGACTCGTATTCGCTGCTAATTTCGCAAGTGCTTCCTCGAGAGAAACTTTTGGAGCAGGAGGAGGCTGTTGTTGGTTCTGCGCGAACGGGGGATGGTTTGAGTTCTGTCCGTTTCTCCATGAAAAGTTGGGATGATTACGCCACCCCGGATTATACGTGTTGGAGTACGGATTATTTTGTCGATTTCCATTTCCCACGAATTGAGCTTGCTCCATTGGATGTTGCTCGAACGGGTTTCCGACTTGACACTCCGCGCTCGGATGGGATCCGTTACACCAATTGCATGTCTCAATGGTAACGGGAGGAGGAGAATGCGAAAATGCTTGAAGCTGTTGGGTCAAGACGGCGACTTGAGCTGACAATGTGGAAATCGGATTATTACTAGAAACTTCCATAACTCGCTTCGGCGTCAATCTTTCAGATGGCCATTGATATGCATTTGCGGCCATAGCTTCCAACAACGAGTGTGCCTCGGCCATAGTCTTTCCCATCAAAGCCCCAACGGCGGCTGCATCCACGAGAGTGCGTGTAGAGGCACTCAAACCATTGTAGAATGTCTGAATCTGAAGCCAATCTGGAAGGCCGTGATGAGGGCATCTCCGTAACAAATCTTTATATCGCTCCCATGCCTCGTGGAGCGATTCCATATCATACTGACCGAAAGTGGTGATCTCGTTTCTCAATCTCGCCGTCTTAAAAGGTGGGAAGAATTTGGCAAGGAAGGCTTGCGCTAACTCTGCCCATGTTGTGATCGACCCCGGCGGTAAGGAATGTAGCCAAAATTTCGCTTTATCCCTCAAAGAGAAGGGGAAAAGCCTCAGTCGGATGGCATCGTCGGTGACACCATTGTTTTTGAATGTGTCACAAATTTCAAGAAACGAAGAAATATGAGCGTTTGGGTCGTCATTCGGCAATCCACAAAATTGACTCGCCTGCACCATCTGAATAATAGCAGGCTTGATCTCAAAGTTGTTAGCCTGAATGGTGGGACGCCGAATCCCCGAAAAATTTGCGTTAATTTGCGGCATGGCATAGTCTCGAAGTGCCATTGCCGGCTGAACTTGCTGCACATGGTTATCTCCTCCTTGGATTTCGATATTCTCGGCCATGTTCTCCATCGTCTGTAACTCTCGTTTCTCTTCTTGTTCCTTCGAAGAGTGCGCTCGAGCTCGGTATCCAAAGGTAGTAGGCCTTCGTTACCGAGTTTTCTCATGCACTACGCGAAAGATCCTGGAAGGAAAAACAAATAAACAAATTAAAATACACAAAAATAATAAAATAAAACGTTCAAACTAAGACTAGAAATACTGAAATCGATATTAGAAAATTTCAGTCCCCGGCAACGGCGCCAAAAACTTGTTGCGATACTTCTTACACGCAAGTGCACGTTATCGTTTACAAGTAATAAAGTGATGAGTGAGTATCGTTCCCACGAGGACTGAATCACTAACTACCGATTTTTATGTATTCTAGTTTTATCTGAACAATCGAACTTGGGTTTTGCAATTAACTACTAAAAGAATTATTAAAAGACTAAACAGTAGAAAATGATAGCTTGAAGAAAGGAAATCATATGATGAATAAGGCTAGGATTCTGAATCCACCTCGGTTTATCCGAATTTATGCTCGATTATCTGAAAGTAATAACTTTCCCAATTTACTGAAGGCGGAGATTGCTAATATATTCTACCGCCTCTCCCGAGGTCACTAGATTTATCTAAAGACGACTAACCCACTCTATCCCTAGGTGAATTAATTCGTCAATAGGCAAAAAGCGCAAAATCTCCAAAAGGCCACGTAGTTCCTATGAGTATATCCCTATCTCACAGAATAAAACGGTCCTTCCCGATAGTTCCTCACCAATTCTCCTCTCCCGATTCGAATTGAATGATTAAATCAATACAACTATTGGCCAGATAATTGAAAGCATTAAACACAATTGGGAAAAACTCAACAAAAAGGTAATTAATTAGATAATCTCAAATAAATTCGTCAAAACGTAGGTTTCATCAAAATCCTAGATTAGGGTTTTAGCCTGACATACTAATAAAGGAAAATACAGAATTAATGAATGAAAGCATTAAAATCAAATGCAGATGAAGCTCGGATTCCTCCGTTCTTCCGCTTCCGCCCTCTGCTCTTGAAATCTTCTGCTTCCCTCCTATTCTGCCGTCTCTCCTCTCTGATCCCAAGCTCAAGATCCAAAGGTTAAAGATTCAAAGATTCAAAGATGATTAATTAGGGTCTTAAACCCCTATTTATAGCTGTTCACAGTCCCCAAATCGCGTCCGTGTGTGTAGGTCGAAAACTGGCTTCGAAACGGCCTAAAATCCGCGCAATGCATACAAAAACCGCCAAGTGTGCCGCGGCGCACTAAATCTGTGCCGCGGCACATTGCCTTCAGCTGGATGCCTGGGCGTCATTTAATTCCTCTGTGCCGCGGCTCACCTGGGCTGTGCCGCGACACGAGTCTGATTTACTCGTGCTCGGTGGGTGTCTTCTGTGCCGCGGCCTGCTTCCTTGTGCCGCGGCTCATAGCCAAAATTTGCCGTTTTCGCCGGTTTCGCCTCGTTTTAGCTTCCGGACTTCAATTTCCTGACAAACATACAAAATTAAGGCATTAAAAGCTCATTTGATCAAATTCACTCTCCAAAATAATACAAAATAATGATAAATAGGCGTATAAAAATACGCCTAACAGAAGTCCTCGTGTTGCACCCCCTTTTTTTGCCGTCCAATGCTGCTCGATTCTCTTTTTACGCTCGATCTTTCGTTTTCTTAGGAATTCTCCACGGTGATCCTTCCACCTACGGTCTAAAGAAGCATTGGATATGAAGCTTATTGAAAATGATATACCGTCACAGGAGTAATAAAGTAAATCACAAACGCTCGTCGTACGGGGAATAAATGCGATTTTACTAATTAGAAATTATCAAATTCCGCCTCGCAATACATTGGAGAATGTATTTTTAAGCATAAGAAACACATCTAAATCGAAAATGACACAAGATATCAAAATAAAAACGAAATATTATATAAATAAAGTGATATAAAGGCCGAAAGTGCGTGAAAACGGGGAAATTTAGGCTCGGGACCAGTTATGTCATGGCGGAACGCTATGAGTTCGACACGAATCGCCGTTCCGCTTCCGGAAACATATTATAATAGGAATTCTGAGCGTCGGGTCACACGATGGGCGCGAGAAGAGCTTCACCGGCATGTGTGGTGGGTCCCGTAGCTCCGCCCGGTTCGAAAGTAATGGCTGTTTGAAGTTCGGGTCGAATCTACCATAAGAGAATAGAATTTGGTTCTACTAATGGGTGCGATTATACCAGCACTAATGCACCGGATCCCATCAGAACTCCGAAGTTAAGCGCGCTTGGGCGAGAGTAGTACTAGGATGGGTGACCCCCTGGGAAGTGCTCGTGTGGCACCCCTTTTTTTGCCGTCCAACGCTGCTCGATTCTCTTTTTACGCTCGATTTTTTGTTTTCTTAGGAATTCTCCACGGCGATCCTTCCACCTACGGCCTAAAGAAGCCTTGGATATGAAGCTTATTGAAAATATTATACCGTCACGGGAGTAATAAAGTAAATCACAAATGCCCGTCGTACGGGGAAGAAATGCGATTTTACTAATTAGAAATTATCAAATCCCGCCTCTCAATACATTGGAGAATGTATTTTTAAGCCTAAGAAACACATCTAAATCGAAAATGACACAAGATATCAAAAGAAAAACGAAATATTATATAAATAAAGTGATATAAAGGTCGAAAGTGCGTGAATACTGGGAAATTTAGGCTCGGTACCAGTTATGTCATGGCAGAACGCGATGAGTTCGACACGAATCACCGTTCCGCTTTCGGAAACATATTATAATAGGAATTCTGAGCGTCGGGTCACACGATAGGCGCGAGAAGAGCTTCGCCGGCATGTGTGGTGGGTCCCGTAGCTCCGCCCGGTTCGAAAGTGATGGTTGTTTGAAGTTCGGGTCGAATCTACCATAAGAGAATAGAATTTGGTTCTACTTATGTGTCCGATCATACCAGCACTAATGCACCGGATCCCATCAGAACTCCGAAGTTAAGCGTGAGTGGGCGAGAGTAGTACTAGGATGGGTGACCTCCTGGGAAGTCCTCATGTTGCACCCCCTTTTTTTGCCGTCCAGCGCTGCTCGATTATCTTTTTACGCTCGATCTTTCGTTTTCTTAGGAATTCTCCACGGTGATCCTTCCACCTACGGTCTAAAGAAGCATTGGATATGAAGCTTATTGAAAATGATATACCGTCACGGGAGTAATAAAGTAAATCACAAACGCTCGTCGTACGGGGAAGATATGCGATTTTACTAATTAGAAATTATCAAATTCCGCCTCCCAATACATTGGAGAATGTATTTTTAAGCCTAAGAAACACATCTAAATCGAAAATGACACAAGATATCAAAAGAAAAACAAAATATTATATAAATAAAGTGATATAAAGGCCGAAAGTGCGTGAAAACGGAAAATTTAGGCTCGGGACCGGTTATGTCATGGCGGAACGCTATGAGTTCGACACATTGCCGTTCGCTTAGGAAAAATATTATAATAGGAATTACGGCGTCGGGTCACACGATGAGCGCGAGAAGAGCTTCGCCAGCATGTGTGGTGGGTCCCGTAGCTCCGCCCGGTTCGAAAGTGATGGCTGTTTGAAGTTCGGGTCGAATCTACCATAAGAGAATAGAATTTGGTTCTACTTATGTGTCCGATCATACCAGCACTAATGCACCGGATCCCATCAGAACTCCGAAGTTAAGCGTGATTGGGCGAGAGTAGTACTAGGATGGGAAGTCCTCGTGTTGCACCCCCTTTTTTTGCCGTCCAATGCTGCTCGATTCTCTTTTTACGCTCGATCTTTTGTTTTCTTAGGAATTCTCCACGGTGATCCTTCCACCTACGGTCTAAAGAAGCATTGGATATGAAGCTTATTGAAAATGATATACCGTCACGGGAGTAATAAAGTAAATCACAAACGCTCGTCGTACGGGGAAGAAATGCGATTTTACTAATTAGAAATTATCAAATTCCGCCTCCCAATACATTGGATAATGTATTTTTAAGCCTAAGAAACACATCTAAATCGAAAATGACACAAGATATCAAAAGAAAAACGAAATATTATATAAATAAAGTGATATAAAGGCCGAAAGTGCGTGAAAACGGGGAAATTTAGGCTCGGGACCAGTTATGTCATGGCGGAACGCTATGAGTTCGACACGAATCGCCGTTCCGCTTCCGGAAACATATTATAATAGGAATTCTGAGCGTCGGGTCACACGATGGGCGCGAGAAGAGCTTCGCCGGCATGTGTTATGTCATGGCGGAACGCAATGAGTTCGACACGAATCGCCGTTCCGCTTCCGGAAACATATTATAATAGGAATTCTGAGCGTCGGGTCACACAATAGGCGCGAGAAGAGCTTCACCGGCATGTGTGGTGGGTCCCGTAGCTCCGCCCGGTTCGAAAGTGATGGCTGTTTGAAGTTCGGGTCGAATCTACCATAAGAGAATAGAATTTGGTTCTACTTCTGGGTGCGATTATACCAGCACTAATGCACTGGATCCCATCAGAACTCCGAAGTTAAGCGCGCTTGGGCGAGAGTAGTACTAGGATGGGTGACCCCCTGGGAAGTCCTCGTGTTGCACCCCTTTTTTTGCCGTCCAACGCTGCTCGATTCTCTTTTTACGCTCGATTTTTTGTTTTCTTAGGAATTCTCCACGGCGATCCTTCCACCTAAGGCCTAAAGATGCCTTGGATATGAAGCTTATTGAAAATATTATACCGTCACGGGAGTAATAAAGTAAATCACAAATGCCCGTCGTACGGGGAAGAAATGCGATTTTACTAATTAGAAATTATCAAATCCCGCCTCTCAATACATTGGAGAATGTATTTTTAAGCCTAAGCACATCTAAATCGAAAATGACACAAGATATCAAAAGAAAAACGAAATATTATATAAATAAAATGATATAAAGGCCGAAAATGCGTGAATACGGGGAAATTTAGGCACGGTACCAGTTATGTCATGGCGGAACGGGATGAGTTCGACACGAATCACCGTTCCGCTATCGGAAACATATTATAATACGAATTCTGAGCATTGGGTCACACCATAGGCGCGAGAAGAGCTTCGCCGGCATGTGTGGAGGGTCCCGTAACTCCGCCCGGTTCGAAAGTGATGGCTGTTTGAAGTTCGGGTCGAATCTACCATAAGAGAATAGAATTTGGTTCTACTTATGTGTCCGATCATACCAGCACTAATGCACCGGATCCCATCAGAACTCCGAAGTTAAGCGTGAGTGGGCGAGAGTAGTACTAGGATGGGTGACCTCCTGGGAAGTCCTCGTGTTGCACCCCTTTTTTTTGCCGTCCAACGCTGCTCGATTCTCTTTTTACGCTCGATCTTTCGTTTTCTTAGGAATTATCCACGGTGATCCTTCCACCTACGGTCTAAAGAAGCATTGGATATGACGCTTATTGAAAATGATATACCGTCACGGGAGTAATAAAGTAAATCACAAACGCTCGTCGTACGGGGAAGAGATGCGATTTTACTAATTAGAAATTATCAAATTCCGCCTCCCAATACATTGGAGAATGTATTTTTAAGCCTAAGAAACACATCTAAATCGAAAATGACACAAGATATCAAAAGAAAAACGAAATATTATATAAATAAAGTGATATAAAGGCCGAAAGTGCGTGAAAACGGGAAAATTTAGGCTCGGGACCAGTGATGTCATGGCGTAGCGCTATGAGTTCGACACGAATCGCCGTTCCGCTTCCGGAAACATATTATAATAGGAATTCTGAGCGTTGGGTCACACGATGGGCGCGAGAAGAGCTTCTCCGGCATGTGTGGTGGGTCCCGTAGCTCCGCCCGGTTCGAAAGTGATGGCTATTTGAAGTTCGGGTCGAATCTACCATAAGAGAATAGAATTTGGTTCTACTTCAGGGTGCGATTATACCAGCAATAATGCATCGGATCCCATCAAAATTCCGAAGTTAAGCGCGCTCGGGCGAGAGTAGTACTAGGATGGATGACCCCCTGGGAAGTCCTCGTGTGGCACCCCTTTTTTTGCCGTCCAACGCTGCTCTATTCTCTTTTTACGCTCGATTTTTCGTCTTCTTAGGAATTCTCCACGGTGATCCTTCCACCTACGGCCTAAAGAAGCCTTGGATATGAAGCTTATTGAAAATGATATACCGTCACGGGAGTAATAAAGTAAATCACAAATGCCCGTCGTACGGGGAAGAAATGCGATTTTACTAATTAGAAATTATCAAATCCCGCCTCTCAATACATTGGAGAATATATTTTTAAGCCTAAGAAACACATCTAAATCAAAAATGACACAAGATATCAAAAGAAAAACGAAATATTATATAAATAAAGTGATATAAAGGCCGAAAGTGCGTGTAAACGGGGAAATTTAGGCTCGGTACCAGTTATGTCATGGCGGAACGCGATGAGTTCGACACGAATCACCGTTCCGCTTTCGGAAACATATTATAATAGGAATTCTGAGCGTCGGGTCACACGATAGTCGCGAGAAGAGCTTCGCCGGCATGTGTGGTGGGTCCCGTAGCTCACTTGGTTTGAAAGTGATGGTCATTTGAAGTTCGGGTCGAATATACCATAAGAGAATAGATTTTGGTTCTACTTATGTGTCCGATCATACCAGCACTAATGCACCGGATCCCATCAGAACTCCGAAGTTAAGCGTGATTGGGCGAGAGTAGTACTAGGATGGGTGACCTCCTGGGAAGTCCTCGTGTGGCACCCCCATTTTTTGCCGTCCAACGCTGCTCGATTCTCTTTTTACGCCCGATCTTTCGTTTTCTTAGGAATTCTCCACGGTGATCCTTCCACCTACGGTCTAAAGAAGCATTGGATATGAAGCTTATTGAAAATGATATACCGTCACGGGAGTAATAAAGTAAATCACAAACGCTCGTCGTACGGGGAAGAGATGCGATTTTACTAATTAGAAATTATCAAATTCCGCCTCCCAATACATTGGAGAATGTATTTTTAAGCCTAAGAAACACATCTAAATCGAAAATGACACAAGATATCAAAAGAAAAACGAAATATTATATAAATAAAGTGATATAAAGGCCGAAAGTGCGTGAAAACGGGAAAATTTAGGCTCGGGACCAGTTATGTCATGGCGGAACGCTATGAGTTCGACACGAACCGCCGTTCCGCTTCTGGAAACATATTATAATAGGAATTCTGAGCGTCGGGTCACACGATGGGCGCGAGAAGAGCTTCGCCGGCATGTGTTATGTCATGGCGGAACGCAATGAGTTCGACACGAATTGCCGTTCCGCTTCCGGAAACATATTATAATAGGAATTCTGAGCGTCGGGTCACACAATAGGCGCGAGAAGAGCTTCACCGGCATGTGTGGTGGGTCCCGTAGCTCCGCCCGGTTAGAAAGTGATGGTTGTTTGAAGTTCGGGTCGAATCTACCATAAGAGAATAGAATTTGGTTCTACTTATGTGTCCGATCATACCAGCACTAATGCACCGGATCCCATCAGAACTCCGAAGTTAAGCGTGAGTGGGCGAGAGTAGTACTAGGATGGGTGACCTCCTGGGAAGTCCTCGTGTTGCACCCCCTTTTTTTGCCGTCCAACGCTGCTCGATTCTCTTTTTACGCTCGATCTTTCGTTTTCTTAGGAATTCTCCACGGTGATCCTTCCACCTACGGTCTAAAGAAGCATTGGATATGAAGCTTATTGAAAATGATATACCGTCACGGGAGTAATAAAGTAAATCACAAACGCTCGTCGTACGGGGAAGATATGCGATTTTACTAATTAGAAATTATCAAATTCCGCCTCCCAATACATTGGAGAATGTATTTTTAAGCCTAAGAAACACATCTAAATCGAAAATGACACAAGATATCAAAAGAAAAACAAAATATTATATAAATAAAGTGATATAAAGGCCGAAAGTGCGTGAAAACGGGAAAATTTAGGCTCGGGACCAGTTATGTCATGGCGGAACGCTATGAGTTCGACACGAATCGCCGTTCCGCTTCCGGAAAAATATTATAATAGGAATTCTGAGCGTCGGGTCACACGATGGGCGCGAGAAGAGCTTCGCCAGCATGTGTGGTGGGTCCCGTAGCTCCGCCCGGTTCGAAAGTGATGGCTGTTTGAAGTTCGGGTCGAATCTACCATAAGAGAATAGAATTTGGTTCTACTTATGTGTCCGATCATACCAGCACTAATGCACCGGATCCCATCAGAACTCCGAAGTTAAGCGTGATTGGGCGAGAGTAGTACTAGGATGGGAAGTCCTCGTGTTGCACCCCCTTTTTTTGCCGTCCAATGCTGCTCGATTCTCTTTTTACGCTCGATCTTTCGTTTCCTTAGGAATTCTCCACGGTGATCCTTCCACCTACGGTCTAAAGAAGCATTAGATATGAAGCTTATTGAAAATGATATACCGTCACGGGAGTAATAAAGTAAATCACAAACGCTCGTCGTACGGGGAAGAAATGCGATTTTACTAATTAGAAATTATCAAATTCCGCCTCCCAATACATTGGATAATGTATTTTTAAGCCTAAGAAACACATCTAAATCGAAAATGACACAAGATATCAAAAGAAAAACGAAATATTATATAAATAAAGTGATATAAAGGCCGAAAGTGCGTGAAAACGGGGAAATTTAGGCTCGGGACCAGTTATGTCATGGCGGAACGCTATGAGTTCGACACGAATCGCCGTTCCGCTTCCGGAAACATATTATAATAGGAATTCTGAGCGTCGGGTCACACGATGGGCGCGAGAAGAGCTTCGCCGGCATGTGTTATGTCATGGCGGAACGCAATGAGTTCGACACGAATCGCCGTTCGCTTCCTAAACATATTATAATAGGAATTGAGCGTCGGGTCACACAATAGGCGCGAGAAGAGCTTCACCGCATGTGTGGTGGGTCCGTAGCTCACTTGGTTCGAAAGTGATGACTGTTTGAAGTTCGGGTCGAATCTACCATAAGAGAATAGAATTTGGTTCTACTTCTGGGTGCGATTATACCAGCACTAATGCACTGGATCCCATCAGAACTCCGAAGTTAAGCGCGCTTGGGCGAGAGTAGTACTAGGATGGGTGACCCACAGGAAGTCCTCGTGTGGCACCCCTTTTTTGCCGTCAACGCTGCTCGATTCTCTTTTTACGCTCGATTTTTTGTTTTCTTAGGAATTCTCCACGGCGATCCTTCCACCTAAGGCCTAAAGATGCCTTGGATATGAAGCTTATTGAAAATATTATACCGTCACGGGAGTAATAAAGTAAATCACAAATGCCCGTCGTACGGGGAAGAAATGCGATTTTACTAATTAGAAATTATCAAATCCCGCCTCTCAATACATTGGAGAATGTATTTTTAAGCCTAAGCACATCTAAATCGAAAATGACACAAGATATCAAAAGAAAAACGAAATATTATATAAATAAAATGATATAAAGGCCGAAAATGCGTGAATACGGGGAAATTTAGGCTCGGTACCAGTTATGTCATGGCGGAACGGGATGAGTTCGACACGAATCACCGTTCCGCTTTCGGAAACATATTATAATAGGAATTCTGAGCATTGGGTCACACGATAGGCGCGAGAAGAGCTTCGCCGGCATGTGTGGTGGGTCCCGTAACTCCGCCCGGTTCGAAAGTGATGGCTGTTTGAAGTTCGGGTCGAATCTACCATAAGAGAATAGAATTTGGTTCTACTTATGTGTCCGATCATACCAGCACTAATGCACCGGATCCCATCAGAACTCCGAAGTTAAGCGTGAGTGGGCGAGAGTAGTACTAGGATGGGTGACCTCCTGGGAAGTCCTCGTGTTGCACCCCTTTTTTTTTGCCGTCCAACGCTGCTCGATTCTCTTTTTACGCTCGATCTTTCGTTTTCTTAGGAATTCTCCACGGTGATCCTTCCACCTACGGTCTAAAGAAGCATTGGATATGACGCTTATTGAAAATGATATACCGTCACGGGAGTAATAAAGTAAATCACAAACGCTCGTCGTACGGGGAAGAGATGCGATTTTACTAATTAGAAATTATCAAATTCCGCCTCCCAATACATTAGAGAATGTATTTTTAAGCCTAAGAAACACATCTAAATCGAAAATGACACAAGATATCAAAAGAAAAACGAAATATTATATAAATAAAGTGATATAAAGGCCGAAAGTGCGTGAAAACGGGAAAATTTAGGCTCGGGACCAGTGATGTCATGGCGGAGCGCTATGAGTTCGACACGAATCGCCGTTCCGCTTCCGGAAACATATTATAATAGGAATTCTGAGCGTTGGGTCACACGATGGGCGCGAGAAGAGCTTCGCCGGCATGTGTGGTGGGTCCCGTAGCTCCGCCCGGTTCGAAAGTGATGGTTGTTTGAAGTTCGGGTCGAATCTACCATAAGAGAATAGAATTTGGTTCTACTTCAGGGTGCGATTATACCAGCACTAATGCATCGGATCCCATCAAAATTCCGAAGTTAAGCGCGCTCGGGCGAGAGTAGTACTAGGATGGATGACCCCCTGGGAAGTCCTCGTGTGGCACCCCTTTTTTTGTCGTCCAACGCTGCTCGATTCTCTTTTTACGCTCGATTTTTCGTCTTCTTAGGAATTCTCCACGGTGATCCTTCCACCTACGGCCTAAAGAAGCCTTGGATATGAAGCTTATTGAAAATGATATACTGTCACGGGAGTAATAAAGTAAATCACAAATGCCCGTCGTACGGGGAAGAAATGCGATTTTACTAATTAGAAATTATCAAATCCCGCCTCTCAATACATTGGAGAATATATTTTTAAGCCTAAGAAACACATCTAAATCAAAAATGACACAAGATATCAAAAGAAAAACGAAATATTATATAAATAAAGAGATATAAAGGCCGAAAGTGCGTGAAAACGGGGAAATTTAGGCTCGGTACCAGTTATGTCATGGCGGAACGCGATGAGTTCGACACGAATCACCGTTCCGCTTTCGGAAACATATTATAATAGGAATTTTGAGCGTCGGGTCACACGATAGGCGCGAGAAGAGCTTCGCCGGCATGTGTGGTGGGTCCCGTAGCTCCGCCCGGTTTGAAAGTGATGGCTGTTTGAAGTTCGGGTCGAATATACCATAAGAGAATAGATTTTGGTTCTACTTATGTGTCCGATCATACCAGCACTAATGCACCGGATCCCATCAGAACTCCGAAGTTAAGCGTGATTGGGCGAGAGTAGTACTAGGATGGGTGACCTCCTGGGAAGTCCTCGTGTTGCACCCCCATTTTTTGCCGTCCAACGCTGCTCGATTCTCTTTTTACGCCCGATCTTTCGTTTTCTTAGGAATTCTCCACGGTGATCCTTCCACCTACGGTCTAAAGAAGCATTGTATATGAAGCTTATTGAAAATGATATACCGTCACGGGAGTAATAAAGTAAATCACAAACGCTCGTCGTACGGGGAAGAGATGCGATTTTACTAATTAGAAATTATCAAATTCCGCCTCCCAATACATTGGAGAATGTATTTTTAAGCCTAAGAAACACATCTAAATCGAAAATGACACAAGATATCAAAAGAAAAACGAAATATTATATAAATAAAGTGATATAAAGGCCGAAAGTGCGTGAAAACGGGAAAATTTAGGCTCGGGACCAGTTATGTCATGGCGGAACGCAATGAGTTCGACACGAATCGCCGTTCCGCTTCCAGAAACATATTATAATAGGAATTCTGAGCGTCGGGTCACACGATGGGCGCGAGAAGAGCTTCGCCGGCATGTGTTATGTCATGGCGGAACGCAATGAGTTCGACACGAATTGCCGTTCCGCTTCCGGAAACATATTATAATAGGAATTCTGAGTGTCGGGTCACACGATAGGCGCGAGAAGAGCTTCACCGGCATGTGTGGTGGGTCCCGTAGCTCCGCCCGGTTCGAAAGTGATGGCTGTTTGAAGTTCGGGTCGAATCTACCATAAGAGAATATAATTTGGTTCTACTTCTTGGTGCGATTATACCAGCACTAATGCACCGGATCCTATCAAAACTCCGAAGTTAAGCGCGCTCGGGCGAGAGTAGTACTAGGATGGGTGACCCCCTGGGAAGTCCTCGTGTGGCACCCCTTTTTTTGCCGTCCAACGCTGCTCGATTCTCTTTTTACGCTCGATTTTTTGTTTTCTTAGGAATTCTCCACGGCGATCCTTCCACCTACGGCCTAAAGAAGCCTTGGATATGAAGCTTATTGAAAATATTATACCGTCACGGGAGTAATAAAGTAAATCACAAATGCCCGTCGTACGGGGAAGAAATGCGATTTTACTAATTAGAAATTATCAAATCTCGCCTCTCAATACATTGGAGAATGTATTTTTAAGCCTAAGAAACACATCTAAATCGAAAATGACACAAGATATCAAAAGAAAAACGAAATATTATATAAATAAAGTGATATAAAGGCCGAAAGTGCGTGAATACGGGGAAATTTAGGCTCGGTACCAGTTATGTCATGGCGGAACGCGATGAGTTCGACACGAATCACCGTTCCGCTTTCGGAAACATATTATAATAGGATTTCTGAGCGTCGGGTCACACGATAGGCGCGAGAAGAGCTTCGCCGGCATGTGTGGTGGGTCCCGTAGCTCCGCCCGGTTCGAAAGTGATGGCTGTTTGAAGTTCGGGTCGAATCTACCATAAGAGAATAGAATTTCGTTTTACTTATGTGTCCGATCATACCAGCACTAATGCACCGGATCCCATCAGAACTCCGAAGTTAAGCGAGATTGGGCGAGAGTAGTACTAGGATGGGTGACCCCCTGGGAAGTCCTCGTGTTGCACCCCCTTTTTTTGCCGTCCAATGCTGCTCGATTCTCTTTTTACGCTCGATCTTTCGTTTTCTTAGGAATTCTCCACGGTGATCCTTCCACCTACGGTCTAAAGAAGCATTGGATATGAAGCTTATTGAAAATGATATACCGTCACGGGAGTAATAAAGTAAATCACAAACGCTCGTCGTACGGGGAAGAAATGCGATTTTACTAATTAGAAACTATCAAATTCCGCCTCCCAATACATTGGAGAATGTATTTTTAAGCCTAAGAAACACATCTAAATCGAAAATGACACAAGATATCAAAAGAAAAACGAAATATTATATAAATAAAGTGATATAAAGGCCGAAAGTGCGTGAAAACGGGGAAATTTAGGCTCGGTACCAGTTATGTCATGGCGGAACGCGATGAGTTCGACAAGAATCGCCGTTCCGCTTCCAGAAACATATTATAATAGGAATTCTGAGTGTTGGGTCACACGATGGGCGCGAGAAGAGCTTCGCCGGCATGTGTTATGTCATGGCGGAACGCAATGAGTTCGACACGAATCGCCGTTCCGCTTCCGGAAACATATTATAATAGGAATTCTGAGCGTCGGGTCACACGATAGGTGCGAGAAGAGCTTCACCGGCATGTGTGGTGGGTCCCGTAGCTCCGCCCGGTTCGAAAGTGATGGCTGTTTGAAGTTCGGGTCGAATCTACCATAAGAGAATAGAATTTGGTTCTACTTCTGGGTGCGATTATACCAGCACTAATGCACCGGATCCCATCAGAACTCCGAAGTTAAAGCGCTCGGGCGAGAGCGATGCTAGGATGGGTGACCCACAGGAAGTCCTCGTGTGGCACCCCTTTTTTTGCCGTCCAACGCTGCTCGATTCTCTTTTTACGCTCGATTTTTTGTTTTCTTAGGAATTCTCCACGGCGATCCTTCCACCTACGGCCTAAAGAGGCCTTGGATATGAAGCTTATTGAAAATATTATACCGTCACGGGAGTAATAAAGTAAATCACAAATGCCCGTCGTACGGGGAAGAAATGCGATTTTACTAATTAGAAATTATCAAATCCCGCCTCTCAATACAATGGAGAATGTATTTTTAAGCCTAAGAAACACATCTAAATCAAAAATGACACAAGATATCAAAAGAAAAACGAAATATTATATAAATAAAGTGATATAAAGGCCGAAAGTGCGTGAATACGGGGAAATTTAGGCTCGGTACCAGTTATGTCATGGCGGAACGCGATGAGATCGACACGAATCGCCGTTCCGCTTCCGGAAACATATTATAATAGGAATTCTGAGCGTCGTGTCACAAGATGGGAGCGAGAAGAGCTTCGCCGGCATGTGTGGTGGGTCCCGTAGCTCCGGCCGGTTCGAAAGTGATGGCTGTTTGAAGTTCGGGTCGAATCTACCATAAGAGAATAGAATTTGGTTTTACTTATGTGTCCGATCATACCAGCACTAATGCACCGGATCCCATCAGAACTCCGAAGTTAAGCGTGATCGGGCGAGAGTAGTACTAGGATGGGTGACCCCCTGGGAAGTCCTCGTGTTGCACCCCCTTTTTTTGCCGTCCAATGCTGCTCGATTCTCTTTTTACGCTCGATCTTTCGTTTTCTTAGGAATTCTCCACGGTGATCCTTCCACCTACGGTCTAAAGAAGCATTGGATATGAAGCTTATTGAAAATGATATACCGTCACGGGAGTAATAAAGTAAATCACAAACGCTGTCAGACGGGAAGAAATGCGATTTTACTAATTAGAAATTATCAAATTCCGCCTCCCAATACATTGGAGAATGTATTTTTAAGCCTAAGAAACACATCTAAATCGAAAATGACACAAGATATCAAAAGAAAAACAAAATATTATATAAATAAAGTGATATAAAGGCCGAAAGTGCGTGAAAACGGGGAAATTTAGGCTCGGTACTAGTTATGTCATGGCGGAACGCGATGAGTTCGACACGAATCGCCGTTCCGCTTCCAGAAACATATTATAATAGGAATTCTGAGCGTCGGGTCACGCGATGGGCGCGAGAAGAGCTTCGCCGGCATGTGTTATGTCATGGCGGAATGCAATGAGTTCGACACGAATCGCCGTTCCGCTTCCGGAAACATATTATAATAGGAATTCTGAGTGTCGGATCACACGATAGGCGCGAGAAGAGCTTTACCGGCATGTGTGGTGGGTCCCGTAGCTCCGCCCGGTTCGAAAGTGATGGCTGTTTGAAGTTCGGGTCGAATCTACCATAAGAGAATAGAATTTGGTTCTACTTCTGGGTGCGATTATACCAGCACTAATGCACCGGATCCCATCAGAACTCCGAAGTTAAGCGTGCTTGGGCGAGAGTAGTACTAGGATGGGTGACCCCCTGGGAAGTCCTCGTGTGGCACCCCTTTTTTTGCCGTCCAACGCTGCTCGATTCTCTTTTTACGCTCGATTTTTTGTTTTCTTAGGAATTCTCCACGGCGATCCTTCCACCTACGGCCTAAAGAAGCCTTGGATATGAAGCTTATTGAAAATATTATACCGTCACGGAAGTAATAAAGTAAATCACAAATGCCCATCGTACGGGGAAGAAATGCGATTTTACTAATTAGAAATTATCAAATCCCGCCTCTCAATACATTGGAGAATGTATTTTTAAGCCTAAGAAACACATCTAAATCGAAAATGACACAAGATATCAAAGGAAAAACGAAATATTATATAAATAAAGTGATATAAAGGCCGAAAGTGCGTGAATACGGGGAAATTTAGGCTCGGTACCAGTTATGTCATGGCGGAACGCGATGAGTTCGACACGAATCACCGTTCCGCTTTCAGAAACATATTATAATAGGAATTCTGAGCGTCGGGTCACACGATAGGCGCGAGAAGAGCTTTGCCGGCATGTGTGGTGGGTCCCGTAGCTCCGCCCGGTTCGAAAGTGATGGCTATTTGAAGTTCGGGTCGAATCTACCATAAGAGAATAGAATTTAGTTCTACTTATGTGTCCGATCATACCAGCACTAATGCACCGGATCCCATCAGAACTCCGAAGTTAAGCGTGATTGGGCGAGAGTAGTACTAGGATGTGTGACCTTCTGGGAAGTCCTCGTGTTGCACCCCCTTTTTTTGCCGTCCAACGCTGCTCGATTCTATTTTTTCGCTCGATCTTTCATTTTCTTATGAATTCTCCACGATGATCCTTCCACCTACGGTCTAAAGAAGCATTGGATATGAAGCTTATTGAAAATGATATACCGTCACGGGAGTAATAAATTAAATCACAAACGCTCGTCGTACGGGGAAGAGATGCGATTTTACTAATTAGAAATTATCAAATTCCGCCTCCCAATACATTGGAGAATGTATTTTTAAGCCTAAGAAACACATCTAAATCGAAAATGACACAAGATATCAAAAGAAAAACGAAATATTATATAAATAAAGTGATATAAAGGCGAAAGTGCGTGAAAACGGGAAAATTTAGGCTCGGGACCAGTTATGTCATGGCGGAACGCAATGAGTTCGACACAAATCGCCGTTTGAACTGGTGTTAAAGGATTTATGGCATTGATGCATAGAATATTAAGAAAGTCCACTCTATTCCTATTTTATATATTGTCTGTGTGTGTATTTATATACATAGCACAAATATAGGTCCCAACAATTAATATCATTTTGTAATTTCTATTTACATGGTTGTTTGCACGCAATTATGCACGCAGGCCCGAGCTGCTAATGAAACACATAATGATTCTTGGTTAGATACAGATGCAACACAGAATTCGGTGTTTCCCAATAAAGAGAAGGATCGGTCTCGCGTTGAAGCTGGTGAGCACATTACAAATGAGAAAACGAGTAAGGAAAAGGACTTTGATTGTCCAGTTATGGATCGCGATCACAATGATGCTGATACCCCATCAATGCATTCCTGGGGATTTGCAGACGGTTATGCATTCCTGGGGACAACGGTAAATTACATTTGAAATGGGTAGTTATTATGTTGATTATCTTTTACCAAAATAATATTTTTTTTTGTTTACTTTATTTTTGTAGGAAGATTCTAACATGGCCCGTCAGAAATTGACAGTGATGCTGTACAAAAATAGTGCAAATAAATTTGCTTGGAAATAAATATATAGTGGTGCATAATTTAGTTATTGGTGCTTCGTAAACCGTTTGTATAAATTGTCTTTATATTCTACTAAAATATGCAAATTATTTTATGCCTCACTTCCGAGCCTTAATTTATATGTCCAAGACTTCTTTTGATTACTCTCTCATTTGGAATGACACCTCTAATAATAGGATCACTATCATGGAGAGTAGACCATTCACCTTCTATGATAACTTTTGAGAAGCAAATAGAGGTTGAAAAGAAATCAAGTTGTATAGAATGAGTTTATAATCTTGTAATATTAGAGCTGAATATATAAATCAAGTATACTTGGTCCTGGTTCTGGGGCTAGTAAAAACTCCATCCGATTTTGAGACCAATCCAATTCTAAGTAAAAGTCATTTGAGACTTTATTAATGTGAAAATTAAAGTTAAGCATAACTAGAAAATGTGGAGAGAGATGTTTGATTTAGGAGCCCAACAGATGTTTGATTTCAAATACTAAAGAATCCTTGAACAAATATCACGGACGGAAAAAGACTTTTAAGGAAATATATATATATATATATATATATAAAATAAATTATATGAAAACTAATTAACTTGTGAAAGTTAGAAACTTTTGTAGGCCATTAATATTAGTGATCTAACTGCTGTAGATGAGTAGAATTATATGCATTTATGTATTTTTTTATTGCATTATTTGTTGCATATACTAGCGACCAGCTTGATGCAACAAATAATAACAAATATACAATAAAATTACTTAATAATGCAATTGGTTTCTAAATTTCACCATTAAGAGTGTTTCCACCCTAATCAATCCCTATATATATATATATATATATATGTTTAATGACCATGTTTTTTTATCGTAACTTTTTAACTTAATTTTCCAAGCAGTAAAAATGTACTTATCACTTAAAAATATAACATAAAAGAAGGTCAAACAACAAAAGCAAGTACTGATTTGTCCATTAGGCTTCTAACCCATGTTCCATAACATTTGCTGATAAGTGATAACCAATAACAAGGTCAACAATATCAGCTAAGCTAGGCAAAAACTTGCCCAATCCACAACACATACAAACATGCTTCAGTTCGCTGTTCCCATCCAAACAGAAAAAACACATACACTAATAACAAACAAACGACCTAAAAGTCGAGTAAAACAAGCCATAAACAACGCACAATGCCGGTGTTCGTAACAACCACAACTTAAAAACAAAACAATACACCTCAAAAGAAGAAGAAATGTCTTGAGCATATGATACTTGAGCAAAAACCAACTGCATATACATGACATATATAATAACACATGAGGCCACAAATACACTACCTTTGGTATTTATCTCCAATCCTTTTCGGTGAATCTCTTCTTCAAATTGTCATCACAATTTCATGACATCACAATATATCCCAGTCTGGTGGCGCCAGAGCGCTTTGTCCTCTGACAATTTCATGACCTCTGACCTCCATGAGCGCTTTGTCGACGCCGTTACTCAGCTTGGTGGCGCCAGCAGTCAGCACTCATTAAGGGTCTGTTTGGATGTTGGTAGTGAATGAGCCTTGGTCTCATTAAGAAGGTAAACCATTCACAGGTGAAAATAATAACTAATTTCATACAGAGATCCAAACCATTCATTAAGAATGGCACTGACATCAATATCAGACTTTATTTCATGCCAGCAACTTCAAAATATTCTAAACCATTCACTAAGAGAGACATTGTCAAGTTACAATCAAACATCTATTCCGGTCAGCAACATCCACACACACACACACACACACTCACACACACACACACACACACACACACACACACACAAAGATAAGGAACAAAATGAACACCATATCCGCGTAAATCAACCAGTCACTTCAAAAGAGTCGAAGATAATGTCTGAAGGGGCGAAACACACAAATAAAAGTAATAAAGATAAGGGAAAATGAGTGCCAAGGGTGATTAAGCATGTAGTGTGATTTTCAAATTCGGCTCACCAAGAATAAAACTTTAAAACTTATCAGTCCTAGAAATAATCTGAGAAGCGACTACCATCTCACGCACCATTGCACGCACCACACAAAACCATGAACACGATAGCGAACAGAAAACAGCTATCAACTTCAAATTTAATCTACAACAGGAGTAAGGCACCACACACACACAAATACAAAAATGTGACTTTAGGCAATCCAAATCCCTTGCACAGTTAACTCACTCTATGGTCTGGTCTAAATCAAGAATAACAAAGTAGCCAAAACTTGAGACTCGTACGCACCCAAGATACTAGCTAACAAATACCCTCGATCCCTGGTGTATTATATTCATCATACAAATGTATAAGGCACTTAGAATTATCACAAGAGAGTATTCCTATATTACATATCTCCACACTAGCATTTAAACAAGCTACAAATTCAAAACAAGAATAACAGACAAAAAAACAAAGTGGTTGCATAAATAACTAGTTCTGCAAGTTTAAGCGTGGATTTGCACTAAGCTGATACTAAGTTTGTAACCTCAAGAATACGTATAGATAGAGAATGGGTAACAAAAAAAGTAATCGTAATTCGAGCAACATGTAGTAGCAATGAAAATGGGTACAATAATAAACCTCAAAGAAGATATTCAATAAACCATTTTAGAATTTAGCTCAACTCTGTTTCCCAAGGCCCCACAGAAATCAAGGATCTTTGGTGAATATTGTTGGGAGGAAACACAACGCAACGGAAGCACAAATAACAAAATTCTCTCCCAATAATCGCAGCAACTTAGAGACAATAAATAACCAAACACATCAACAAACACAAGACAATTTTTAGGGTAGAAACCCCCCAAACAAGGAGTAAAAACCACGGAACCGCTTAAAAATAAAGAACAACTCTATCCACTGTATATCGTTTGCATCCAGATATATAGATTTTCACTTAACAAGAGGAGCAAATAAAGAAACACCTGTCAATTCGCAAATTTATTAAGCATACTAGAAGCAGTAATGCAAACTAATGCATCATACTCGGAACAAAATTTAAGTATAACCTGCAAATAACATTTTGGATAAAAACATCAGTACACGAACAGGCTTCCACCATAGAATTAACCACAAAATTATCTGCAAAAAATGAAACAAAAAATAATATGTTGGTAATAACCTACAGTACAACCAGAATCTGGTCAAATTACAACAACTTATTAGATGGTATGTTGGCAACCATAAGCAACCTACTGCTCACCAAATACATTTTCAAACAGTAGTGAACATAAAGAGATCACATTGAGCTTCTACAAACTGAAGCAGGTTGGAACATACTGAACCTATAATTAGAGTACCAGTCCAATCCAGCTCAAATAAAAAGGACCAGCAGTTTTCATATTTTCACTAAATTACGTTTCAACCCTTCTTAAATTATGAATGAGTTTTTCACTAGAGAAGTTACTAATAAAGTATTGGATACGATAAGTATCAAATAAAGTATTGGATACGATAAGTATCAAATAAAGTATTGGATACGATAAGTATCCGACACGGTTACGTTACGTCATCCTCACATAAGTATCCGTGCTACCTAATGTCCAAGGACATGACCACCAAGCAAGGGAAATTATCTGGTGAAACTTGAGTTTTTACGAATCGGGACATAAAATTTATTCTAGTTTTTGTTGACCTATTAATATTATTAATTGTAACTTTGTGTTGGTTTATTTTTGTATATTTTTTTAATTTCTTTCCTTAAAATTTTGAGGCTTCCGCCTCATTTCGCCTCGAGGCGTACGGAAATTACGGAAGAACCCAAAGGTTTTCGAAAATTACAAAAATCCCACATCGAAGTTTTTTAATCTCTTTAATATTACCCTGAGTGTAAACCGTTCATAAATAAAAACATTTCAAACAAATCATAGTTACCCCTTGCGCAATGACGAGTCTTCATATTTAGAGCGCTGATTCATAGCAACTCTCATACTACCAGACTATCATTCTAAGCGTGAAGATCAAAAAACATGCTTACGACACAAAGCGTTTTTTCCATAATTTTCAAAAATATCTGTTGTTCTCTTAGACTCTTGAGAAGGTAAAAAAAAACCTTGAAACTAAATTATTGCAAAATCATGAAATGTCGAAGCAGGTTCTAAGCGTTAAGACCAGTCACCAAGTTTAAGAGACAAGGCGTTTTTTCCTGTAATTTTCAAATACATCTGTTCTTTTCTTCCTATGGTTTTTTTGTTATCCCAAAGTTAAATCATAGAAGTGGCCATTAAAATTTCAATAGCTAGAAAGAGGAAAAACAATAATTGACTAAAAAACATGGCTTTCTATAGATTTACAAGTAAAGGTACAGTGGCCAACATAAGATGTAAAAAGAACATCCAGCACACCTACAACCTTCAGATGACAATCTGGAAATGTTAAAGAGAACTTCACATAGGAAGTTAGGAAAAAAAAAGGAACAAAGGATGCGTCTATAAGCAAACTCAGTCCGTAAGTTCTAATTCGATGGCCGGACGACAATTGGGACCTTCATTGCGTGCCTTGGTAATTTCCTAACTAATTTCAACAGCAATAACCATGATACTGTCAGCAGAACCCCAAAAGCCCGACCCCCAATAAGTCCTGCAAGAACAATCACAAAATGCACTAGATATCTCCAGTCTAGTCCACCTTCACTAATATCCGATACTCGAACTTAGGGCTCCCGTTTGAATTTGAATAAGTCCGGGCAAGGCAGACCTTTTCCTTTTCATTGGATTTAGTCGCTGGAATTCATCTTCCCGGCTTTTAAAAAGAAATTGAAACCGGTTTAGTTGCTTTCGGTCAAATAAATGAACACCCGACTAGCGGCATAAGTATAAGTAGAGGTCACAAGATGATCTAAAGTCCAGAAAAACCAAACCAAGTTGGTAAGGCACCGGTTTTTGGCGCCGGTATGGCGGAGCCTTGGCCCGTTACTCCCAATCAGTGGTTGCTCAAATTCTTGCTCAAATACAATATAGTCACTGTCAACTCCATAAGTCAGAATTTTTTTCTATTGTGTTCTTAAGTTCAACAGGAATCAAATAAAAAATCACATAAGGAATCACATAAGGTAGCAACATAACAGACACATACCCTCTGGAAGAAGATACAGCTGATGTCCGTGGCACGCCTCCTACTGCCGCCGCAACCCTAATCGGGTGCAACTCCCTCTTACACAACGAGCACCGATTGTAAAAAAAAAAAATCGATATTGCAGCCTTATTTTTTGCCTCACCCGTAAATCTTGAATTCTGCTGCTGGTTATGACAAGAAAGAAATCGTATGGGTAAAGAAATAAAGGATTGAAGAAAGGGACCTGGGGAACAAGGGGAAGAAAAGGGGGGATGTTTTTTTTTTTTTTTTTTAAGAACGAAATAGTAACAACAAAATTCAAACAAAACAAACAGAAAAGCTGTCGGACCAAACACTAACCCAACCCAGAATTTCTTTTTTTGAAACTAAAGCATTGAGATAAAACTGGTACAAACGGGAGGAAGAAAAGGGGGGATGTGCAACAAGTTCTTGGAGAAACGGGGAAGAAGGAAGAAAGGAGGTATATAATAGGAATTGTTATTTGGTATGGATATATTGGTTAAGAATATATAATAAGATTAATTGTGTTTTATTTTTAATTAATTTATAAGGATATATTGGTAATTCAATAAATATTTATTTAAATGATTTAAATTATGTTGTACATTCTTATTTTTTATTGTACATCTATTAACGGTCATGATGTAGTACAATATATTATATTAAGATGTACAACTAATCTAACGATTAATAATTAGTACATTTTAATTTGGTGTATGTTCACTAAGTACAACTTCGGTGGACCGTAGAACTACCCATCTTAGAAAGCCAAATAAAAAAAAGAGAGGGCAGAATAATCATGTCCGTTGGGTCGTTCAATGGAAAATGCAATATTGTACGGTGTATCTCACAATCACAACATGCGTACGTTAGCTAGATGATGTACATGGAATGTGTTGGAATCGTTAATGATTTTTAATTTTATTTTGTAAAATTAAATATCATAGGATCGATCTACGTTTCGAGTAGATGATCGTGGTATATTCAATTTCTCTAAACCGATTCCCGGTGAGTGAAAAATAGTGCATTAAAGTTTGTCACTTAATTTTGAATAAACGAGGAATGACTATCTCACATTGAATAATGAGCTATCATTATTCAAGTATATAAGGAGTTACCATTATTCATGTAATAATTAATGGCACATGTGTATAGGCTTAAAGCCCACACGCGCGCACACGCGCGCACCGCCGCCCACCTCGACCGCGTGCTGTGGACCGTTTGATCTTGTATCTGTGGCAATTGGTCTTTGGGTGGTCTTTGGGCCTGGTCGTGGGCTTGGATTTGGGCTAAACCTTGGCTTGCCTAAAGAATTTTTGGACTAGCTCAACAATGTAGTTAAACTCGTATGTGCACATAAGGATGTCCAGGTACATTCCTCGAGCGGTTAAGAAGCTGAATACAGTCCAGATACATCCTAACTGTTCAAATTCAGCCAGGATAAATGGGCGATTTGAAATCTGTAACCTCTGTCTATTTGAATTTCGAAACTCCTGAGCATAATGCAGCATAATGACAACCATTAGTGGCTGTGTTAATTCCCTGCAGAGTGTTAATTCTAAACTGCATTATGACAACCATTAGTGGCTGTGTTAATTCCCCGCAGAGTGAGATGACCTATAAATAGGCATGCATCCCTCTGCAACAGTACATGTAATTTTCGGAAATACTCCAGCATACAACACAAAGTTTTCTCTGCATACAGTTCTTAGTTCATTGTAAAAGCTTCGTCCTCATCTCGTTCCAGTTCGTCGGAGCTCGTGGGTGTGTGGTGCTACTACTTCCGAAATGTTGCCGTTTTATCTTTGGAGGCGATACGTCAGAACCGAGAGCACTACCGGGGCGTATTTCGTCTTGCGGATAGAGGATTCCTCGACTAGGCTATAGCTTACCGTTTTGTGTCTTTTTATTTCTTTTTTGTTTGTCATTTCAATTCAGTTTCTAAACGTGTAATTTTTGTTTCGTGTATTTCTGTTTTGTCTCGAGTTGTAATCTAGTTTCAAGTTGTATTCCGCATTTTCGTTTCGAGTTGTAATTTGGTTTCCGACCGGGAAGTTTTTCCGAACACAAGTTTCCAACAAACGCCAAGATGAAATATTTTACTTGTTGTCTCTACTAAATTCAACAACTGGAGATGTCGACTACCGCTTCCACCGACTCGAACACCGCTGCTATCACTCCCTCCGCGACCGCCGCCTCGACCATGGCAAACACCTTTGCTGCAACTATGTCAAATATGATGAGCTCAACTACCTCAGCAATAATTTCATGGGTGTTTTCAAACCCTTTTCTAACTACCGCTAGATCCACCTCGAGTGGCACCGTTGGTTCCACTTTTAGTGGTACCGTAGGATCCATGTTAGGATCTAGTGTTGGAGCCTACGGGTTCAACATGAGTGGTTTCTTTTTTGGAACAATCTCGAGGCCTAGGATGATGCCTACCGCTGAGAAGCCTCCAAAGTTTGGTGGAGCCGACTTTAAAAGGTGGCAACAAAATATGTTGTTCTATTTGACAACAGTGGGCTTTGCAAACTTCCTTAAAGAAGATGTGCCACCAGCACCAAGTGCTCAAGAGACTAGCTTCACAGTCCGAGCTGCCTATGACAACTGGCACAATGGAGACTATCTTTGCAAAAACTTTATTCTCAATTCTTTAGAAGATAGTTTGTACAATGTATACTCTATTGTAAACACATCAAAAGAGATGTGGGATGCACTTGAAAAGAAGTACCGTAGTGATGATGCAGGTATAAAGAAGTTTGTAGTCTCCAAAAATTTAGACTACAAGATGGTTGACTCAAGACCAATCATGGAACAAGTGCAAGAGTTCCAACTCATCATTCATGATGTCAATGCCGACGGAATGGTCCTGCCGGATGCTTTTACTGTTGCAACTGTGATCGAGAAGTTGCCCCCCAGTTGGAAAGACTTCAAGAGCTACCTCAAGCACAAGCGAAAGGATATGACTCTTGAAGACTTGATTGTGAAATTGCGCATCGAGTCTGACGTGCGCAAGAATGATCATAAACCAAAAGGCTTGATCGATGCTAAGGTCAATTTGTTGGAGCAAGGCGGTCCCTCTCTCAAACGAGCTTGCCCAAGTGCTCAAAACAAGAACAAAGGGAAGCAACTAGCCAAGAAGTTTGATGGTGATTGCTTCAACTGTGGCAAACATGGTCATGCGGCGAAAGACTGCCGCAAGCCGAAGGCCAACAAGAAGAAGAAACATGTTGCCAACATCGCCGAGATTAACGGCGAATGGAAAGAGGATGACCTTGCTGCTGTGGTCACCGAGGAGGTCAACCACATTGAGAACCAAGGTGGTTGGTATGTCGACACCGGTGCGATCGCCCACGTTGGTGCCGATAGGAGCCAGTTTAAAAACTATCAAGCTGTTGAGGAGAGGAAGCTCAACATGGGGAATCCAGCTTCATCTGAGATTATCGGAGTTGGAGAAGTGGACCTCAAACTTACGTCCGGACAGACACTTACCTTGAAGAATGTGCTTCATGTTTCGGATATGAGGAAGAACTTGATCTCGGGCTCTATACTAGTTAACAAGGGGTTTAAACTAGTGTTTGAATTAGATAGAATTATCATAAAAAAGTTTGATAGGTTTCTTGGTAAGGGTTACCTCACGGAGGGACTCTTTAAACTCAATGCTTTGGCTATACGCCATATAACCAAGTCTACAAATGCTAATAGAAGTGCTACTGCTTCCTCTTATTTAACTGAGTGTTCTGATTTATGGCATTGTAGATTAGGTCATGTGAATCTAAATGCTATAAAAAGATTAGTAAACTTAGATTTACTAAAATTAAATGAAGTTAATACTCAAAACAAATGTGAGATTTGTGTTGAATCAAAAATGACGAAACTTCCATTTCATTCGGTAAAACGGAACACAAAACCCCTTGAATTAATTCACACAGACGTGTGTGATTTAAATTTTGTGCAAACTAGAGGTGATAAGAAGTACTTTATCACTTTCATCGATGACTGCACAAGATATTGTTATCTTTATCTTTTGAGAAGTAAAGATGAGGCTATTGAAGCTTTTTAGAACTTCAAGAATGAAGACGAGAATCAATTAGGTTGTCGTATTAAGATGGTTCGAAGCGATAGAGGTGGCGAATATATAGCCCCGTTTGAGGAATTATGCAATGCAAGTGGTATAATTCATCAAACAACAGCTCCATATGCACCACAATCTAATGGCATTGCTGAACGTAGGAATCAAACACTTAAATATATGATGAATGCCTTATTGATTAGTTCAGGGTTGCCCCAGAACATGTGGGGGGAAACTGTCTTGACAGCCAACTACATATTGAACAAGATTCCATGCAAAGGTAAGGATGTTACTCCTCATGAGTTATGGAAAGGTAGAAAACCTTCATACAAATATCTCAAAGTGTGGGGGTGTTTGGCGAAGGTTGAGGTGCCTCTACCTAAACAAGTTAAAATCGGTCCTAAGACGGTCAATTGTATCTTTATTGGGTATGCACTGAACAGTAATGCCTATCGGTTTGTTATCCACAAGTAAAAAATACCATAAATGACTGTGGGAACAACAATTAAATCAAAGAATGTTGTATTCTTTGAAAACACATATCCTTGTAAGGACAATGATAAAGTCGAGAATAATTCTAGCAATAGAGTTGAAAATGAAGATGTAATACCCTCGCCTTTACTATTGTATTTTCTGATTTAAATCAAGTATTTTCGCACCATATCTGTATTGTTGTAGCAAGTATATCGACGAATTATGTTAAGTTGGAATCATGGTCATTCATACTATATTAATTGTTGGGTGATATTGGGAGAATTCCATTTATGCTTGTTGTAGAACTTAACGTACGTTAACCTATCTTCTTAACGTACGCTATGTACGTAGCCTTACGTACGTAACATTCATATGTTAACGTACGTAATGCGAGAGATCCATCAACAGCCCGCCTTTCGGCAAGTGGGACCGAACGGGGGTAGGTGGTCGGGAGTCGATCGCGACAGCCAAGTCAACGGCTATTACGTACGTAATAGTTATATATTTACGTACGTAACGATTTGCGTGTTTTAAGTCAGAAAGATCTGATGAAATTGATTACGTACGTAATGTTCATGAGATTACGTATGTAAGGGCTTTAACGTACGTTAACCCCCTCTCTTTAACGTACGTAATGCTGAGTTCAGGTTATAAAAATATGACTTGCCTTTCATTTCCTGCTCGACCCTTTCAACCTCCCCACTGAGAAAACGATTCCCTTCCCTGTCAACTCCATTTCTAGCCCTTCTAACTTGTGTTGGAGCTTCAGCACTTGGTTTGTGACTTGGAGATTAGGAGATTGAAGTGTGTCCCTTGAAGTGTTGGTGTTGTTCTTCATTTTGAGGTTGGTCTTTCTTTAACACATATTAAATCTATGCTTATGATGATGTTAGTATATAAACACTTCACATAATGTTAGTTTAAGCTAGTATAAACTTGATAAGTTGATTAAATCATGCTCAAACTAAGTGAAGATCAACATTTAGGGGTATTAGTATTACTTCTTGATGTATAATAACTTCATAATATGGTTGTGTTGATAATGACAGATAAAACCTGATTTATAACATGATAATCGGAAGTTGATTATAGTCTCAACACTAGGAACATGTTAGGGATGAAATCCTTAATGATTAGAGGGGAGAGATACTAATCTTGTCTTGAACATTCAATTGATTCTTGAAGGTAATATGGAACCATAATTTTGGCCTCTAAAACCAATACCTTCGTAATAAATTGTTGGAAGAATTATGTCAACCCTTTGAAGATAATTTTCACAAGATGGGATGAAGTTACATTTAGAATTCCAAGTATCCAATGATATAACTAGGCTTTTAATAATTCTTCAAAAGTAAAACAATGGATTTTGATAGAAGGAAGTTGTAATCTTCATATGTTCAAGTTAATCGATTTCGTTGATAACTTAAAAGGGTGTTAATCACTACATTAATATGTTGATAATGTTCTTAAGAGGATTGTAGTGAATATGGTGATACAAATGCGGTAGAAGAGTAGCCGAATTCCATTTCATTAATCCGTGTGTGTTAGGAGACGTAAATTAAGATGATGTTCTTAGTTCACTAAAAACTTGAACTTATGCTTTCATATAGGAATCAGTTTTAATGTAATTGTTGGTAAAATAATGAAGAACATAATCAAACACAAACTTATATCGTAATCGGAAGTGCCGATGATTTGAAAAGATGTTTTCACAATATTATATTGGTAATAATTTGGACTTCAAGTATTTGACATTAATGTTAGAATATGTGAATGAACATGATAAATATATGATGATTTGTAATTGGAACATTAAAGTGATCAATAGGATAATTGATTTATTCAAGTAAATTTACGAATATTGTTTATGTAAGGATACCATTATCGTACGAATGTGTTGTTGAATGAATTACATTTCATTCAAGGTTGCTTGTTCACGTGAGTATTGTTAGACGGGGATACCGTTCGTTTGACCATTCAAAGAAGGATTATTCATCTACGGAATTGAGGCAAGTTATCTTGCTTGGTTATAATGATGGTTGAATTCTTGTGATTATTATGCATTTCGTGTGTATGAAATGTTCTGATAATCTATGATTCGTGATATGGTGATGCCATTGATCGTATTATCATGGTGTTGGGATGATATACCCGAAATTACCATTCTTGTTACCGTTGGTCCTTTTGAGCTTTGTTGACACATCGGTGAGTCGTTCGATTCCTTGATAAAGGTGTAATTCGTTGAGTTTCGTTGTCATGTTGTATCGTGACATCTCTGGAGTCATATCTGCGTGCCGATTGGTTATGTGTAGGATTTTTAGCCGGGCACTTGATGATCATGCGTGGATGTTTTCCGCATTTAGATCGTGCACACGAGACGTAGTTCGTGAGGCTAATTAGGTACATCATCCCACGTATATTATGGATTCCGTATACGAGGTGGACATGTGCACGGACACATTTACGGATCGGGCGCACTGTGACGTCCGTCTTGAGCCATATTATATGGTCTTCCATATATTTGGTTATGTTCGATAGTTGGGACTGACTGTTTATACGCCTGCGGGGTATATTCAGTAGTCGATTGTTTTCTTTGAAATCCGTATATATATGAATTGTATAATGTCATGAGAATTATTATCATGTATAGCTGACCCTGTGGTTGGGGCGAAATACTTGTATTTCAGGGCGAGGAAAGGGCAAGGCACAGGAGGAACACAATGGCGATGGAGGGTTTTGAAGGATGCTATTTCGGGGGGCCCGAGTCTTTTGATGTTCGGTTATGTTTTATTGTGATTTTCATTTTACTTTGTGTCAGATGAATGTACTATAATCTGTTAGGTATTGCCCATCGTCATATGGTCTGTACCGAATTTGGATCCTGTGTACGTTTGCTCGTATTAAAGACATGTATAACTTATACTCCACATCGGGGTTTTGATAAATATGGTGGTACGGTGCCACGTTGTCATATTGTAAGTGTATATCGTGATATCGCCTGGTGGGTCCCGGTAGCGGTCCACGGCACTGTAATAGCCACCGTTCTTGGGATGTTACAGAAGATGGTATCAGAGAGTGTGTTTTTATTTTGAGTCATTGTAGAATCGAAATAGCATCAAGAAACCTTCGTGCCACTGTAACCTGTGCAAGCGCCTGACCCGTCGAATACGGTATGTTATCATGAGCCATAATTTGATTACTGGCATGATATTGATGACGTATTGGTCTCCTTACTTATCTTGGCATCTTGCTAACATGAGGTAAAATTCATCTGTTTGAGGAAAACCTAAATTAATTATGTGATTGGAATTGTTTCGACTTGATGTTGATATGATATTGAGTGTGTAACACCTGCGGTGCCAGTGATTCTTTACGAACTGCTTTGTTGGATATGAAATTCCCTATTGCCATTAACTTAGCATGAATTATGATTGATAACTTGAACTGTACTTGTGACTTGATTCTTTCAGTATGGAAAGGAATCTGAGAGGCCGTGGCAGAGGGGGACGAGGCCGCGGAAGAGGCCGAATCCCGATACCACGAGCCAACAGACGCGCAAATGTGGAACAAAGTTCCGCAGGCAGTGATTCGCCTTCTAGGGACCAATCACACCACACTGGAGAAAATGCACGTGTCGATCCTTACACTGTGATGCAGGGCATGATGGCCCAGATGACCCAAATGGGTCAGCTGATGGAAGCTATGCAGAGGAATACTGCGAGTCAACGGCGGGGCATGACCTCGCCTGCAGTGCATGGCGGGATCGTGAGCCGGATTATTAGCGACATATCACGACAGCGACCTCCGAATTTTGAAGGCTCATCTGAGCCTGCTAACATTGTACATTGGATAGAGCATTTCGAGAAACTGTTCGAGATGGTGGAGTGCCCAGAGGAAAATCGAGTTGCTGTGGCAGCCTACTACCTTAGTAAGAGTGCCCATACTTGGTGGCTTTCTGTGAGGCCTGCCGATGGCGCGAGTACTTGGGAGGAATTCAAGAATCTGATGCTAGATCGTTACTATCCTGCACCCCTCCGTGAAGCCAAACTATCCGAATTACTGAACCCCGATCCATCGGAAGACGAGGATGTGTTAGCGATTGCTGAAAAATTCCAAGCACTTCTCCCTTTTGCTACGCCAGTTGTCCGTTCGGAAGCTGATAAGATCAAATATTTCCTCAAGAGGCTTAAACCCCGAATGAGTATGCAACTACTCAATCACCACTATACGACCCTACCGGAGTTTATTGAGAAGGCTTTGGAGTATGAACTTACTGCGAAGGAGATTTCCAAGAAGCGACCTCGCTTTCCAACAAGAGATCCAGAACTGCAGACCCGGGAGACAAGATGGCGGGATGTTCAAGAAGCCCACTATACCAAATCCTTACGAGCGGCCACCTATGGCACCGAAACCGGCAGAACGTACTCTCGGGCAATCGGCTCACTGCCGTGTGTTATAAGCGTGGGGACCAGGCATATCGGTTCCAGTGTCCAAAGCCGACGTTGCTGTCACACTTGCGGGAAGAACGGTCATCGTGCTCGCTATTGCGAGGTGGACTCGGGCGTGCTCCGGTAGCATCTCTTGCTCGATGCGATCTTGTTCAGAACGTGCTCCTCCGTCCGCTTCTTACCGGACTAAGGGCAAACAAAGGGATGGGCCGTGGAAATCAAGCCGGTACACTGCTTGGGGTTGCAAAACCCGAGTCTACGAGATGAAGAAAGCCGATGATCCGCCAACATGATTGCAGTACTCTCGAGATCCACTCTCGGCCGTTTGTGTTCTTTTTGATACGGTGCTTCACACTCCTTTTTGTCTACTTCTTGTTTGAGTCGTTTGCAATTGAATCATGTTACCGATTGTGAACCTTATGTAATTGGTCTACCCGATGGTAGAAGAATTATTGGGAGTAATGAAGTACAGAACTGTCCGATTCGCATGAACAACCGTGAGTGGTTGTCCGACTTGATTGTGGTTGATTTACCTAAAGATGATGTAATCTTGGGTATCGATGGATGGATAAATCACGATGCCGTGCTTAGCGTCCGTAGCGAATGGTGACCGTCACATCGATGATGGCGTCGAGTGTATTTTTCGGGGTGATAATCCCAATCATTCAGGAGAGTCATCGGTATATAAAGGCTGTGAGATTCTTGAACCGAGGATGCATTGGTTATTAGTGTTACATGAACAAGACAAGCGGCGGTCGAATTGGTTGATATTCCGTAGTTCGAAACTATCCGGATGTATTTCGAAGAGCTTCCAGGACTACCCCCACGGCGAGAGGTAGAATTCACTATTGAGTTGGAGCCGAGGGCGTCCCGCTTTCGAAAGCACCATATCGTATGGCCCGATGAGATGCAGGAGTTGAAAAGACAACTTGAGGAGTTAACTGAGAAAGGATATGTTCGACCCAGTGCATCCCCTTGGGGAGCGCCGGTGTTATTCGTACGGAAGAAGGACGGATCGCTGCGTTTGTGTATTGATTACCGTGAGCTGAACAAAGTAACAATTAAGAACAAATATCCTTTACCTCGCATCGATGATCTATTGGATCAGCTAAAGGGAGCCGCTGTATTTTCCAAGATCGACTTGAGATCCGGGTACCACCAATTGCGGATTCGAGAGTCTGACGTCCCGAAGACAGCTTTTCGCACTCGCTATGGGCATTATGAGTTCGTTGTCATGCCATTCGGACTGACTAATGCACCTGCAGTATTCATGGAATTGATGAATCGGGTTTTTATTAATTATCTGGATCGTTTTGTAGACATTTTTATTGACGACATCCTGATCTACTCTCGTGATCATGAGGAGCATGAGTGTCACCTCCGCCAGGTTCTCGATGCATTAAGGCGAGAACAACTCTATGGGAAATTTTCTAAGTGTGAATTCTGGATGTCTGAAGTTATTTTTCTGGGACATGTAATATCAGCAGATGGAGTGAGAGTAGACCTACAGAAGACAGAAGCTATTCGAGACTGGCTACCTCCGAAGAACGTGAAGGAAGTTCGTAGTTTTCTGGGTCTAGCAGGCTATTACAGACGATTTGTGGAAGGATTTTCCAAAATTGCTCAACCGATGACTAATCTGTTGAGGAAAGATAAGAAGTCCTTGTGGTCGGAAGCATGTCAGCAAAGTTTTGATGAACTCAAAAGTCGATTAATTTCAGCCCCTGTTTTGGTTCTACCTAAAGGAACGGAAGGATTCGTGGTATATAGCGATGCATCGAGACAGGACCTTGGCTGCGTATTAATGCAGGACGGGAAAGTGATCGCCTATGCATCCAGACAGTTGCGTTCTTACGAGGTCAACTACCCGACTCATGATTTGGAGTTAGCAGCCGTAGTGTTTGCTTTAAAAATCTGGCGCCACTATTTGTATGGAGTTACCTGCCGGATTTTTACGGACCACAAGAGCCTGAAGTATATTTTTACCCAAAAGGAGTTGAATATGAGACAAAGAAGGTGGTTAGAACTAATCAAAGACTATGATATCGAGATCCTTTATCATCCAGGCAAGGCAAACGTGGTTGCCGATGCCTTGAGCCGCAAGACGGTGCAGGAGTAGATACTGGCTCGTTTGACCGCCCAGAGGGAGTTGCAATTAGAGTTCATGAGACCAGAGATTGAGGTCTGGTTACAACGCATTCAGGGACAACTGTGCACGCTTGAGATTTCATCATCCCTTGATGAGATGGTCAGGACGAAACAGATGACGGACCCATTCTTATCCAGAATTCGAGGAGAAATCGATCAGGGGAAGGCCCCTGGATTTGTGGTTCACGCGGATGGACTGATACGGTTTAAAAACCGAGTATGTGTACCAGCAAACGAAGAGTTGAGGAATACTATTCTGAAGGAGGCTCATGCTACCCCGTATTCCATACACCCGGGATCGAACAAAATGTATAAGGATTTGAAGCCGTATTATTGGTGGGGTAACATGAAACGGGAGGTTGCCGAATTCGTTTCGAAATGTTTGACCTGTCAGCAGGTCAAGATTGAGCATCAACGACCAGCTGGCATGATGAAACCGCTTCCGATTCCCGAGTGGAAATGGGAAGACATATCGATGGAATTTATTACTAGCTTGCCGACGAGCCGTCAAGGCATGAATACGATTTGGGTAATTGTGGATCGATTGACTAAATCAGCCCACTTCTTGGAGATCAAGGATATGTGGGCCCCTGAGAGATTGGCCCAGTTATTCATCAAAGAGATTGTGAGACTGCATGGTACCCCTAAGAGTATTGTATCAGATCGTGACGGACGGTTCGTGTCGCACTTCTGGAAGGCGGTTCATCGTGCGATGGGTACATAATTGAACGTCAGTACGGCTTTTCATCCTCAGACCGACGGTCAGTCTGAGAGGACTATTCAAACCCTAGAGGATATGTTGAGGGCATGTGCTCTCGATTGGAAGCCCAACTACCGTTGGTAGAATTCACATATAATAACAGCTGGCACGCCTCGATCATGATGGCACCTTATGAGGCATTGTATGGTCGTCGTTGTAGGTCCCCTTTGTGTTTGGACGATTTGTCTGAATCTATTGGTACGGAACCTGATATGTTATTGGCAGCCCGCGAGAAGATTTCCCTGATCAAGAGTCGTCTATTAACGGCCCAAAGCCGCCAGAAATCATATGCAGATAATCGTCGACGACCACTCGAGTTTGAGGTTGCTGACCATGTACTAGTCAAAGTATCTCCTACTCGAGGTGTTTTCCGATTCGGGAAGAGAGGCAAGTTGAGACCAAGGTATATTGGTCCGTTTGAAATCCTGGAACGAGTAGGCGACCTAGCCTATCGTTTAGCATTACCACCAGCTTTGAGCCGGATTCACAACGTATTCCATGTATCTCAGTTGAGGAAGTATGTTGCTGACCCAAGCCACATTATTCAATTCGACGAGGTCGAAATAGCCGATGACCATTCGTATGAAGAACGGCCTGTGCAGATACTTGAGAGAAGAATCAAACAACTGAGGAACAAGGCGATTCCCTTATTAAAAATTCAGTGGTCGCGACATGGAGTCGAGGAAGCTATGTGGGAGACTGAAGATAGCATGCGAGAGAAATACCCCGAGATGTTTACCCCTTAGTTTCGGGGACGAAACTCCTTTTAAGGGGGGAGTATGTAATACCCTCGCCTTTGCTATTGTATTTTCTGATTTAAACCAAGTATTTTCGCACCATATATGTATTGTTGTAGCAAGTATATCGACGAATTATGTTAAGTTGGAATCATGGTCATTCATACTATATTAATTGTTGGGTGATATTGGGAGAATTCCATTTATGCTTGTTATAGAACTTAACGTACGTTAACCTATCTTCTTAACGTACGCTATGTACGTAGCCTTACGTACGTAACATTCATATGTTAATGTACGTAATGCGAGAGATCCATCAACAGCCCGCCATTCGGAGGGTGGGACCGAACGAGGGTAGGTGGTCGGGAGTCGATCGCGACAGCCAAGGCAACGGCTATTACGTACGTAATAGTTATATATTTACGTACGTAACGATTTGCGTGTTTTAAGTCAGAAAGATCTGATGAAATGGATTACGTACGTAATGTTCATGAGATTACGTACGTAAGGGCTTTAACGTACGTTAACCCCCTCTCTTTAACGTACGTAATGCTGAGTTCAGGTTATGAAAATATGACTTGCCTTTCATTTCCTGCTCGACCCTTTCAACCTCCCCACTGAGAAAACGATTCCCTTCCCTACCAACTCCATTTCTAACCCTTCTAACTTGTGTTGGAGCTTCAGCACTTGGTTTGTGACTTGGAGATTAGGATATTGAAGTGTGTCCCTTGAAGTATTGGTGTTGTTCTTCATTTTGAGGTTGGTCTTTCTTTAACTCATATTAAATCTATGCTTATGATGATGTTAGTATATAAACACTTCACATAATGTTAGTTTAAGCTAGTATAAACTTGATAAGTTGATTAAATCATGCTCAAACTAAGTGAAGATCAACATTTAGGGGTATTAGTATTACTTCTTGATGTATAATAACTTCATAATATGGTTGTGTTGATAATGACAGATAAAACCTGATTTATAACATGATAATCGGAAGTTGATTATAGTCTCAACACTAGGAACATGTTAGGAATGAAATCCTTAATGATTAGAGGGGAGAGATACTAATCTTGTCTTGAACATTCAATTGATTCTTGAAGGTAATATGGAACCATAATTTTGGCCTCTAAAACCAATACCTTCGTAATAAATTGTTGGAAGAATTATGTTAACCCTTTGAAGATAATTTTCACAAGATGGGATGAAGTTACATTTATAATTCCAAGTATCCAATGATATAACTAGGCTTTTAATAATTCTTCAAAAGCAAAACAATGGATTTTGATAGAAGGAAGTTGTAATCTTCATATGTTCAAGTTAATCGATTTCGTTGATAACTTAAAAGGGCGTTAATCACTATATTAATATGTTGATAATGTTCTTAAGAGGATTGTAGTGAATATGGTGATACAAATGCGGTAGATGAGTAGATGAATTCCATTTCATTAATCCGTGTGTGTTAGGAGACGTAAATTAAGATGATGTTCTTAGTTCACTAAAAACTTGAACTTATGCCTTCATATAGGAATCAGTTTTAATGTAATTGTTGGTAAAATAATGAATAACGTAATTAAACACAAACTTATATCGTAATCGGAAATGCCGATGATTTGAAAAGATGTTTTCACAATGTTATATTGGTAATAATTTGGACTTCAAGTATTTGACATTAATGTTATAATATGTGAATGAACATGATAAACATATGATGATTTGTAATTGGAACATTAAAGTGATCAATAGGATAATTGATTTATTCAAGTAAATTTACGAATATTATTTATGTAAGGATATCGTTATCGTACGAATGTGTTGTTGAATGAATTACATTTCATTCAAGGTTGCTTGTTCACGTGAGTATTGTTAGACGGGGATACCGTTCGTTTGACCATTCAAAGAAGGATTATTCATCTACGGAATTGAGGCAAGTTATCTTGCTTGGTTATAATGATGGTTGAATTCTTGTGATTATTATGCGTTTCGTGTGTATGAAATGTTCTGATAATCTATGATTCGTGATATGGTGATGCCCTTGATCGTATTATCATGGTGTTGGGATGATATACCCGAAATTACCGTTCTTGTTACCGTTGGTCCTTTTCAGCTTTGTTGACACTTCAGTGAGTCGTTCGATTCCTTGATAAAGGTGTAATTCGTTGAGTTTCGTTGTCATGTTGTATCGTGACATCTCTGGAGTCATATCTGCGTGCCGATTGGTTATGTGTAGGATTTTTAGCCGGGCACTTGATGATCATGCGTGGATGTTTTCCGCATTTAGATCATGCACACGAGACGTAGTTCGTGAGGCTAATTAGGTACATCGTCCCACGTATATTCTGGATTCCGTATACGGGATGGACATGTGCACGGACACATTTTCGGATCGGGCGCACTGTGACGTCCGTCTTGAGCCATATTATATGGTCTTTCGTATATTTGGTTATGTTCGACAGTTGGGACTGACTGTTTATACGCTTGCAGGGTATATTCAGTAGTCGATTGTTTTCTTTGAAATCCATATATATGAATTGTATAATGTCATAAGAATTATTATCATGTATAGCTGACCCTGTGGTTGGGCGAAATACTTGTATTTCAGGGCGAGGAAAGGGCAAGGCACAGGAGGAGCACAATGGCGACAGAGGGTTTTGAAGGATGCTAGTTTGGGCCCTCCGAGTCTTTTGATGTTCGGTTATGTTTTATTGTGATTTTCATTTTACTTTGTGTCGGATGAATGTACTATAATCTGTTAGGTATTGCCCATCGTCATATGGTCTGTACCGAATTTGGATCCTGTGTATGTTTGCTCGTATTAAAGACATGTATAACTTATACTCCACATCGGGGTTTTGATAAATATGGTGGTACGGTGCCGCGTTGTCAGGTTGTAAGTGTATATCGTGATATCGCCTGGTGGGTCCCGGTGGGGGTCCACGGCACTATAATAGCCACCGTTCTTGGGCTGTTACAGAAGAAACAAGTTCAAAAACCATGGATGTAGATCTAAAGTCACGTAAGCGATCGAGATCTAATCTGGAAGAGGTAGAACCGAGACGTGGTAGTAGGGCTAGGACACCAAAGACATTTGGACCTGACTACATAGCATTCATGTTAGATGAAGAAACAACATCAATCAAAGTAGCTTATGCTAGACCAGACGGGTTGCTCTGGAAAGAAGCTGTTCAGAGTGAAATTGACTCAATTTTACAAAATCAAACTTGGGTTTTGGTTGATTTACCTGAAGGTTGTAAGCCCTTAAAATGCAAATGGATCCTTAAAAGAAAGTACAAGGCTGATGGATCAATTGATAAGTATAAAGCTCTTTTAGTAGTCAAAGGTTTCAAGCAGAAGGAAGGGTATGATTTTTTTGATACCTATTCACCTGTAACGAGAATTACTTCTATTCGAGTGCTTCTCGCGATTACTGCTTTGCACGATCTTGAGATTAATCAAATAGATGTTAAGAATGCTTTTCTGAACGGTGATCTGGATGAAGAGATCTATATGGAACAACCTGAAGGGTTTGTAGTACCTAGACAAGAGAAAAAGGTCTGCAAACTGGTAAGTCTCTATATGGATTGAAACAAGCTCCACTACAGTGGCACTTGAAATTTGATAATGTAATGTTATCAAATGGTTTTAAAATAAACGAGTGTGATAAATGTGTTTATATTAAGAACACTAATAACGGCTATGTTATTGTGTGTCTTTATATAGATGACATGTTAATCATGGGTAGCAATATACAAGTGATTAACGACACTAAGAACATGTTAAAAAGAAATTTTGACATGAAAGACATGGGGCTAGCCGATGTGATTATTGGAATGAAAATTTTGAGAAAATCTGATGGAATGATCTTGACACAATCTCACTATGCCGAGAAAGTTCTCAAGAAGTTTAATGCTTTTGATAGTTTGCCGACTAAGACCCCAGTAGAGTTGAATGATAACTTGAGAAAAAATCGAGGGGAGCCCATTGCACAAGAAGAATATGCACGAGTCATTGGGTGTTTAATGTATCTTACAAATTGCACTCGACCCGATTTTGCTTGTGCTGTGAACAAATTGAGTCGTTACACGAGCAATCCAAGCAAAGAGCATTGGAAAGCTCTTGTTAGAGTTTTGAGGTACTTAAAGTATACTCAAAACCTTGGGTTACACTATTCGAGATACTCCCGGTACTTGAAGGGTACTGTGATGCGAATTGGATATTCGATACGAAAAGTTCATTTTCTACAAGTGGTTACGTGTTTACCATTGGGGGTGGAACTATCTCGTGGAAGTCCGCAAAACAAACGTGTATAGCCCGATCCACGATGGAATCGGAATTCATAGCTTTGGACAAAGCTGGTGAAGAAGCCGAGTGGCTCAGAAACTTTCTAGAAGATATTCCATGTTGCTCAAAGCCAGTGCCTGCAGTGATGATTCACTGTGATAGCCAAGCTGCTATTGGTAGGGCGAGAAGTAACATGTATAATGGAAAGTCTCGACATATTCGATGACGCCATAATATCGTGAGACATTTGATCAAAAATGGGTTATCTCTATTGACTACGTGAGGTCATTGGATAATCTAGCGGATCCGCTAACCAAAGGGTTAAACCGTGATCAAATGAATAAATTGCTAGTTTAAAATCCACAAATTGAGAATTATCATAGTGGTAACCCAACCAAGATGACTGGAGATCCCAAGAACTTGGTTCAATGGGAGAACTAAGCTATGAGAGTTCATGTGAAACACTCATCTAAGTTTATTCCCTATAGAGCAATTGAGTGTTGAAAGCTTGCCTAGTGGTGAGGTTAAGTCTATGAATTTTAATGATTCCTAAAGACCTCGAGGAGGTTGAGTATGGCAAGATACTCAGTAAAAAATCACCTATATAAGTGAGAAGTGGGGTCCGCTTCATGACATACACTTATGAATCCAAAGAGGTGTCCAAGGCCTGCAAAGGACACAAAACGTGAGAACGGATGAGGTTGAGGTGTTCAAGTGTTAGTACCATTGTCTCGGTGCACGCTGTGGGAGAATAGTTCAAAGCATCACGCCACTAATCCGCCTGTGTACCCGATGGTATTAACTATGGAAGTTTCAAAGCCACGAACTATCTATACTTATACTTTAACGCCTCTTGAGGACCGAGCTTGTGTCTGTACATTGCATTTGGGCTATTTTCACTCATGTGGGGGATTGTTGGAATCGTTAATTATTTAATTTTATTTTGTAAAATTAAATATCATAGGATCGATCTACGTTCTGAGTAGATGATCGTGGTATATTCACTTTTTCTAAACCAATTCCTGGTGAGTGAGAAATAATGAATTAAAGTTTGTCACTTAATTTTGAATAAATGAGGAATGGCTATCCCACATTGAATAATGACCTATGATTATTCAAGTATATAAGGAGTTACCATTATTCATGTAATAATTAATGGCACATGTGTATGGGCTAAAAGCCCACACGCACGCACACGCACGCGCCACCGCCGCCCGCCCGCCCGCCTCGCCTTGGCCTCGGCCGCGGCCGCGTGCCGCATGCCGCGTGCCGTGGACCTTGGACCTTGGGCCTTGATCTTGAACTTGATCTTGAACTTGATCTTGGATCTTGGATCTTGGATCTTGACAATTGGTCTTTGGGTGGTCTTTGAGCTGTTCTTTGGGCCTGGTGGGCTCGGCCTTGGGCTAGACCTTGGCTTGCCTAAAGAATTTTTGGACTAGCTCAACAATGTAGTTGGGCTCGTATGTGCACGTAAGGATGCCCAGGTACATTCCTCGAGCGGTTAAGGAGCTGAATATAGTCCAAGTACATCCTGACTGTTCAAATTCAGCCAGAACGCAGCTGTAACCTCCCGGGTGTAATGAGGAGGAGTAAATGGGCGATTTGAAATCTGTAACCTCTGCCCATTTGAATTTCGAAACTCCTAAGCATAATGCAGCATAAATGCATGCATTATGACAGCCAGTAGTGGGTTTGTTAATTCCCTGCAGAGTGAGATGGCCTATAAATAGGCATGCATCCCTTTGCATCAGTACATGTAATTTTCGTAAATACTCCAGCATACAACACAAAGTTTTCTCTGCATACAGTTCTTAGTTCATTGTAAAAGCTTCGTCCTCATCTCGTTCCAGTTCGTCGGAGCTCGTGGGTGTGTGGTGCTACTACCTCTGAGATGTTGCCATTTTATCTTTGGAGGCGATACGTCAGAACCGAGAGCACTACCGGGGCGTATTTCATCTTGCGGATAGAGGATTCCTCGACTCGACTATACCTTACGGTTTTGTGTCTTTTATTTCTTTTTGTTTGTCATTTCAATTTAGTTTCTAAACCTGTAATTTTTGTTTCGTATATTTCTGTTTTGTATCGAGTTGTAATCCAGTTTCAGGTTGTATTCAGTATTTTTGTTTCGAATTGTAATTTGATTTCTGACTGGCAAGTTTTTCCGAATACAAGTTTCCAGATGTAAAATTTAGCTCCACACTCGCTTTTCGTGGCCAACCCACCAATATCCCATCCTCCACAGAAATACTAAAAATATTACTCAAAAAACCGTACAACTCAAGTATATTTTTAAAACATGCAATGCATTTACACTGACATGTTCAATATATTTATTTTCAAAAAAACAAACTGCATGTTTAAAAAATACATTTGAGTTGCATAATGTACTTTGTATTTTCTTTCTATTTATTTTTCAATTAATAGCATGTTATATAAGTTTTATGAATCTTGTACTTTATTATCTTCTATTTAATGACAATAGACGATCACAAATAAGTAGAAATTAGTACCATCGTTAACGCGTAACTGTTCAAATTGAGTGGGTCTCCTGTGCACCGATTGCACGTACACTCATAATGCATTTTAGAAGCGTGCAACTATACAAAACAGAACCGTGCAACTATGTTCCCATATTAATAGTTGCACTATTCTGTGTAAATAGTGGCACGATTCTGTTTTGTATAGTTGCACGCTTCTAAAAATGGACTATGAGTGCATGGGTGCATACAAGACCTAGCCGTTCAAATTTTGCTTCGTCTTACTGTGAGACAGTCTCATATAACCGTGTCCCTATTTAATTTATACATCACTATGTTTATAAGAAGAAATATAATAAGAGAATTACTTTCCACACTAATAAGGTAATGTCAAATTGACCGCCACGATATGATGAAATAGGGGAAATTGCTACATCAATTGCTATTTTATGGTTTGTTTGCACAAACCCTGAGCAAAGTAGATTGTAACAGCCGGTTGCTTGATAGGCATAACTCTGGAAACACATTAATTAATTTAATCAGTAAATTACAGACAACATTACATTAAGCATGAATTATAATGCGGTTATGAGTACGACCGAGCACGGATGGCACACGGTCCTTCGGATTTTTAAGGGCCGCCGTGGGCGCACCGGACACCGCATGACGTGCGGTGCTCTTCCAGCCGCTGGACCCTATCTCCAACTGAGCCGTTTCCAGGGTGGGCATGCTGTTAAACAGAAAAGGTAACTCTTCCTGAGGCCCTCGCCGACGTCTCCAGACTCCCTAACGTTGCCGTCAGCAGCCGCATCCCGGTTCGAAAATTTTAACCCGATTCTCTTTTGGAGCATGCGCTGAACGCACTATCTGTCGGGCTTCCCTCGACCCTTAAGATCGACTAACCCATGTGCAATTGCCGTTCACATGGAACCTTTCTCCTATTCGGCCTTCAAAGTTCTCCTTTGAATATTTGTTACTACCACCACGATCCGCACCGACGGCCGCTCCGCCTGGGCTCACACCCAGGGTTTTGCAGCAATCGCCGCGCCCACCTACTCATTGGGGCTTGGCTCTTGCCCCGACGGCCGGTTATAGGTCGCGCGCTTCAGCACCATCCATTTTCGGGGCTAGTTGATTCGGCTGGTGAGTTGTTACACACTCCTTAGAGGATTTCGACTTTCATGACCACCGTCCTGCTGTCATAATCGACCAACACCCTTAGTGGGATCTAGGTTAGCGCGCATTTGGGCACCGTAAGCTGGCTTCCGGTTCATCCCGCATCGCCAGTTCTGCTTACCAAAAATGGCCCACTTGGAGCTCTCGATTCCCTAGCGTGGCTCAACAAAGCAGCCACACCTTCCTACCTATTTGAAGTTTGAGAATAGGTCGAGGGTATTACGCCCCCGATGCCTCTAATCATTGGCTTTACCTTGTAGAACTAACACTCGAGCTCAAGCTAGGGAACCAGCTACTAGATGGTTTGATTAGTCTTTCGCCCCTATACCCAAGTCAGACAAACAATTTGCAAGTTAGTATCGCTGCGGGCCTCCACCAGAGTTTCCTCTGGCTTCGCCCTGCTCAGGAATAGTTCACCATCTTTCGGGTCCCGACAGGTATGCTCACTCAAACCCTTCTCCGAAGATCAAGGTCAGTCGGCGCTGCACCCCTCTAGGGGGATCACGCTAGTCATCTTCCTTGCACCTTACGGGTTTACTTGCTCGTTGACTCGCACGCATGACAGACTCCTTGGTCCGTGTTTCAAGACGGGTCAAATGGGGATCCCACAGACCAGCACCGGGAGCACGTAATTGCCACAAAATCACGCCAGAGGCATGCGTTGTCCGCCACAATCGGGACGACGACATTCCATGGGCATATCGACTGTCTGGGATTTGGCCGCCGCCTCAATCCGCGCTAGTCCGCGCCCCAAGTCGATCGGCAGACCGACTCTCGTCGTTCCACATCCAACCGGGACACACCGCCGGCCCCTATCCGCTTCCCTCCGGACAATTTCAAGCACTCTTCGACTCTCTTTTTAAAGTCCTTTTCATATTTCCTCGCGGTACTTGTGCTATCAGTCTCTCGCCCGTATTTAGCCTTGGACGGAATATACCGCCCGATTGGGGCTGCATTCCCAAACAACCCGACTCGCCGACAATGCCTCATGATGTGACAGGGTCCGGGCAAAACGGGGCTCTCACCCTCTATGGCGCCACCTTCTAGTGGACCTGCGCCCAGTCCGCCACTGAGGACACTTCTCCAGACTACAATTCGAACGGCAAAGCAGCCCGATTTTCAAGTTGAGCTATTCCCGATTCACTCGCCGTTACTAGGGGAATCCTTGTATGCTTTTTTTCCTGCGCTTGTTGATATGCTTAAACTCAGCGGGTA